>OX411306.1:7413359-8013359 GCA_948150685.1 Rhaphigaster nebulosa
TGGCTCATCTTTGACAGTTGTTGAATGCACGCTTACAGAAACATTCTGATATCTTCCAAATAGTTTTTGAACATTCGTCACAGAAAGTGGAATGTTTTGGGTCCGATTTAGAGCACATAAACACCTTTTCTTTTGATAGTTCATGGGAACATCTGTAATTTTTTCGTTTGTGTAATTCACATTTTTTTCGATAACATGATTATAGACTATTAAAATTGACCATGCTTCATGTGCAGTTGCCGTTTTTTTTTCTTTTGGTATTCTCTTTACACCTGGAAAATGCATCACAAGATCGCAGGACCTCGTTTTAGATGGGGCGGAGGGGAGAGGGGAGGGGGGTTATGATTAAAAAAAAAGTACAATCACCGTTTTTGTTACGCAACTAGTGCCATGGGTCGGATATGACCCAAAATCACTGGTAAACACAGAAACAGAATGATCTCAATTACAGTTTTAAGGCCAACTGATACTTCATTTAGTAGTTGGAGAATACCTAAGATATAGTTGCACTAGCTTTTGAAAATCCCACAAAACATAAAAATTACTGTTTTGGGTGGGTCACTTTTGCCCCTTGGTAGTAGTTAAAGTTAAAACCTATATGGTCTAATAAATAGATAACATATGCCATGGTTATTTGATGATTTGGTGCCAAATCCAGATACATTTTAAATTAATGTGTTAGTAAATTTGAAAATAACATGAAATAAAACTGGTGGACGGTAGGTCTATGATGTTACATTCGGTTCTTGGGCTATGAATCCGATTAGATGAATATTGATTCAGGTTTTCATCCTGGTCAATATGGAATCATCCTGGCTGTTATTTGGAATTTTTGAACAAATACTCTTTTTAATCATGTAATTCTTATTATTTACCAAAAATATTTGCATCTGTATAGGGAATGTGAATTCTCCTCTCTTCTGTTATCGATGAGACGAATGATGTATTCAACGCTGTTGGGAATATAATCAAATTTTAGTCCCCAACTAAGTTAGCCGCCCCCAATCCGCGTGTGTTCGCTAGGGTTTCATGTTGGATTCTAATATACTCCATAATTTTACAAGCTAATTTTTAGTATCAAACTAATAGATTCATTTTTTTTTTATTATATTTATGTTAATAAACAAAGATTAAGTTTTTATTTTTCGCCTTAATAACTCGTTAATTTACCAGATTATAATATAATACAACACTTCTATTATTTACAAAATTACATAAATACACTGTTCATTATAAATAATGCATTAATCCTTGATCGTCAGCCCGAAAAAATAAAATGTGATACAAAAAACACTATCAGAAAGAAATATTAGGTTATGAGATATAGCAACCAATAACCACTCACCAATTTTAACCAAAATCTAAAAAAGACATTCATATCGATATAAAAGTCCTATTTACCAAATTTGAGATGTATTACATTATATTTTAATATAATTTTTGATGAAATTCTAATATGACCTTCAAGTAAAGTACCGCTTCCGGTTTTCCAATTTAGACCAAAATCTAGTATGTTATTTAAATCAATATATAAGTTATAAATACTAAATTTGAGAAGTTTTGCATAGTATTTTAATACAATTTTTAATGGAAATCAATTATGTAGTATCAAGTAAAGTATCACTTCCGTTGATCAAGCAGAGACCAAAAAGGGAGCTTCACAACTAAATTTTACAGCAATCCTAAATACAAAATTTCATCTTTCTACGGCAAATCGTTTTTGAGTTATCCGAAATACGAATGTACGTACAGACGCCACGACGAAACTAGTCAAAATGGATTCAGGGATGCTCAAAATAGATGTTTCCGTCGAAATCTGAAAACCGAAAATTTTCGCGATTACAATACTTCCTTTACTTCGAACAACAAATTAAAAAGAAGGTCTTTCAATATAACAAAATAAGATAAATGTTACTTTAAATCAAATGAAAATATTATATTAGAACGAATATATTAAATAAAAATATTACTGCCAATATAAAAAAATTACAATTTATAATATATAAAATTACTATTTATTTACTTTAAAATATCTTTATATATTGTAATAATGTATGTTATTCATATCAATATTTTCCTAAGACATTTTATGAAATGGATATCGTAAATTTTAACTATACTGTATTTACTGTATTGTAAATAACAACACTAACAATATTTATTGTTATTATTAACAAATTGACATATTAGTTTACTTTAATTATCTATCATAATCTATTATGATTATGAATTATCTATCAATTATCTATATTTTTATTTGTACGAATATCCTCAGTGCCATGGCAAAATGTAGTATCTTAAAACATGTGGAACTGAGAATATTGATTTTGAATTGTGGTTCCAGAAGTAAGGTAGCTAATTTCTTAATTGGTCGTATTTTGTATCCCTGATTAGTGACGTCACATATCCACTGAGCTATTTTTACCCGACTACGGCGAAGTTTGATAGCTCAAATTACACAGTAAATTCTAGTGAATATTTTGAAGCATTATGAGCTCAAAATACTGAAATTTTTTTTTATTATTTTTTATGTAATTTTGGAATTTTGTTGATATTTCTTACCAAATCATTTGTAAGTTCTTGATCATAAGGTAATAAATTATAAATAGCCAATAGTTGAAAAACTATAAACGTTAAAACAAAATTAAATTAAATGAAAAATAAAAACCCCGACTACTGATATAACTTTTACATCTTGCAATCACATTCGTCCTAAGGGACAAAAATACTTGCATATATATACTTATACGGATTGGTGGGTTGTTAGTGAAGTTGACGCCCAGGAATATTGCACCTTGGTGTAGTAGTCGGGTGCCTTCCACTATACCTTACGGCACCTTTCAAGTGCATTCCGTCCCGTGAATGCATGTAAACATGCCGAAAGTAAATTAATGTATTGAGCAGATTATTAATTTTCGTTTCAATGTGGAAGGCACCCGACTACTGTCCCAAGGTTCAATATTTATGTGCATCAACTTCATTAAAAACCCATCAATGCGCTTAAGTAGACATGCAAGAACATTCCGTTCCTAATGACGAATAGAGTTTTAAAATATAAAAGTTATTTCCGTAGTCGGAGTTTTTATTTTTTATTAAATTAAATTTTATTTATGGTAATTCGAGAAACATAGTACATTTTTTTCCTTTTTATTTCAAGGTGGAATCTTGTTTTGTTTAGCCTGATCTTGTTTTTGGCATTGGGAAGGAATGGAAAACAACGTGTTAAAATGTAACATAACCCAAAAATAATAAATTGCAGATACGCGAAGCTTTGGTAAAAATGTGCACCGCATGCATTTGTTAAAATTTTAAAAACTAAAAGACAAACAATAAATAATCATATGAATATAATACAAACAGCAAATAGTTATTTATATTCTCTCTCCTACATTTGTTCAAACATACATGGACATTTATTACTTGTTTTTTTCTCATGATATATTTTGATGAGACAACTACGGATAAACTGTAGTAATTAGCTTGTGCTACTTGCTTATATATAAGGTCTGTCAAATATCAATTACTACTTATATTTTTCGGTTTCTTGCTTGATGATGTTATCATAATATTTCATCAGAAGTAACCCTTAATTCTTGAAACTATACGTACAATGCTGGTTTTCCTTTAAATATATTGGCAGCTCACGCAGTAGTAATTGAGATCTGAACCAAATCATGGCCTTTAACTCAAGTTGTTTCCAAGTACCGAGATAAGGGAGACTTTTTCGATTTTCTTTTTATTACATATATTCATGTCGGTATCCCATTTAATTTTAAGAAGTTTCTTCTTGTTATTTATGTTGTTTCATTTCCTTATAAAATAACAAATATTGCCAAACATGGAAATTACAATTCAACCTCAACAATTCAGAAGCCATCATTTTCACGTATTACCTACATATAAAAATCAACACATTTTTTATGAATTCATCCTACATTACTTGGTCTAACTCTGTGCAATAACATTTTTGATTCTCTTCTCACTTAAATTTTTTTAAACATGTACAAGCGTATCAGATCAGAAGTGTATCGTCTGATATTCGTTGATGTATCTGCAATCACTATTCTGTAGAGGATGTGTTCATTTATAGTAATTATGATTGAATTTTCCTTCATTTGATTATTTGTGCATTGGAATTCTGAAATTTCATATCTGGTTCGGCCTAAGGGCTCCCGTGTTATTAAGTTCTTACTCCAGATCTGTAATTACACACATCATTACCTCCAACATACTTGGCTTATCTTACAATATATCCTAATTATAATTAAATAATAAATTGAAATTTTAGACGTCTCTTGATTGATATAGTCTACGAATATCGTCTCCCCTCGGTAATGTGTAACAAACTTGGGGTTGAAGGGCTATTACTATTGTTTTATTTAAGGAATTGAAAATATTAATGTATGGGGAATCAGTCTGGGTCATATTGCAATTAAAATCCAAGAGGCGATGATTAGCGGACGATCGTGGAAAGAAACACAGTGTGGTTTATAAAGCTTTAATGTGTGCAGACGTTTCGGCCATACAAGATTAGGTCAAGCAAAACAAGATCGAACCTCGATATGAAAAGGGAAAAATGTTTCTTGAAATACGTTAAATAAAATTTAATTTAATTAAAAATAAAATCCCTGACTACGGAAATAACTTTTATATCTGATAACCCTATTCGTCCTAAGGAACAGAATGTTTTTGTATATTAGTATTATTTTTGTATATGTTTTTGTATATCAGAATATTTTGTAAGCGCGTTGGAGGGTTGATGGTGAAGTTGACACCCATGAATATTGAACCTTGGTGTAGTAGTCGGGTGCCTTCCACTTCACACATTACGGCCCATTTCAAGTGTATTCCGACCCATTTATTTGTACATGCCAAAATACCGAAAGCTCCTTGCATATGTGCATGTCAACATACAGAAATTAAATGAATGTATTCAGTGAAGAAGAATATTCATTTGGGTTTGGAAGGCATCCGACTACTACATCAGTATTCATGGGCGTCATCTTTACCAACAACCCTCCGATGTGCTTATGTTGATATACAAAAGCATTCCGTTCCTTGAAACGAATAGGGTTGTAAAATATAAAAATTGTTTCGATACTCGGGGATTATTTATTATTTTTTTCTACCTCAGAGATGTTTATAGTATATTTCTCAGTACAATATATAAGTACAATAAAACAAACATAAATATACAGGTGCATACACGAAGGTATTTTAGGGTTATAATTTTAATTTTTAAAATTTATTTTAAATTTGATTTTAACGAGTTTATTTTTTCGAGTATTGGCTAAATATATATAATTACCATATGCTCATGAACTTACAAATGTAATAATAAGAAACCTCGAGAAAAATATTTTTTCAGTATTTTGAGCTCTCAATGCTTCAAAATATTCACGGGAATTCATTGATTAATTGAGCCATCAAACTTTAAAATCGGTCGTGCTGTTCGCTCAAATAATCGTTAGATTAAACACATTAAACACAACATTTATTTAGTATTTTGATCTCAAAATGTTTCAAAGCATTCACGGTATATCATCGAGTAGTTTGAGCAATTATACTTGAAAATCAGTTGAGTCCTCAAAAAAATCGTTCCATACAAACTAAAGGTCGAGCTAAAAACATTAGCCTCTTTGTGGCTTTGCTGTAGTGGGATAAAAACTAACCTATTAACTCCAGATTGCCAGTTTTTGCGTTTATACCAGCGAATAAAGGCTTTCTCATGGCCTGTATATTTCAGACCTCTTCTCTAAATTAGTTCTGTAGGGGTTCGGAGTTCCGCAGGACATAATGTATATCGTATATTGTATATAGGATAAAAATTGTATTACTAACTTAATTTTTTTTTTATCTCGTTTTTTTTGCTTATATTATTATTATTTAATTCATCTAGCTATTTATTTTCACTAGGTTCGCCCAGTGGTTGAAATTCGACCAAAATTACAATTACGTTTTTCTTTTAATTTTGATCTGCCCCCAGTAGTGTTACAGACAAACTGAACGAAAGGCGATAAAAATTATCCCTTATAAATATTTATAAGGGATAATTATGATTGTCCTAAAATTATCCTGTCAATCCTAGAGTTGCTCTAGTTTATGGTACCTATTGTATTAAAAACATGTTTTGCATTAAAAATTTTATACAAGATTTATGTTACAAATTCTTTTATTTTTTACATATAATAATCATTTAGTTTAAATGATAAGGTAATTTATATTTGAGATAAGTAATTTTAATTAGTCCTCATGTAAAAACGTAAGCTTAGTCAGTAATGGTAAATAGATTTAGATATTTTATTTTTAAAGTATTTTTTATTGTATTTTTTTTAAATTTATAGACGCCTGATAAAAAAAGCTTCCTCTAAGAAGTCTGCCAAGAAAACTATCAGTTTTCGGATATACCATATGTGTACAATTAAAATGATCAGAAAATGTTTTGTTCTTCTACTGTTCGAATGTAAATTGAAATTAAATAATCGAATGAATTGAAGTTAAAATAAAATCGGTAAACCCGTTTAAAAGATAATTGTGTCACAGAAAGATTTACAGACCAATGGTTAAAATTAATTGGACTCAGGGTACACTGAAACGCGTAGCTATTTTCTTGACAGCAATTATCGTGCATGATCAATCTCCACATTGGGGATACCATTTAATGATGCTATGTGTTATTTAGATTGGGTTGATTTATATATTACCTGATAATATTGATTTGTGTAGTGATGACATTGGGCAATCATTGAGGATGATTATCCCAAACTTATTTAAGGTTACGATTACATATTAATTACTTGTTGAGCCCTCTGAATTTTTCAAGGGTCTGATTTGAGATTACCATTGTTTAATAATTAACAAATATAATTTTTCTACTAATAAGATTAATAACACCATAATGCTAGTCAAATTTATTGCTATCATACTTTATCAGACATAGTCAAATTTATAATGGGCTTGGTTATTAAACAACAACCTTCTTTCTAACATTTATCCTTTATTCATCAAAATTAAGGTAATAAACTGATACAAGGGTTTAGCCATGGAATAATTCAGACTTGAACCATTAAATGTTTTAAGATAAATATCTTATCTGGAAATAATTGATGTCAATAGTCTGTCAGTTCTCTGGTGGTTGTTGGCCGGATGACCTCATCGTGGACTTCATCATGGTCCGGGCAACAGTAAAGGCTAGAACATCTCTAGCTCGAGTGTCTACTCCAGTTTCTCTAGCTCAAGTCTCCTCTTCTCTTCCTCCTTCTGCCTAATGGGGAGTAGAAGAAAGTTGATTGGCTAGATCCCCGAGAGTAGGCGGTATCTTTTTCGTAATTGGCCCACCCTTTCCCCCAAGGGAAGAAATTTCCGAGATTTCCGGAAAAGTCTCCACCCCTGTCCGGTGGGAGGACAATATCTCCGAATGCATTACTATCCGCTAATCGAATGATACCTTTCCCAGGCCTGCTCCGTTTTATCGGTAAGCCAGCCGGGATCCGAGGGTGACTGGTTTCCTAAAATTGATTACGTCTTCCAAGACGGACCATATTTTACCTTTTTCACATTTCCCAATTCTCTATTGGTTTTTAAATCAACTTATTTCGTATTTCTATGAGTAGAGGCTAAGCAAGTGTTGTGGTGACAGCTACTGTCACATGTCAACTATCCTTCCTTGACAAGAGGTGGCCGGTATATACGCCTGTCCCTCACTAACTAACATTAATTGATTTTCTTACGAGAGGGTTCTAAGAGGTCTTACATAAATATATTTTAAATAAATAAACAATTAAAGCAAAGCATATTAGCCCTTTTCGAATTAAAGGGATACATATATATTATTCATCATTGTTTGTTTCATAATTCTTTGTTATTGTTTATAAAACACATTATTTTGGTATGATCACAAAGAAAGTAATTAAGCCTATATTTCCTTTTATTAAAATTTAAAAGTGCTCTAAAATAAATAAGACAGCCAGTTTCTCTTGACTAGAATATTTTCCTATAATTTTAGAATAAACAAAACAGTAAGTTTGTTTTCATAATTAAATAATAATCATCATATTTATTAAAGATGTATATATAATAATTATTTACAAATATTTAATTGGTATATTTCGAGAATTCAATATGAAAATTATTAGTTAGTACATGTTTGTAACATTTAATACAATTTTTAAACAACATTGTTAATAACAAAACAAAATTAATTTCTGAAGTTCTAGATTGATTACCTAAAATATATTTTTGGTAAAATATTTGCCAAATGTGCTTAGTTCAGAAATAGTAATGAAGTCAAAGATTACTAATTTGGTAGCATAATTCGTTGATATTAAAAATAACTTACTGGACGAGTTTGTGAAGTCAATTGTTTGCATTGGTTATAAGATGAATTTTTAATATTTTGTAATCAGGATCAATTTACATAATTTTTTTTCTTCTATTAACAATTTTACTATCAATACCCAATTTTAAGATAGAAAAACAAGTAAAACTTTGTCTTACATAAATTTGGCCATCTCTTGAACTAGAGCTAAATTAATGCCATTATTCAATAAAAACCATGATACCTTTTGGCATTACTTAAGACTGCTGATATTCTAACTTTAGGCAGATCACAGCTGGCTTCTTTCGTTCACTTAAGAGATATAAAAAAAGCCTTGAACAGGGAAATTGATTTGAGTGATGAGGGCCTCACACTTGTTAGAGGGGATGATAAATAAAAATATTAGTTATTGCAGATATTTATACAACAGATGGATTCATGGAGTAAGAGGATTTATGGAAGAGACAGTCAATGCAATGAAAAAATCAATTCTACCAAACATGGTTCATCATCACTTATTAAAATTAAAAAAGGTGACCGATATATGAAGTCAACTGTGAAAAAATTTTGTTGGTTTAAGACACAGTGTATCTAATCTGCATTTTATGTAGTTTTAAAATCTTTAAAAGATATGTTATGTAATGAATTAAATCAAAGACTAGAAGCTTTGGTAATGTGAGGGACAAATGGCCTGAATTAATTTTCAATTACAGGGTCAAAGAGAGACATTCATAGGCACACCTCATCGGCAATTAATCTAAAGGAGCCCATATGATGTATCACCATAGTTAGCCCTCTTCGTTAGAGAGTTGTGGGCTAAAGATTTTGAAATTTCAGCTCTGTTGTTTAAGAAGTCTCGGATATGCTGTACTATCAAGTCAATAACAACTGAAAAAAGAAGAATAATGTTTAGATAATATCTTCTGGTTATACTCTCTTACAAAAAATTAAATATTAAGATTAGATCAAAGATGGTAAAACAAGATTCCTATATTTTAACTCGGTAAAACAAATTAATCAATTTTATTTTTCATTTCTTCTTAAGTTCTTGAATCCTGCTTCAATTTAAGTAAAAGAAAAAAAAAAGGTTGAGTAAATAAGAAACCTATTTTCCTAAAATTTCATAGTTTAATCATTTTAAAACATCAAAACATTTTTTTGTTTTAACAAATAGAAAAAAGCGAATTCACAACATAATCAATCAATAAATGACAAAAAAAAATTCCATAATCTAAGAGCAAATGCATGATCCGTTTCAATAGAAAAACTTTAATTTTTTATATATATAAAAAAAAAAAAAAAAAACCTGTACCACTACAACCCATGGGTTCAGTACTTGGTAAGGACCGTACTGTTTCTAGGCCAACGGTTGTGCAAGGAGGTGATTTGGCCGAGATCACGCTCAACAGCCAGGTTTTTCTCCCAATTAAGGGTACCCAATTTATAGAGGCTGGGTGATCCCCAGGAGGGTCTCCCGACACCACAGGATCGATCCACGCCTGATAAAAGTATAAATAATTATCTGCCACAACCGGCCTCGAACCCGGGACCGGGAGCACAGCAACACAGTGCCTTACCACTGAGCTACTCCGCTCCCCCCTTTTTTTTGTTTTTTAATTTTTTTTTTTTAAATAATAATAAAAATAAAAATGATCAAATTTTATACATAAGTTGAGAAAAATATTAAAAAGAACAATTGAAGGAGTGGAGCAAAACTTGTAAAGTAAATACTTTCAATACAGAAAATTGATTAATTATACTAAAGCCAACAAAAAATTAAATAAAATGCCAACACCAACTGAAAAGTAATTACATTTTAGGCTAAATAACATATCTCATATAAGAATGTCTCAGTTTAAAATATATATATTCATATTCATATAATTTGTATATATCAAAAAGGGAGGAAAAATTTTTAAATAAATTCTAAACAGGAATTTAAGCCATTGAATATCATTTTAATGGCTTCCTTAAAAACATAACATGATTGTAATTATTTTATCTTAAATAGTGAAATGCACAACTTCCACTTTATTAGAAGAATTAAGTAACACACTTAACAGTATTCATTCATCTATAAAAAAAATAGATACAATGCAATTAGCAATATTATGAAAACTTAACTAGAAAGATATTTCATTTAAGAGTTTGATATTAATGGATTTCTTATTGAAATGGTAACATAATTGTTAAAATAATTAAAAGCTAACACGAACAAGTACACAAAGATTTAGATTATTTTATAAAAACAGATGATAAAATGTATTATTATTTGTATTTCTCTAAGAGTCAGTAAAACATGACAGCATGTTTCATCACCTCTATAAATGCAATTGTACTCATGTTTTATGAACAAAACATCAGAATTTTAACTCTAACAACTAAGAGAATTTGAAGAAGAACTTGAGCATCTTAGGTAATAATGGAGGAATCTATCCATGGGATGATCAGGTCCATAGAGAATATCCCAGATGTGATGTACGATCAAATTTATTGCAACTGGAAACGATAACCAACTCAATTAGTTAAAACTAATTACTTTAAACAAGCATTAAAATTAACTAATTGCCCAATTCTTCATGAAAACAATACCTCACAGTATCTCGATAATGCTGATTTTAGTTAACTTTTAAATTCACATTATTTAAACTGGAAATAATAATTTTTCATTGTTGAAAGTATTAAAATGGACAAAGTAATGAAACAGGATACCATAGCAACATTTGAATTTCAAATTATATTAATAAATAAGTCTTTACCACTTCAAACCATAAATGGTAAAGGTCTTGAGATCAGTGGTCAGTAAGGATGTTCTCTTTCTAAATCAACATTTATACCAGCTTTCAACCATAATCCAATGAAGACCTACTCCATAATGGCTAGATTTGCCAAAGGAGGATCTTCCGATATCAAACACAATCAAAGGCTAATAGAACAGAAAACAAATTGACTTGAACCCTCTAGTTAGGAGTCATTTGCCTTACCTATTCAGATACCCCACTCCTTTAAAACATATTTAATAATTTTAATTCATACCTGTATTACAAACATGCTGAACACAATCTAAATGACAATCTGTGAACAGTTTGGTTGTTTAGCAACTCTAGACAAAAATTACAGGTCTCCCATTTGAAACGGAAAACATGATTTTATTTGAAAAATAGGTAGTGTTAGACGTGTCTTATAGAAAGAAAATCTAGTATTACCTCTTAAACAATTTCTTTTATATCTTGAACATGCAAATTAGGTCTAAGAAGAAATATGATGGCCTCCTGGAATTTTGTGTGCTGATACTGATTTTCTAACCAATTATTTCAAATATAAATCTTTGAAATTCATGGTCAACCCATAAAAATTTCAAAATTCCATTGTTTTACAATTTATCTTTGAGACTATTGCCGAATGTAAATCCCTCTGATAAAAGCTGTTCAATCCATCGACTTTTTCTTTTTTCATTTTCATAAATAATGACTGAAGCAGCTATCAATCATTACATAGGCAACAATTAATCAGGTTGTGGAAATGAATATTACAATACTGGTCCCAAAAAATTTACTATAGGTGTGTGACTGGTGACTTATTCCACAATTAGTTTTGCAACTTGCTCCAAACAGGTTATAGATAATATTATCAATATTGCTCCTAGGAAGTTGCATAATGTCTAAACTATAGAGAAAGCTTAATCAACAGTAAACTTGGAATGAACAATAATAGATACGACACTTTTGTCAGTAGGATTTGGATACACTCAAATACCAATATTCAGAATCATATCCATGATTTAAGTTTGAGGAGATTGTT
Organism: Rhaphigaster nebulosa; assembly: GCA_948150685.1. Taxonomy (NCBI): domain Eukaryota; kingdom Metazoa; phylum Arthropoda; class Insecta; order Hemiptera; family Pentatomidae; genus Rhaphigaster; species Rhaphigaster nebulosa. Next base: position 7,425,478 of record OX411306.1, read on the forward strand.
GAACAAATTTATAGAAGTGGCAAATAATTAATCAATCCCTAATTAGATTGATCCTTCTATACCATCATGCGGATGTCAACTAATTTTTATATTGTGCAAATACACACGACAATACCTATCAAATGAAATATATATTACTTGCCTTGCCTATTAATATATAGATTTGTGATGTACATGTTTTTTAAATAATTTTTTATTATTAAAAAAAAATTAATCTACTAAAAAATTTGTTTGCATATTTTATGTATCGTATGAATAGATACTATGTACACTAATAAATACTATGAGCACTAATACTCTTATGTACCTTAAGTATAGCAGCTTGTATTGTTATTCTATAACAAATTTTTATTTCTTTACTAAATGGTTAAAGATGTCTTGATTGAAAGTATATTTGATGATTCAGAAGATGAAGAAGCCGATGATGGATCACAGAAGGTTTTTCTCCTGTTTCGTCCTACGTTTTACCGATTCCTTCCGCATTCTTCTTTTACATTACATTTTACTTACAAAAAAAAAAAAAAAAGCAAACGAAACGAAAGTTGTAAAAAAATACGAAAGTAAACACTTAAGATGAAAACCTCACAGTAACTTTCTCTATGCGTTTACGAAATAAAACAGATTCACGGTGCTAGCGTCGAGTGTGCTAACGGGGGTATTTATCACACAAATGCTACGTTAGTTTCTCGACTCTACCACACTTAACACATTTTAGCACAGGTTGCGTGAAATTCCCCGGATAGTGCTAAATCTATGAATAAACGAGTTGTAGATCCTGGATAGAATAAATTCTATTCTTGTACATTAGAGTTTTTAACGGGCATTAATAAAATACTTTGGTTTTATCGGCATCCAACTATCTGGTTCACTAAGTCTTCAAAGTCCTACCAACCATTAATCCTGAAATTGATAAGTACACTGAGGGACTTTGGGTAAACAAGTCCTACTGCTTGCTCGCTCAACTGATCCATCACGCTGATCCATACTTCTTTGTTGGCTAAACGGGATTGCTCATCCTTGTTAAAAGAGTTTTCGGGAAGGACATACGAAACCTTTTAGCCCTGATGGGGCTCTATAATTCTTTCTATTGCTCTGTATAAACTTTACCCTCTAGATACCACGATCCTTAATCATTTAAGTTCTTGTGTTGTTTGCTGAAAACATTTTTCATGCTCAATTATTTACATCTGATATATATATATATATATATATATATATATATATATATATATATATATATACTGATTAATTATAGGAATCAGCGTACAAACCTCTCTCCATTTGACTCTGCCAAAACACGAGTAAACCTTCTATCCAAAAAAATTAAGAAATAAAAAAGTTCTACTAATTTTTTTTTTTTTTTAAAGTAAAAACTTAAAAATAGATACAAGATTCAATAGGTTGTAGCTTTGCTAATAATGGTCCGATTTAAATATTTAATTTGTTTTCTACAGACTTTAATTTTCTTTTTAACGAATATTATATTGTTGTTCCCGAGGTAAACTTACGAACGTTAAAATCGCTACTTTTGTGGATAGCAAAAAAACTGTTACATTGTTCTCATATGTGTATAAGGACCAATTTCGATTATGAATTTTTTTTTTTTGTTGGTTTCTTTCTTTTTTATCATAGTTTCATGTGTAATTATTGTTTTACCTTTATAATAATAATACGTATATTCGTTACTTTAACATGAAAACTTCGTAAATATACACTTACAGATTCGTAACTTTACTATCCGCTGTATCAACAGAAATACTATCGAGAGAGAAATGCTTTATTAACGACAACTATCCACATGTATATTTACCAAATACCTTGGGTTGCTATATACACAGCACACTAATCAATCTATAGCTAGACATACAATAATATTATAGATAATATTCATAACATTTTTTTTCTTTCAAATGAGCTCTAAATCCATAATAATTATCACTACATTACCCCATATTTTATCCGTTAGTTTTTTTTTCCTTTTATTTTGTTTTCTATAGACCTTCTATCACTCTCTAATCCATCCCTTATTTCTCTTTTCCGGTTTAACAAAAGAAATACAATTTTTCACACTCGTAAGTTTAACATGAGACAGACGATATTTAATCCGGCATAAAACGTCTAGTTATTGAGTTATGCACAAATAACATTTTTTTTTCTTTTTTTTCTCGGAGATGAACCTGTTCAATGTGTTCCCGTTAAAAGGCTGGTAAAACGACACTCACATTTTACCAGCCTTTTAAAGGCAACAGATATGAATTTTTTTTTTGTGTACATATGCACGACAATACCTATTCAATGATATATCTGTTTCCTCTTTACTATGCATACTTCCTACTGGCCTAATATTCTGTACGACAAAATAAATGATTTTCTATTAATATATAGATATTACGAAGGTTGCCATGGGAACTCGTTCACTTTATATAAGTTTTTCAAATAACACCCTCATTCTGGTACTTCAGTAACAAAACATTACACACAGATATATATGTATTGTTCAACACCATATTCATACTTCACACAAAAGGTTCCATGACCATCTCTGCATATGTTACAAAGTAACTTATATAGAATATGGCGACAACGGGTGTGTCTGAACTTACCTGAAGAAGGCTGAATAGGAGCTGGTTGAGAGATCTCCTTGTGTAAAATCCTCTGGAATCTCACGTTAGGAAGAGGTGCTCATGGCTGCTGACTTCCCTCATGCCAGTTCGCATCCACTTACTCTTGCTTTATAAACTATATATTTACCGGAATATTTCAATTTATAATTTAAAGCATCATAAATTGTCTGAAAATCTAAACTAAAAAAAAAAAATTAAGGACTTTTATTAGGGGAAGTGGTGGTAAATATGGAACCACTTAATATCTTGGTAGCAAGTGATGGCCAGTAAACAGTACATGTTTCTTGTCGAAAGAAAGTTTTTTTGATGAAAAGTTCATTTATTTCTTACTTCTTGTACGAAGTAAAGGAAGTCATGTAATCGCTAAAATTTTCGGTTTTCAGATTTCAACGGAGATATCCATTTTGACCATCCCTGAATCCATTTTGACTAGGTTCATCGTGGCGTCTGTACGTACGTACATTCGTACGTTCGTTCGTATTTCGCATAACTCAAAAACGGTTAGCCGTAGAAATTGAAATCTTGTATTTAGGATTTTTGTAAAATCTAGTTGTGAACCTCCCTTTTTGGTCATTGCTTAATCACTGGAAGTGGTACTTTACTTGAAAGTCATAATTGATTTCCATCAAAAATTATATTAAAATACCTTGCAAAACTTCTCAAATTTAGTATTTATAACTTATATATTGATTTAAATAACATAATAGATTTTGGTCTAAATTGGAAAACCGGAAGCGGTACTTTACTTAAATGTCATATTAGACTTTTATCAAAAATTATATTAAAATATAATGTAAAACATCTCAAATTTGGTAAATAGGACTTTTATATTGATGTGAATGTATTTACTATATTTTGGTTAAAATTGGTGAGCCGAAAACTGTACGTTTACTTGAAGGTCATAATAAGCATACATCAAAAATTATATCTAAATTAAATACATAAATCATATGTTTTGGTAATAAAGGTTACAAACGCAATTTGGTTTCCAATCCAATTATAAATTTTTATTACTTGTTTTAAATGTTAAAATTTAGTGTAAAATACTGGTTTTCCTCCTTATTTGTGTGTGTGTGTGTGTCAATAGATGGATGTCGCGACGCCGAGTGTTGTTTTTGAGATACTGCGATCTTCGGAAACTAGTAATCAAATTCAGGATCACTTTTTGAGCCACCGATTTATAGTTTTATAGGCGTACAAGGAAGTCATGTGTTGTCCACATCAGATATTTTTTTTTTTTTTTACAAATATGAGAAGATAATTTAAACTGTCTTGTTCTGCTATGAAGAAAATGGGAGGTGTTCCCATTTTACATTGGGTCGAAAGGATGTATTTTAGTGATTTTCATTTCTCCCTTTTTTAGAGAGACTTATAAAATCCAAGATTGCAATGTTGAATTCTATCGTAGTTTATACACAATAGTTGTCTTTTTTCCTTAAAAATCCTTATCCTTCAACATTTAAAAAAAAAAAGATTTTTTTTATTTCTAGGACATCCTCCTTCCATGTTTAAAGACTGTTCTACTTTTATTTAAAAAAAAAATTTTTTTTGTCTTTGAACAACAACGGTGACTTAATAATGCTAATTTGTCTTTTATATTAAAATATAATACGTATCATTCAAATTTATTTCATCAATAACTTTTATTACCAACTTCTCTCAATCAGCACGAGTATCTTTGGAAATGAAAGGCACATTGAGTTTCATTAGTAAAGAAATATATAAATATTTTTGTCAATATTTTATAAAGGGTTTTAATAATAGGTCGTTAATAAAGTTCTTTTGACATATTACTGGAAAAAAGGTTTAAGCGCTAAAGTAGCCACCGAAGAAATTTGTGCCAATTATCCATTGAAATATTGCCGCTCTTTGGTTCAGGCGTTTCGACAATGGGAATTTGATCCTGGCTGATGAACCCAGATCAGGTCGCCTATCAGTCGCTGATGATGACGTTCTTCATGAATGTGTAGTCCAGGACCCACATGTACCTAATCATGATTTATTGGTCGTAGTAGGGGGGGCTTCTAATGCCACAGTGGTTCGTCATCTTAAAAACCTGGGCGTACGGATTTTAAGACCTATATGACTTGATACAGACCCAAGCCAAGCAGCGAGCTGATATCTGCAAAATTTTGCTTCAAAATCCGACAGATGAAAAGTTCTGGAAAAAATTATCAAAAGTGACGAAAAGTTGATATTTTAAAAAAAAAATCCTAACAAACATAAGCAGTGGGTATGGCCAGATGAAGCCACACAACCGGAAGTTCGCCAAGATCGGTGTTTTGCATTTTGAGCTTGTTCTTGATGATCGGGCAGTGGATTCAAACCTTTACTATGAACAGCTAGACAGAGTTTATGCAGTTTTGAGTGCAAAGTACCCTGCTTTGGTCAACAGGAACCACGACAATTGCTACACGACAATGCCCCTGCATATCGTTCTCGTTCGACCAAGGAAAAATTATCGGAACTGCAAGGAGTAGTTTTGCCGAGATATTGCACCATCAGATTATGGTTTGTTTTGATTAATTGCTCATTTTTTAAAAGGTCGGATCTTTGAAGAGTTCTTTACCTGAAAATCAAAGGAATGGTACCGGTGTCAAAACCAATTACTGGTAGAAAGATGGGTGAAAATAATGGACTTTACATTGAAGAGTAGTATTTAATATTTTTTAATGTATGTAATCTGAATTAAAGCTATACCAATGCACAAGGACTTTCGTAACAACCTAGTAATGTATGCAAAGGTCCTGATATGGAGATAGATAAGAATAATTTTTCCTGTATTTCTTTAAATGAATTAGAATAATTATTATTGAAATTCCCTGAAAAAATTAATTGATACAGCCGAAGGACAGCATAGCAACATAAAGCACATAATTACTATAGGGGTTAATATATATATATATATTTTTTTTAATTTATAGCACTGGTAAGTCAAAATCAAAGTGAGGCTCCATATTAAAACCCCTGCCTAGGCTATTACTAATTTAGCTAAGATGAAGCAAAAAAAAATGTTTGTATAGGACTTTGCACCCAGAACGATAAGGAAGTTTTATCAAAATCATTAGGAGCCGTTTTGGCGATACAATCTATAGAATAACACGATTTTCGGGCTAAATGTAATGGGACTAATTGTCAATAGCTTATGCCTATACAATATAAGATATTGTAACAACGCAATATTTGTTGTTGGCCAGATGTAGACATTATTCTGTACTATAATGTTATTCTTAGACTCCATTGTGGTTAATAAAATATGTTTTTTATTCTATCACTTTCTAAGCGGAACATTCCCAAAGGCAAATTTTAATCTTGTAAGATGAAAAGTTGCTGATTTTGCCTTGAAGGGTAAAGGTGAATTATAAAACTAGATTTATTTCTTTTCCTATTATTTTCTCTGATGGATGACGCTACGCCTCGAAAGGCGACAACATATCGTTAAGTTTCCTTCGACAGATCTTTACTTAGAAGTCTGTGTCGGACTGAGATAAATACAGAAGCTATAAGAGCATTCCAGTTGGCAGGGACTGATACCATTCGCTTATTCAACGCCAGGACCGACTCTCGCAGGTGATGTTTTTCATCCTATCAAGGAATAATTCACCTTGGGGACTGGGAACGCTAACTGCTGGAAGGCGAACATACGCCCTGCACTGTCAGGAAATCAATCACACAGTCAAATCCGAGATATCTGATCCAATAGCTACATCTTATGGCTTCCCATTGATTTTGCATTAGTAAAATACATTATTATGGATAATATTTATGATGAATATTTCTTCATAATCAGTTGACATCCACATGATGGTATAGAAGGATCAATCTAATTAGATTGATGAATTGAAAAAAACTAGGATTAAACCATGCATTTAAAATAGAAAAAACCCTATCCTCATATTTTACCTCTCCTAAAGACAAAATAGACCCTTTCCAAAAAAGAGGAGTATACGAACTATATTGTAATGATTGTGCAGCCAAATACACTGGAAAAACTGGAAGATCGCTAAATCAGAGATTAAAGGAACATATACGTGCATATAATAATAAGACAGAGAATTCCAACTTTACAATTCATTTAAATGAAAAAAAAACAATATAAATTCATCAAAGACCCGGAAGTTAAATTAATACATCACGTTGAAAACTGCCTCAAATTAAATATAAATGAAGCTTCTTGAAATAATAAAATCCTTCAAATCCAATCCAGATTTTTGCTTAAATAACCAAATAAATATCTCCAATAATCCAATCCTAAATTTATTCCCATCAAATACAGAAAAACCAATTACTCACAGGCATTACTGGAAAAACCCCGACCCTTAAATCGTTTACCTAAAAACATGCTACCTACATTTCTTTCATTGTTAGTTCAATGCGGGAAGAAACCAGTACAAACTTTTCTGTTTGATATAATCCATTTAAACCTTGTTGAGTACCAACATGTATTTGATTTCTTGTCTTAATTAAATTCGTAATTCATAAACGTTTTATAATACAGATTTATATTACATCTAATTTAATATGGATTATATTTGTTTAATACCAAACTATATTTTGAATTTTTTAGAACTGAAGATGATTGTATAACATTCGAAACTAGTTTTCAATAAAACAAATTTATAGAAATGGTAAATAATTTATCAATCCCTAATTAGATTGGTCCTTCTATACCGTCATGCGGATGTCAACTGATTGTTGGTTTTGTTTCATTATTGTAGAAAAGGAAGAAATATTTCTTAAAATTTGATACTGTTTCTTTTCTTTGTAAAAGCAAATTCTGGCTGGAAGATTATGATTTTTAACCAGCAATCGTGAATACTTTACTTTTCACTCTCTTTTTTACTGGATAATACTTGTTTAATTCTTATTTGTATAATTCAATCAACTAGTAGCATTTAAAATTATTTAAATACTCAAAGGCTTATACTTTTTTGTTCCTTGATGTAATTTAATTTTAGGCGCTGTCTTTTTCAGTGTAATATGCTATGAATTATGTAGATTAATAATTAAATGATAAAAGGTAAAAAGAAGGAAAATAAAGAAAGAAATGTAAAATGTATATATATATATATATATATATATATATATATATATATATATATATATATATATATTGTTATAGACTCCTATAGCGGTGGCAGTGGCTGGAGTAAGATAGAGCCTGGAGTAGGTCTCACTGCCCTCTGGTGGCTTTGTCTCTCTCTTCAACATTTTATTGGTTTTGCATTAAGTGCATTTTAATTATTTATATAAGATACAACGGGATTATCAAAATTATAAGTAATGTTTAAGTTTATATCTTCAATTACTCACAATCAGTGTAATCGCTTGAATGTTTTGAAACAATACATCCTCAAGATGATTACATCTGTAATTAAATTTAAATTGCCAATAATTGAAAAACTAAAAACGTAAAAATAATTTAATTAGAAAAAATAAACAACTACTGAATTAACCTTACTCCATAAACCTACCTCTTTTATAGGATGGAATGTATTTTCATATCTACTTGAACACATTGATTGGTTGTTATCGAAGTTTGTCGGGTGCTTTCCACTCTTTGCTATCTGCGTGTGTATGCATACAGAAAGTAAATAAATGTAGTGTCAAAAGAGTCTTAAGTTTCGTTCGAGTGTGGAAGACACCCGAATACTACACCAAGTTGAAATGTACGTCAACTTTAAAAACATCTCACCAATATGTTAAAGTAGATCCGCAAAAAGCTTCCGTCTCTTGGGATGGATAGGTTTATTTCAGAAGTCGGATTTTTATATTACAATACATTTTTTTTTTAAATTAAAATAATAAATGATTTATTGAAAATCAATGCTGCCCAAATATATATATATATATATATATATATATATATATATATATATATATATATATATATATATATATATATATATTATATCAACCTAAGGATTGAACAGTACGCTGTGTATTGTAGCACAATGTATTTGGGCAGCATTGAAGGAAGCTTTTTGCGGATCTACTTTAACATATTGGTGAGATGTTTTTAAAGTTGAAGTACATTTCAACTTGGTGTAGTATTCGGGTGTCTTCCACACTCGAACGATACTTAAGACTTTTGACACTACATTTATTTACTTTCTGTATGCATACACACGCAGATAGCAAAGAGTGGAAGGCACCCGACAAACTTCGATAACAACAAATCAATGTGTTGCAGTAGATATGAAAATACATTCCATCCTATAAAAGAGGTAGGTTTATGGAGTAAGGTTAATTCAGTAGTTGTTTATTTTTCTAATTAAATTATTTTTACGTTTTTAGTTTTTCAATTATTGGCAATTTAAATTTAATTACAGATGTAATCATCTTGAGGATGTATTGTTTCAAAACATTCAATCGATTACACTGATTGATATAAACTTAAAAGATATAAACTTAAATATTAATTATAATTTTGATAATCCCGTTGTATCTAATATAAATAATTAAAGTGCACTTAATGCAAAACCAGTAAAATGTTGAAGAGAGAGACATAGCCACCAGAGGGCAGTGAGACCTAACTCAGGCTCTATCTTACTCCAGCCACTGCCACCGCTATAGGAGTCTATAACAAAATATTTAAGAGGCATTGATAACACATTGCTTTTTACGACAGTGCCCGTGTGGGGCCGTGTTGATAGCTCTTTTATATCTAACGTTATTGGTTTTTTTTCGTTCAGCCACATTTTGCATTCCCTTGTCGAGCATTTACTTATCCGTAATATCTTTACCAATATTAAATTACCTCTAACTGAAGTAAGGCAATGTTAAAATGGTAAGTGAGGACTTAAACTGTAATATTAGAGGTATAAATATATATATATATATATATATATATATATATATATATATATATGTGTGTGTGTGTGTGTGCGTGTGTGTACAAAACATATTTTTGCAACACAGTAATTAAAGTAGTCATCTGCAAAATGTTTTTGCATTAAGCAAATCCGAGCTATCCGGATAACGGTTAACTTCTTAAGTCTCTTTGACACCGTATCAAAAGCCATCGAGGTTGGATCTATGGGATCGTGATGGATGTAAGTGATTTTGACAAAGCATCATAACGCGGTCCCATATGTGTATAAAGATTTTATTAGTAATTTGTAGATAGTAAGCCTGTTAATTAAGGATAATTTGGGACGTCTGTCAAGTAACCTGGATTATATCCAGATCATTTGTTCATTTGGAAATGGTATGTTATTAAAATACGCCCGAGGCTTACATTCGTTAGCTTTTACTTTCCAACTTGTTGCCAACCTAAAATATCGTCAAGATGGTTTTGTAGGATTCAAGACGCTTGTATAGGGTTTTTGTAGGATATGAGGAATGCTGTGTCATCAGCGTGTGTAGCCATTGAAATATGACCTTGCACGGGTAAGTCTGAAGATGTTGAATAGTAATGGTTCCAATACACTGCCCTGTTGAACTCCTAATTCTCCACTAGATAATTTGTTACCTCCTTATACGGTAAAATCTCTGTCAAATTTGAAAGTAATATTAAGTTATATTACAATTAAGGCTTGGGGTACAATCTTTCATATCTGACGAATTTTAACATCACACTCATTTTTTCTTAAATGCCTAATAGGAAAAAACATTTTATAGTTTCCTGATGGTCTTTAGCTATAAATAAAAATCTGTATAATTAATGCATTTTTATTTAATTCATTTTTCGATCATTGTCAAAGACTGATTAAAATTTGTTATCATCTTACCATTGTGATAAATCACACAGTTAATTTTAATTTTTTCTTAAAGAAAATGACATCTAAATGATATTTCTTTTTAATGAATAAACTCTTCTATGTGATAAATTATAGTAAATATTGACGTATTGTTTTTAAATATTATAGTGTCCTTGTACATTATTATAATATTATACAAGCTGTCCTTTTTTATGGATAGTGAACTAAGTAATATTGACTTCTCAACAATTGTATATTACGTTTACATCACAATATAATAATAATGTTATATGAAACTCTCTCTTCATTCAAATTCCACCATTATTAACACTTTCTCGCTTTCCAAAAAGACGCTATCTAATCATGAAATTTTAATTCAAGATTAATATTTTAATTAGTAGTAAATGACTGTTTCAATAATCATACAAAGTTTTAACTCTGTGAATCATTATTTTTATCATTATTATATTCTCCAATCATGAAATTCAGTTTATTTGTGAGTAATTGTTTTTGACGTTGTTTTAACTCTGGATTATTTTTATATTTTTATTTTAATTTTTTTTTTGTACAATTATATTTATTTTATTATTTTAACAAACGAATCTTCTCTTTTTTTTTGTCTTCGTTACGATGCAATTGAGGTTATTGTAAATATCAATTGAATATTATTAATGTAGTCTTTGGGAAGACATTTTTTTCTGTTATCTTTTTTACTTGTACATACTTTTAAGTCCAAAAAGGACCTAGTCCCAGAATAAAGTTTATTTTCTATTCTATTCAAATGCCGACGTTTCGGAGTTGTTCTCCTATCATCAGGTCATATTTCTTATTTGAATGCCTATAATTTTCAATAGATTACAATTTTGTCATATACTGCAACAACCAAATCATTCGCTCATACTCAAGTATGATGTAAGCAATATTAATCGTTTTTTTTTATTTTTTATTATGTCCAAGAAACAAGTTGAAACGTCAAATGCATAAAGTTGGGTCTTTTCTATAGTTTTTTTTTGTAGATTCTGGATTGTTCAAATGGCAATATTTCGACAAGTGTAACTTTCAACATTATTTTACCGATTAAATTTAATTAAAATTAAAAGTGTAATAGAATTTTAAATTTAAATTAAATCATTTTACAGCTCGAGTCACAGGCGTCGGAGAGGGTACGTCATGTAATGTAATACGGGATGTCGAGGCATGTAACGTAATGTAATTACCACGAAATAATTTCAGGGTAAAAAGGTACCCGTGTTCAGTACTTTCCAAGCTAAGGTCTTATGATATAACAGAACATAACAACAGAAGTATAACAAAACATCCTAAACAAGATTGGTAAAACTTTTACTTTAATGTTTATCATGTTTCGCAATATCTCCGCCGAATTTCGGGTCCTCAGATAGCCTAAAAGTACGTTTTGATACCTTTCTCATTTCATATTTAAAAAATAGTCATAATATTTCTTATTTTTAAGAGCCCTGCAGTCAACGCGTAGGGGTCCCTGCTGCATCTAATTCGTGTACACCCCCAATAATATAAAACAATATACGCCTATTGTCACAGTTATACATATATCGGTACGAATTAACTTATGATGTCATGTAATGCATATTACACCTCTAAATTCAGTAAAATTAGAAAATATCTTTTTTAGATCTGAACAGACTTTTCGGAATAAAAATTTCCCATTCGGACTTGATGAAATGTTTCGGACATTCTAAAATCGTAAAGGTTTTAAAAAAATCGAAAAATGTTGAGCAAATACAAAAGAAAAAAAAAAGTTCTCGTTAAAATATCGGAGAAAAATTGAGATGAAAGAATAGTAATTGCTTTATCTGAGGAAATGGACTGGGACTCATTAAGAAGAGGAAATGCGAAGCAGCCTGGCGCAATCGAACGCCACGATTTGCGACCTTTGGCCATCTTACCCCGGCTGGCTCCGGTCTATTTTAGTCCCGGGCTTGAATTTATTCTTAGCCTGAGATATGTAATTGGATCGGAGAGATAAGGAGAAGTTCCTTAGCATTAAATTATTCTGTCCTAGTTTCTTCTCCTCACTTCTATTGCAAAGATACAAGATTTTAGTTTCAAGATTAAGTCAGCAGTATTAAATATAGATGATATCTGATAAATATTAACTGGTTAACTTAAGCTTTTTAGATAGTTCCATAATAAAAATGTTCTACAAGAATAAATTAATTATTGGAGAAGTTTATGGAGGACTGTGGTCATTAAAAAAACACAAAAACAAGAAGATTTATTATTAAAAATGTGTGCCGGCGTTTCGGCCTAAGTTTTAGACAGATAAAAACAAGATAACAACTGTAACAGTAATAACAGATGGAAAGAAACTGTAATATAATATAACTATTAGTATGAAGATAAATGAAAAATATATCAAGATTATTATGATTAAACAATTAATGCAAATAATGAAAAATAATATTTCGAATGCAAGATAGTAGATTAACCAATAAGATATTCAAATATCTATGGGGCAAAAAGTCCACAACAAGCTTGATCATCGAAGTAAAAAAGGATTTAGAAAGAAACAGTATACAAACAAAAGATATATACAACAGAGAAGCCTTTCGGAAAAAAATATTGAAAATGGAAGGATTCCAAGGTCGGGTAGCTAAGAGGACTGCTTCAAAATGGTCTAACGACAGAAAGAAGAAATATAGTGAACAGATGAAAGCATACTGGAAGAAACGAAAGTAACAAAGAATTAAGAATTGAAATTGGAACGTGGTCCACAGATGGTCAATTCGCAAAAAAAAAAAAAATGTTGACAATGTAAGTAATGAAAACTAAAATAATTTGAAAAAAAAAGAATGATTATGGATTATATGTAAGATACAATAAAATACATGAAAAAATGTAAGTAAAAATAGCAATATATATTATTTTTTTTTCGGTTGGTTCTACAAAGCTTGTAGATCTTTTGCCGCCAGAACCGGCATTCTATCTTGGACTACTGCTTTCCAGTTTGTGTTTACTTGTAAGCCGATTTGCTCTGCTTCACTTAACAGAGTCTTAGCGAGTTCCTCAATATCCTCTTCATTGCTTCCAAGGACAGCTATGTCGTCCGCGTTTGCTAGTCCATCTCCCTCAGATCTGTTCTAACTTCAAAGGCTTCAGACACATCTCCTTGTATCAGGACTCTGCATTTGGGGACGTTTGGCGTGTACAATTCGTCAATTTCACTAATTTATTATATATATATATATATATATATATATATATATATATGTTTATTCAGTTGACGTCCGCATGATGGTATAGAAAGATCAATCTAGATATGTCGGAAGCTAATGTTTGGTGGACCGCCGTATTTACTAACATTTTAGGACTTGTTGGCTTCTACAAATAACATAGTTACAAAGAATAGATGTACATTTATCTGGCTATATATATATATATATATATATATATATATATATATATATATATATATATATATATATATATACACATATGTATATTGTCATTTATTAAACACTTTATCTTGGAGCGTCTTTGCGTTCCGCCCGCGAAAGAAAAATATCTCCACAAAAAAATAATCGGAAAATGATAAACGCCACGTGATTATGCCGTGATTTTTCCGATACAACTAGTATACTTTGATTGGAGAAGATAAATAATCCAAATTTTCATTGCAATCAGACCTAAGGGAGCCGACGTTTAACTTCAAAATACCATTTTACCTGGTTTCATATGATTCTCGTTGGCCTTTTACGGTGATGCATCAGAACCAAATGACTTGAAAATTTATATAAATATGTATTTTTAGTTCATTTTGTATCATTTTTACGGATTACAGGACTTAAAATAAATTTAGAAATAAAAAAACATTTTTTTTTTTTGTTTTTACACACATTTTACCTTTTACACATTTTGGCCTTGTTCACGAGCCCATTGAGATTCAATTTAGCATCTGTATTTATTTTAGAGTGCTTTATTGTCATTTGCGTCATTCAGGGAAATTTGACTTCCTAAGAAAGTTTTAGAATTTTTTTTCCCCGCATATTTAGGAAGCATATTCGCGATAAAAAGATTTTAATAAGAATGGAATTATTGTGTGAAAGTGTTATTTGTTAATAAAGGATGAGGTTAAGTGTGAAATAGAAAAATGTATATTGTGTGCTTAGAAGAAGAGTACCTCATTACCAAATGCTGTTAGTTATTATGGTTTATTATTTCCGAGAAGTAATATTTCAAAAATATCTGGTCGGTCCACAGGAGTTTATGTATTCCTTTGGTTTACAGTACAGATTATTAGATTATCTTATCTTTCAAATGAGCATTTGGAGTGGTTCGGGAAAGGAACATGTGCAGAATAATTTATAAAAGAAATTAAGCAGTAGCCATCTATGGAGCAGAAATTGGAAACTTTATCGGAAAATGATCGTCGTGAGAGGGCCGAACTGGGCGTGTGAAGAAGAAACTGTGTTAATGCAAATAGGCTAAGATGATTAGGAAATACAATCAGAGGGTAAAATAGTACAGAGGAAAATGTTGGATGTGCACTTCAGTGGGAAAAGAAAAAGGAAAACCAAGAGGCTGAAGAAAGTTCAGAAATAAACCAAGAAAGAATGAAGTAGAGAGATGTGAGGAAGTCAGAAGCCCGCAATTGGTAAGTCAGGAGGTATAGGGCCACGCAGGAGAATTAGTCTACAAACATCATTACGCTATATCTCAGCTAATACTGGTCGAAATTTTGGACGGATAATTTTTTTATTTATTTGATATTTGATTTATACGTATGTTGAAACGTAAAACATCAAATTTTGAGGGGAGGGTTTCAATTTTTTTTTCTTGGTCCATTACAAAGGTCTATTATTGAAAATGAACCAAAATCATTTATATAGATTTTTTTTTTTACATTTTTTTATAATGCCTTGGTATGCTTATTCCATAACACCTTACATTTTCCCCTTTATCTTTAAAATCTGTATTCGGCCGCCATTTTGAAACCAAAAGACTTTTTTTTCTAAAAGAAATAAATGTGATCAGAAGTTCTGCGAGCAAGAAAAAGCAAAAACAAAAATTTTCTTATTGTGGCGCTCTTCTTCCAAACCAACGATATATATATATATATATATATATATATATATATATATATATATATATATATATATATATATATATATATAAATATATATTTATTTATTTATTTATTATTGTTTAGTTTTTTTTTAGAGATTCTAGGATTTGCATGGGACTTTCCCTTTATGTCGTATTAATTCTTTACATTATTGGTGTTATTCCATTCTTTTAGAAAAGGAAGAAATATTTCTTGAAATTGATTAATGTTTCTTGTTTTCTTTCTTTTTTTTTTTGTTGTAAGGTTATTGAATTCAGTCAGATTTCCTTCAATCATCGCCGTTTATCGAAACCTAAATAGCCATGATCCTGAGGCGAATAGAATCACAAGGAAGGATCGAGGCGGACCAATGGGATGCAACAGCAGTCCTTAATGGGCTACTTTCCTGGGATGGGATGAGATTGGATCCTAGGATATGCGTTATTATTTATCATTGTCTCTTTTCTATAATATGGTTTCGAATTTCATATATGGGAATGAAAGGATATGAGAGCTATTATGACTTTAAGCTTTTGACAAACAAACTAGAATATTAAAAAAAAAAAAAAATTATAATGAAAAATCGTAGGTCGTAGATGAAAACAAGCGGATGAGTTCTAGTGGCAGAAAGAAAATACACTGTAATAAAATATGATGTTTTAATTTATGCCGATATGTAGGCCTAAGTTGTAAGCCGATATTTTATCAGGGCGATGAAAAAACAAATACGAGAATAATAGATGGATTTTTTTTAATAAATAAAAATGATTAAAATAGAATACATAAAAATAGTAATCTAAAATATATAAATTATATGTGACAAAGAATATAAATAATATTGATATGTAATGTTAAGGAGTAAAGAAGCGGAATGAAGGAGGTATATGAGAACAAAACGGTTATGAAAGAAAACTAATTGTTTAAAACAGAAACATAATAATTAAAGAGACATTTAAAGAAACATTTAAAGAAACATAATAATTAATCGTGTAAGCACGCTGACCATACGTCCCGAATTTTCCGAGACAGTTCCGAATTTCAGCACTCTGTCTCGGTGTCCTTAATAACCTCATTTTTATTTACATTTTCACAAAAAAAAGTCATAATATTGTTTTCTTAAGTCTTATTTTTACTTCCTTCAACGCGTAAACGAAGGATTGCAATTGTCTGTAAGTACGTTCGTCCGTATCTCGCATAACTCAGAACGGTCAGCCATAGAAAGTTAAAATATTATATTTGGGATTGCTTTAACATCCAATTATGAACATTATTTTTTGGCTACTACACGATCACCGAAAGTGGTACGATAATGCCCTGTAGTTCATAGGAGTATGGTGGTCTCAAATGTATATACATATGCAAATTCGGCTATTTTAAAAATTATAATATTTTATTTTGAAATACAATATACAATATTGTAACCTTTGATCTCTCAGAAAACAAATACATTTTATATCTAATTATAAAAAAAGTAACATTCTTTAAAAAATATATATATATATATATATATATATATATATATATATATATATATATATATATATATATATTAAGTTCTCTCTTATCCTTGAAATTTTCGAATCCTCTCTTCCCTTTTTTCTCCTCGATCCTCGATCCCCGATCATTATGAATGGATAACTTGCCGCGAATTACGATTCAGGAAATAGGGTCACCGTGCGTATAAGATAAAATAGATACAGAAAAAGAAGAAGTGAAATATGATTGAAGGGGCAGAAGTCAGTAAGTAGAAGCTTAGGAAAAAAATAGTTATTATTTTAATATATTCTTTTATATTCTTCCATGTAGTCTTATTATATTTATTCTTCTCCTTTGTATTAATCTCATATCTTCTTTTTAATAGCCTTGATGGATGCCTACAACTTATGCTGAAACGTAGGCAGACATTAAACAGTCCATTTTATTACTGTATTTATTCAAATCTTAATTACATTGGCACAAAAAAATCGATATTATAAAAACAAAATCTTAATTATATCGGCACAGAAATATCGATATGTCGCTTTGGGTTTTTTAAAAATTCTTAAAAAGGTTAAAAATACCGAGGCCGGATATAACGATACGGTATATATCGATATATTTTTTCGATATTCATATCCCTAGTGCTGTTTGTCATCTATAAAAAGTTATTAATTTAAAGTGAACAACATTAAAAATCATAACCTTAAATAGCAATAACAGAAAATCTAAAAGCTCTTTAAAGTTAATTATTCTACATTTTCATTATTATAGGTACTAAAATTTATGAATATTCATTCAGGTAAAATATAAAATCTGTACTTATTTAAAACAGTAAATAGTAAATAACATAAAACGTTATAAATAGAATGCTGAATCTATATTTTAGGTTTTATGAGACGATCGTTATATTATAGGAACAGATTGAATATTCTCTTAATAGAATGGGCTTCTATAAGGGCGATGCAGAGTGTTTCGTCTTCCGAAATATAATAGGCGAATGTGGCGCCATCTCTGGGTAGTAGTTGAGACAGCTAGAAAGACAGCGACCTCTTTAGGAGTAAAAAGGAATGGGGGGGACATAAAACTCCAGAAATTTCCTGTACAAAATTCCTGTCTGAACATTGACATCTGAAGGTCCAGTGAGAGAGAGAGCATCCTTTTCTTCAGAGCTACTAAACTTCACACCATGCTCGAGTAGTGCAAGAAACTGCCCCCCTGGCATAGGGGAGAAGAGAGATGAGGAGTGGCCTGAGGCAGGCGAGGAGAATATAAGTAAGAATATACTCAAGACAGAACGCAGTAAGTCACCTTCATTTTCTTTTCATATTCTGCTGTCCACCTATTCACTATTTACCCACGTACCTTCAACATCATCTTCAATAGACCCTGAATTCTAAATTTGACTAACCCCTTTTAATCATAATTGTTCAATTTTGGCCTCCCCCTTCCGTTTGTAATGCAGAAATAAATTATCCATAGTATACATTGTCTAAATTTTCATACAGTCCACTACAATTTTCCAATAGATTAACTTCAAAAGGTGTCAGTGCTTGACCATTAAAAGATGAAAGTATTAACACCGTACACAGAGAATAAAATTATCTATTGAAAATCTTCAAGATTATAGTGTATTTTGGCTTATATTCTTAGCAAATAACATAAATATTCAGTTATTAGCATTTAAGACAATATTACTACAATTACATCCTGATACCACTAGATCGTGCTGATCGTGTTCTAAACTGTAATTAATACTTCCGTTTTCTTCATAGACGAATAGATGGAAATGTTTCGGTTTGTTGTGTTAATATGAAGCGCCTTGGTCTCGTTTTAAGGCAACTATCATCAGTCTATCCTTCATATCTCGTGATGAATATTTTAATAATATAATTGGCAAATATATCCAACGAAGCGATAAAAAGCATTAAGAAGAAAGTCGATAGATTATCTGGCATTACAATACTAATGGTGAATTCACAACTGCATTCCATTCCTTTGAAGCAAGATACGTAATAAAGGCAGTAGCTCTATGGAAATTCGGAACCATTAACTGAGAAAATCCATATTCAAGAGAATATTTTACCAACTGTGTATTCTTGTAGCCATTACGATTGTCTTCGCCTCTCTTCTATTGTAAAGGATTATTCAAAATCCGAACTCGCTGAATTTTTTCACTTATTTTTATTCCTCTATATGTCAGCAAATATATGTTTTACTGTTTTTTATTAGAAACTTTGAACTTATATTAAATGTTTTTTCTTCCTCTTTCTTTCCATATTTTCAGCATTGAAATGAACTCTTTTATTCATATGCATACTGCAAACCATTTTAATTTCGAATGAAATCACTGGGTGTGATATTATATTTTCTAAGCATGTAACCATTTTTTTTAATTATTTCATTTTATTTTGGTCTAAGCCTGTCTGGAATTATTTTATCAGACATTATGCGAACGTTTCATAGTTTATATTAATCTCATTGTAGTCATGAATTTAGGGAAATAATTTCTTCCATCTATCACAATATTTCTTTATTGGTATATTTTACAACATTTTTGGGGTAGTCCCTCATTCTCAAGGTGTGTTTTTTCTACAAATATCATAAAAAAATTAAAAGAATCATAATTATTTATATAACAATATTAAAATTAAGTTATTTCATACCATAAATATCTCTATACTCCTATTGTCTAGATATATCCATATTAATTTCGTCTGTTAATAGAAATAAATAAAAAAAACTGAGTTTTATATTCTTTAAAAACATTGCTAGGAGTGTGTACTACATATTATGTGTAAATGAGTAGCAATGTATAAATATATATTATATTAAATACTTCAATATATTATAAATATAAATATAAAATATAGTTAAAATATAAACATATTTATATTTAACATGTAAATATAATTAAATATAAATATATTATATTTTAATCATTGTCTCACTGCTCTGGTATTATTTCCTGTACTAATCCATCCTTATTTATTTAGCCCTCATGCATCTATACAGTTTTTGCGAGTATGGATGGTGGTTCCAGGAGCAATTCAACACTCTATTAGTCTTTATTGCCTTCTTTGTTTCTTTGAATGGGGGAGTACTCCGAAACGTTGGTACAACTATGTAAAATATAGCAATAAAGGAATATGATACGAATGAGATATATGGAAGAAATTATTCCACTAAAATACACCACTAGAATTTTTCTCCTTTCCATTACTAGTATTAAATACTTATAGTAATGTGATTATTTTTTGGTAAAGAATATAAAAAATAATAATTTTAACGACGTATCTTTATAATTCTTGTAAGTGAAAATTAATTCTGATTGGAGGTACTAAGAAAGGCTCGCTAATCCTGAAAGGGCGAAACCTGAACACACCTGAGTCAGCTGCGCCCCGACCCTAGGCAAGCATCCAATTAAGAATATTACACTGTCGTGTGTTCCCCAGTCATGTTCTCACTCAATTGTAAATTAGATTATTCCGGAGTAAATTCAAGTTACAACACGTCAGTTACCTACGCAAGACGCTTTCATTTACTGCGTGTTAAATTATAGTTAAATGCCAAGTATAAAAACAGGTTAGTGCATTTAAATACAACCATACTTAACATAAAATAATATTCAGAAACGGTCTTGTAAGAAATAGTGGGGGTAAAAATTAAACTGAAAAAATGTGTAAAACTATTTAATATATGCCGATGTTTATTGAAAAAGTTCAATAACTGTTTTGTACCTTGCATTAAAGTTGATTGTCTAAATGGAGCTAAAATTGCAACAAACATAATTTATTTATTTTTTGTTGCAATGTAATTTAAAGATATCGAACACTAAATAACAAACAAACAAAAGCTTTCGTATTTTTTTTGTTTTTAATAAAATGGGCCATGTTGAAATGAATTTTATTTTAAGAAATCAAAATTCTTAGACAGGTCGTTTAAAATGCCTTTAGTGAATATTGGTGTGAAACTTGGCGAAAATCGAAAAGCACATTTAGTTGTCCTGCGAAACAAAAATATTTTTGATGATTAAGGACCATTAAACGACTGTTAACTTGGATTGGAATTTGAAAATAAAAACCACAGAAAACACATATGCTGTTTTATTTGACTTTAAGAAACATTTTTGCGAAATTAATAGAGAATCTAACAATGCGTTTGATCGCAATCGCGTAACAGATGGACAGACGGACAGAGGAAATGCCAAATGGCTGAGTTGAAACAGGACCAATTTTTACGTCCTCATAATTATCAAAAATTCGACCTTTTAAAACCCGAGCCGTTGACCTAAACAAACCATAATCTGATGAGGCAAAACGTTTACTCCTTGCAGTTCTGATAATTTTTCCTTGGTCAAAACAGAACGATGTGCTGAGACATTGTGTTGAAAAATGGCTTGGTTCCTGTTGGCCAAAGCGGGATACCTTGGACTCAAAATTGCATAAACCCTGTCTAGCAGTTAACAGTAAAGGTTTGAGTCCACTGCCCGACCATCAGGAACAAGGTCAAAATGCAAAATGCCTTCGAAGTTCCACCAAAAAAAAACTTCATCTTGAAGGCTCATATCTCCATTGTTGAAACGCCTGAACCAAAGTGTGGCAAAATTTCGATGGATAATTGACTCTTCTTCTATGGCACAAATTTCTTCGGCGGCTGCCTTTGCCCTTATACCTTTTTTCCCGTAGCGTCTCAAAAGACCGCGAATCACGGTATCACGGTATCATATTTTCTCCTGGTATTCCACGTGCGTTTTAAAAATGTAAATGACTCAATGAAGCCAACTCAAGTCAGAAGCAATTAAAGGATTAGTCAAAGTAAACACAAACAGACATAAATAGTAGGAACAAAAACATTCTTATAGGATTAATTATGAGAGTTGAAATTAAGGGTTGTGTTCATACACAAGGACTTTTATAACAAACTAGTACTAGATGTGAAAAGTATAAATAAATAATAAAGTTTTGTTATTAACATTTTTAAGTTCATTTGGTTATTCGAGGGTTCCCCTAAGGAATAAGCTAGTTGCGCTGAATGAGAAATTCCAGTCCATCATCTTTCCCTCGAATGCATCTTGAATTTTAAAGTTGCGGTCTTTTCCGTTGAATAATATTTTCCATTAATCTGTTCTCTTTTTTTTTTATCTCGCAACTCATTATCCACATTTTAATAAAATATCGACCTTGTGATAAATTATATTTCGGAGCACAGAATGAAAAAAAATTGAATATAAAATACTTATCTAAAGATCTGTCTCAAGAGTGAATTTTATCTTTGACATTAGCCATCTACCACTGGCTAAGAAAGTTTAATACAACTGCAATTAAGAAGTTTCCTTTGAACAACTCCTCAACAACACATATGCCAGCTGTTACTAACTACGCAGTTGTGGCTTACTTGTCCAACTGATCTAAACTGCGCAACAGTTATAAATATTTTGGCTTAAACATTTCAAACTTCCTTATAATTAGTAACAAACCTCAATAAGCAAGAATAAACATATATTTAATGACTGTAAAAAAATATTAACTCATTTTATTTATTATTTAATTTTTTTAAATATTATTTACAAACCAATATGTTTGTTGAATGAATAAATGAATGAAAATGTGTTTATTAGCTTAAAATATACAAAATAAAGTATACACACATAATAATAATAAATTCTTTCTTTATTCCGGGACATATCCCTTTAGAATAATATTACATCTAAAATCAGCAGAGCTTTAGAGCCTTAGACTAGAACAAAAAAGAATATGATATTGAGTAGATAATAGCATAAATAAACAAATAAGAAAAAAAAATGAAATTGTAATAAATAATAATTACATAACTTTTAAACCTTTAAGGAAAAATAAACTTGCAATATTAATGCATTAAAAATAAATAAAGTGAAAGAGCTTGAATTTATATTAATATTAAAAGTAAAAATAATGCATTAATACATAATTGGGTGTAAATTTTAGTTAAAAATAAGTATTTACAAATCTTTTGGAACTACATGGACATGAAGTGACTGAATAGACGGGATTTAAAGGTGGGAAGAGTACTGGAGCAATGTATGAAAGGAGGAATGGAATTCCATAGGGATGAGGATCGGATAAGAAAAGATCTACCAAAACCTGCGGATCGGTGGGCCATTATATATAAATATGAAGACCAAGAATGGGTATGGCAGGAATGAACAGAGCATTTGAATTGAAGGAGGTCGAAGATGTATGCTGGATTGGATGACTTGGTAAAGGAAGGATGTCAGGAAGTACTTATGATGGTAGGAAGGATACAGCCACTTCAACTCTTCATAGAATCGGGAGACAGAGGCGCCCCTCGGGATCCCGAAGATAAATCGTACAAAGCAGGTTATCAGTCGTTTTATTTTTGTCTCGAGGTCTTCAGGGACGCCCCCGTACACAGTACATCCGTAGTCAAAGTGGGAAGGGATATTAAGGCGGTAACAAAAAAAGTTTTCGGATTTCAAATAAGAATAAGTGACTAAGGTAATTTATTCGCTTTAAGGTGGAAAAGGTACGACGAGAAATATCAGAGACATGGCTTTTCCAGGAAACAGTTTAGTCAAAAGTGATTCCAGGATTTCTTATGGTTGGCTGGAACTTAATGGGATTTTTATTTAGGAACAAGGTTGGAATATGAGGAACAGTTTCAAGGAGGTGATGGGAACCTGTTACAATTGCCTTTGTCTTCTCTGCATTCAACTTCAGCTTTCTAGCAACTCGAATGACTTATTCGATTCAAGTCCTCCTGGAGTCTTTTTGTGGCTAGTAATAGGTCATATACATATATTTTATATATATATGTATATTTTGTAGGTCATATTTTATATATATGAATGAATGTTATACAACATATAGGCAATGGAAAAATCCTACTCTCGAAGTCTGTGTGCTATTTGTTTTAATTATCATACTTCAAAAAATGAAATAAGTAATTATTTTAATTCTTTCAAAGCAGTTCTATCAAGCTTTCATAAGGGTATATACAACTTTTAAAATTATCAAATTTTCCTTATAAACTTCCTCACTTTATTCACCATTTTTCACAACGTTTCGGGCTTTTCTTGCCCATTTTCAAGTGATCTCAATAATATTGCACATCAACTATAAAGTATTTATAACAACCAAATAACTATTCAAAATTTAAATATATATATATATGTAATCAAAAATTAAAAAGTGTATATACAATTAAGATCGATTTTAACAATATTTGTTTTAGAACTAGAATGACAAATAGGAATTTCTTTATAGGAATAATCTCACATTGACAAATTGGGATGAAAAAGTGAAGATAAGGTAACGAATTTTATATTGGGAGGATGAAGTATTGTAAATTTTTGTAAACATTTGCTAGTTATTTGACGAATTTTCTTTCATTTTTTTAAATTGTTGATTACATGTGTATTTAAAGTTTGAATAGTTGATTTAGTTGTTATAAATCCTTTATAGTTCATTTTCAATATTTCATAGATCACTTGAAAATGGATAAGAAAAGCCCGAAACGTTGTGAAAAATGGTGGAAGTAGATAAGAGAAATTTTCTTGAAATTTAATAATTTTAAAAGTAATTATTTGAATGCACACTGTAACTTAACTATGAGAAACTTAAAAAATTGGTTGACGTCCTCATGATAGTATAGAAGGATCAATCTAAATAGGGGTTTATAAATTATTTGCCACTTCTATTATTTTGTTTTTATTGAAAACTAGTTTCAAATTTTATACATCCATCTTCAGTTTTATACATCCATCTTATACACCAAAATTCAAAAAGACAATTAATGATATCTAATCAACAACCCCCGAAACCAAGCCCATCCCGAAACATTATGTTTTGATTCCATATTACGACCCCATATCCACCAAAGTCGAAAATGAATTAAAAAAAAAAAACTAGGATTAAACCCTGTATTTAAAATAGAAAAATCCTATTCTCATATTTCTCTTCTTCTAAAGACAAAATAGACCCTTTCCAAAAAAGCGGAATATACGAACTAAATTGTAATGATTGTACAGCCAAATACACGGGAAAAACTGGAAGATCACACTGTATGTAATAATAAGACAGAGAATGCCAACATTTCAATTCATTTAAATGAAAAAAGCCATAAATTCATCTAATACTCAGAAGGTAAATTAATGCATCACGTTGAAAACAGTCTCAAATTAAATATACATCACTTGAAATAATAAAATCCTTCAAATCCAATCCAGATTTTTGCTTAAAGGACCAAATAAATATTTCCAATAGTCCAATTTTAAATTTATTCCCATCCATAACAGAAAAAACAATCACTCACCGGAATTACTGGAAAAAACCCGACCCCCTAAGCCTTACCATTTACTTACAAAAACTACTCACCTTTCTTCCGTTACAGTCATTTCCATTACTAATTCAGTGCGAGAACGAACCACTACCTTTTTCTGTTTGATATAACCTACTTAAACCTTGGTGAGTACCAACATGTATTTGATCTCTTGTCTTAATTAAATTCATAATTCATAAATGTTTTATAATACTAATTTGACATGTATAATAATACCAAACTATATTTTGAATTTCTTATTTTTGTGTTTTT
This sequence comes from Rhaphigaster nebulosa, assembly GCA_948150685.1. Classification (NCBI taxonomy): domain Eukaryota; kingdom Metazoa; phylum Arthropoda; class Insecta; order Hemiptera; family Pentatomidae; genus Rhaphigaster; species Rhaphigaster nebulosa. The sequence continues at coordinate 7,450,956 of OX411306.1, forward strand.
AGAACTGAAGATGAATGTATAATATTTGATACTAATTTTCAATAAAAACAAAATTCTTCGTAAATATTTATGTTAAAACTATTAAAACAAATACATTAAAAGCCTGTTAAATCTAACAAGTAAACAATTTAAAAACAACCTTCAGTTTCATCAATTAAAAAAAAAACTATAAATATATCAACTGTATTATATGCTGTTCAAACAATATACTGCATTAAAATAACGATTAATAAGGCACAAAATCATTTCCCAACTATAATATAATATTTTATGAATAAACTATTTGAGCTTTTTGAGCTGCGGCTTGTTGTACATAGTTTGTTAAAGTTTTCCAGTTGGTATCCCTTAATAAGCAAAATAATTCTTCTAGAGAACAGACCCGTCGTCCAAAATGTTTTTTCTTAATTCACTATTTTTATTGCAGTCCAATAAAAAGTGAATAATATCCTATTATTCAACGTATGAACGCATCCACCAATTTAGACTAAGACCTAACAATTCCGTTCAACAGAAAATCGGTCTTATAGATCCGAAATCACAATTTTCATTTAAATAGGGCGTGAATAGTACCCACAGTATATAACCCTGTATTTATATTAAAACTAGAATGAAGACATTTTTATGTGTTATTATAATATGTTTGTTATTAGTGCTATTTAATCGAAAAAGAAAGAAACATTCAACATTGTAAAGACAATTCGAAGTGTTAATAAATAATACTTAGTCCCCCTAAAAAAAAAACAAAAAAACTTAAGAGTATTTTTGAAGTTAAGAGTATTTGTGGCTGTGTAAAATTTCAGTCGAAGTGTCTTTGAAAGAACTATACGTTGAATTGGTTTTTAGAATTTAATTTAAAATTTTTGGGTAAGATAGCCGTACCCAAATGTCGTCTTCCTTGGCCAATTTCCAGATTTAAGATATTAAACTAAAGTTTAAAATTGCCTAATAATTGATTTAAGCAGCTCTTTTCTATACCAATAAATGTTCAATTGACATCTGCATGATGGTGTAGAAAGATCAATTAAATTAGGGATTGATAAATGATTTGCCACTTCTATAAATTTGTTTATATTGAAAACTAGTTTCCAATGTTATGCATTCATCTTCAATTCAAGGTTTAGATGGATTATATCAAACTGAAAAGTTTGGACTGGTTTCTTCTTACATTCGAAAGTAGTTTTCAATAAAAACAAAATTATAGAAGTGGCAAATAATTTATCCAATAAATGTTGGTATCTTTATTGGACAGAACTAAATAATTTTTCCTCTGAGTTAACAAAAACAATAATTAACTGTTAATATTTTAAAAGAGTGCTCCTTATATCGTCCTCTAATTTAATTTACAATTTATTATTTATTTGAAGTATGTGACATTTAAATAATGGCAAATAACTTCCCCAAACGAACTTTAATCAAATTTAAATTTTGATTATTAATTATATTTATTAAAAATTGTAACTAATTAAAAAAGCATGGTTGTGTTTTTTAGTTTTTGATAACTGATTGTATGCATTTTTTAGCACTGAATCCAAAAATGACTTTTATTTTATTCCATTATGCCAGGGTTTTACGCAAATCGCAAATTTCAATATTTGTGAATTGTCAAAAAATCGCGGAAATATGAGACTTCAAAATAGACTTTTGAAGTTTTTCTATTATAATTAATATATTTTTTGTCGTATTACATGCAATCTTATAAATTTTTCACAGTCTGAGCTATATGATTTGATTCAAAGCTTACATCTGAGCGAAGAAAATTCAGAATTGCTTGGTTCAAGGCTTAAAGAAAGAGAAGGACCTGCTAGCATGGCACCTCAGATTCTTGGTTTAGGTACAGAGAAACGGATTTTCTTCCAATATGCGATTTATTTATTTCCAGATTTGAGAAAAATCCTGACGCGATAGGAAAAAAATGAGTCATTTGTGCATTTAGCGCCAAAAAATACATAAAAATAATTTTTTTTTAAGTTAAAAAAACATGTGGCAAACCAAATTTTGCAGGATTGTGTTATCCATTCAAACAAAAATCACAGAAAAATGTCTCTACTTTTGGTAAGGACGTATGCAATTCCTGACACCATCTGAAACCCACATCTTGCATTTAACCCACTTTTCTGCTAGTTTGTCTTCAGACGAGTTAAAAGGCCTTACGGAGGACGAATTAGGAACAGCTTTCCCTACCTTAACCATTGAATGTACGGATCTCGGACAATTTAAACATGAACACGAAACTCTAGTCTACTAATAGTGATGATAAAATAAAAAAAAGTATCTTTTCTTGATGCGCCTTCAAAGTTGATGCCTTTCGAAGTTGAACAAAACCTGTAGCTAACTTCTCATCGTTTCAGAGATCAGGGTGTCCAGCTGCCCTGAATTCCTTGAAAATCGAGAATTCTGCTTGTATTTTTCGTATCTGGAAAAAAATTATGCTAGAAAAACAATCAATGGGGAATTTTCAGTTTTCAGTATAATATGTAATTCATTTTTCCATCAGTACTAAGCGACAAGTGTATAAAATATTAAAAAGAAGGTTGATGTAGTTGTTCCCCTTACTATTTCTAATTCCGTCAAACACTTGCACATTCTATGTTCTGTCTCTCCTTACCGGATTGATGATCCTGTCGCTAAGGGAACTATGGAACGGTCTGGTTGTTATGGAAAGGTAAAATAATGTATTGTTGCAGATATAGTATACCGTGTGATTTCTTTTCTCCAGAGTGCCCTGGCCAATCCATCGGATTTCCTGGATGGCAGCTATGTCCAACTTGTATCAATCTATTTCATACAGGAGTACATTGAGTGCTCCGGGTCTATATAATGAAAGGATGTTCCAGTATCCAATGTTAAACCTATGACCCTCGGCAGGATCGTGATAGAGTAGATTTTGGTCCCTACAAGTTTGAGCAGGTTCAAGAATTCTTTTACCTAGGTTCGCAGATAACCAGCGATAACCGGATGGAGGTAGAGGTAAGGAAAAGGATTTTGATGGCTAACCGTTGTTACTATGGATTGAAACAGCACTTGGAAAGTCACTTAGTAACCCAGCGTACCAAGTTCATCCTGTATAAGACTCTCATCCGACCGGTTCTGACTTATGGATCCGAGACATGGACAACAACAAAGGCTGTGGAACACGATCTTCTGGTATTGGAACGCAGGATATTAAGAGGAATTTGTGGTCCAGTACTTGTAGATGGAGAATGGAAACGGAGGAAGAACCAGGATATCTACAAGAAGTTTGATGCTCCTGATGTCGTTAAATTTATAAAAGCAGCCCGACTCAGATGGGCAGGCCATGTGGCCAGAATGGAGATAAAATGATACCAAGGAAGCTTCTGACTGAGATCCTTCATGGTGGACGATGCGTCGGAAGACCCAAGTTGCGATGGAGGGACTGTGTGGACACCGATGCAAAGAAGTTTGGAGTGAGAGACTGGATGGTGGCAGCAAAAAATAGGGCGGTTACTGTTGGCGGAGGCCATGACTCGCTAGCGGGTTTTAGTGCCAAGAGAAGAAGAAGAAAATAATGTATTAACTCCAAACCGCTCCAAGTTTCAATTACAACCGATTTACAGTTGTCTTCATATAAGACGTTCGCCGGTTCGCCCCTCGCCCTTGAGAGCAAGGATGGAGTTACAAGGATGAGAGGTTGCCAGCATTCATTTTATTCCTGTAATTATGACTATTTTGTTTTTATTTCAAATGGTAAACTGTATTCCAATACGTAAATTTTATTTATTTACACTTGAAATTGTTTTTTTACTGTATTTTCTACCGTATCTTGCTTTCAATTTTAGCGATGCCTTGATCTGTAAAAAGTTGAGAAACAATTTTTCAATATCAAACAGGAATACAGCCTTTATAATTAATAAAAAATTAATAAAATTAATAAAAAAGTCCTAATTGTGCATTTTACTATAAGGTGACCAAATACTAGGATGTTACAATGATAAAATGTTCATGATCACAACCCTTAATTCCAACTCTCATAATTAATCCTATAAGAATGTTTTTATTTCTTCAATTTATATCAATGCTTACTTTGATTAATCTTTTAATTCCTTAAGACTTGAGGGGGATTTATTGGATCATTCATATTTTTAAAATGTATGTGCAATGTCAGAAGAAAAAATCGTAATTTGCGTTCTTTTGATACATCACTGGAAAAAGGTTTAAACGCATAGGCAGCCGCCGAACAAATTTGTGCCATAGAAGGATAGTCAATCAACCGTCGAAATACTGGCGCACAACCCAGATCAGGTCGCCCATTGGTCGTTGATGATGACGTTCTTCTTGAGCGTGTGAACCAGGATGTGCATGCAACTATTCGTGATTTATCGGCCGTTGTAGAAATTCAAATGTTTACTGTGAACAGCTAGACAGAGTTTATGCAGTTTTGAGTGCAAAGTGCCCCGTTTTGGTCAACAGGAACCAAGCCATTTTGCAACACGAAAATGCCCCTGTACATCGTTCTCGTTTGATCAAGGAAAAACTTATCGGAATTGCAAGGAGTAAACGTTATGCTCTATCCTGCGCATAGCCCAGATATTGCACCATCAGATTATGGTTTGTTTAGATCAATGGATCATTTTTTTTAAAGATCGGATCTTTGATAACTAAGAGGACGTAAAAATTGGATGGGAAGAATTCTTTGTCTCAAAACCAGAGGAGTGGTATCGGCATCTAATCCTATTACTGGCAGAAAAATGGGTGAAAGTAGTTGAAAACAATGGACATTACTTTGAAGAGTTGTATTCAATAATGTTTAAAATATGTAATCTGTAATAAATCTATACTAATGCACAAGGACTTTTGTAACAACCTTGTACAACATTTTATGGTTTCAATAAACTGATTTTATGGATCCAATAAACTGACAAAAAGCTTCGTGAATTTTATAGTTCACAACCTATAAATCTTCGAATTATGCTTAATTTTTTTCCTGCTATGTCGCTGACAACCTGTAGTTGAATACTGAGCCAAAACAAAAACCTGAAAAACTATTTTACTTTCAACAGTTAATTGGGCCGTACTGTAATATTTCAAGTGTTTTTCATCTGGTAGCTATACTATCATCACTATACTATACTATAACTGGGAAGACGAATTTAGGGCACCTTACCTTATTATAAATTTCTGGTCCAGTTAGTAATTGATTAACATTTATTTACTCCCTAATATAGATAGAATGCCATCGTAAACATTGGCATCATAAAAAAAAAATATTCTGTAGCAAAACAAAAACAAAATTACAAAAATAGACATTTTTGATTCATCATTTGATATATGCTCTCTTTCTGAACTCTATGCAAAGGTAGAGAAGCTTCTGATTCCAAATCCTATCAAACGTCCTATAAAATGACTTATGAATTATTCTTCGATATTTAAAAAAAAAATAATATCTTATCTATTGAAAGAGATGTTGCTTTGCCTTAATTTTAGTCAAATATTATAATTGTTTTTACAATCTCTTAATTTCAATTTATTAAATTCGTTCCAGTCCGCATTAATCTCCTCTTGGCATCCATTGAAACTCATTTATCTAGCAGGCAGTAAAGGGGACTAATTTTAAATAAATTGGACAGTAATGCCTGGATTTATGTGCGGCCACATCCGAAAACAAAGGGTTGGCTAGGAATCTGTCGTATTGTCAAATGAGAAAAGGATTTTAATAAAAAATGTAATGAAAAAAAAAGAAAAAAAAGAAAACAAGGTGGAAAATATATCTGCCGTCGCCGCTTGGCCGTTGACCCGTTTCTAAGCGAATTCCTTTTGTCTCAGGAATGTTCTGCTTCCCTTCTGTTCTATTGAGGTTCGCTCTTAATATATTCAACCTAAGAATATGTATATTCTTATGCATAATATATACGCTATATGTATATTGTTTCAAAATAAATATAAGATCTTTATTTGAAGATTGTAAAGACTTAAGCCTTAAGTCTCTAAAATATAAGTAAACAGCATTTCCCCAATTCAGACAAACTTAACATTATATATTATTTGCAGATAAAATGCAGCACATCTCACATCAACATTTAAAAGAGACCCATCAATAGAAACTGACATCCTGACATTTAATAATTTTAAAAGTTCTATATACACCCTTATGAAAGCTTATGATAATTTGGTTTTGAACTGCTTTGGAGGAGTTGAAATAATTACTTGTTTCATTTTTAGAAGAAAGATAATTAAAACGAATAGCATACACAGTTTACATCCGCATGATCGTATAGAAGAAGGATCATTCGAATTAGGAATTGATAGATTATTTGCAACTTCTGTGATTTTGTTTTTATTGAAAATTAGTTTCGAATGCAATACATTCATCTTCAGTTCTAAAAACACACAAAAATGTAAAAACTACAAAACCTTTTGCAAGGTACCCCCACCCTTTTCACGACCCCGCCACAAGGCAATTATATTCTGTAATTGATTGAATCGATGAGTGATTGCTTGGATTGAGGGCTGAGCAAACAAGCAGAAGACAAATATCAGATATAAGCAAACAAGAAAGCCCTTTAGGGCCAGAGCTAAAGATATTTACACTACTGTCGTTTATCAGGATGAGTAGTTTTGTTCCTCATCGCCGGCTGCTTAGAACTTTACTAATAATATTCTCAAAGTCGGGATCCCAATAATTCCCTCTTCCAGCCAACTTGCTCAATTCGAATACCGAGAAATGTTCAACTAATTTCATCCCGCAAAGCCTCGATAGTTCTCATATTATAATATAGCCCCGACATTAAATTAATTCAATAGAAATTTTGTATGTTTACCGACGAAACATATAGACGTCGTTTTACACGAAACGCATGAAACGGTTTTTCCCCAAATAACAATAGACTTTTTTTTTATTTTATTCTTTATTGTATAGAGTAGGAGTTTGTTAACCTGGCAAAACCTTTATTATTACAATATATTTTAAAGGATGCTAGCACTGGTTAAGACTAGAGCGACGACTGAGAGGCGTTAGTATTTGGTGATTACGATTTTTAGATCGTTTCCAATTTTTTTTCTCGATAAATCTTAAACGGGAATCGATAGAGGTGGTATTTACGTCCCAAAATCAATTTAAACCTAAATTTCAAATTTTTGGCGCTTAAGTCTTTTTCAAAAAACGACGTCGATATGTAGTCCAGACGATAGATTATTTTTTTTAAGTAAATTGGCATGGAACTTTCTCAACGTGATAATCAGGAGAAAATATTAGAAATAAATTGTATATGTTTAGATAAAATCGGTATGTAGCAACGTTGTGAAAAAAAATTATAAAGATGCCGAAAAGTGTCTTTTTTACGTTTAAGTTACGTTATGTGAAAAAAAATTAATTTAAGAACACAAAAATCAGTACGTAATAACGTTTGAAAATATGGAAAAATTTGTTTTAAACAATTGAAGTTGGTCAAATGCATTTCGTAAAAAAATTAAAAACCGTAAAATATGGCAATTTTTTGGCATTTAATCACAGGCCTTGTGATTATAGCAGGGACATTGTGGATTTTAGTAATGTCTACTTACAATAAAAATTTCAGGCAAAAATAATAATGACTTTTCGTGAAAACAGCCAAAATGTAAAAACTGTTATTTTCTCAAAATACGTTTGGATTGATAAATTATTTGCCACTTCTATAATTTTGTTTTTATTGAAAACTAGTTTAGAATGTTATACATTCATCTCCAGTTCTAAAAACCCACACAAAAATTCAAAAATAAGCAATTCATAATACAGTTCATAAATGTTTTATAATACTAATTTATATTAAATTTCATTTATTTTTGAATTTTTGTGTGTTTTTAGAACTGAAGATGAACTTATAAACATTCGAAACTAGTTTTCAATAAAAACAAAATTATAGAAGTGGCAAATAATTTATCAATCCCTAATTAGATTGATCCTTCTATACCATCATGCGGATGTCAACTAAACCAATTTTGACCAAACTTCATTTTGTTGTTTATTTAGAGCAGTAGAAAGATTTTATGTTATTTAGTATATAGTCTCACCAATGCTCTGAATTGCGAACATCAAATCAGTGAATTATTACTGTACGTTTTCAGTCATTTGTATAAAGTAATAAAGAAATTTATTTTTAATATTAAATAATCTGATATTCAATTAAAGCTTCCAATTTAAATATTTTCAATTTAAATTTATATTTCATATAACTTTATCTTCCACTGGAATATTCATAAGTTAATTATTCTTAACTGTTTCTGTTTATTTATGTTAATTATATTTCGAAATTGCTTTGAAAGGGCGCGTAATTCATATTCAACGTGTAAGTTTTTACTAAACCTGATTTAATTTCTATGGGGATTATTCATATTTGAAATAATTATTTAATTAAAATCATACTATAATGATTTAGCAATTTATTGCTTTTTCGATTGCTACAACCAACCCTCAAATGACTGTAATGATATCAACAATTCTGAGATATTTTAGATAGAGATAGTGTTTTTGTGTAAGGCAGAGTAAGTTCAGGATTATGAGTGTGAAATAAGATATGGGGAAAGGTGGGGGAAGAGAGAGGGGAGAGATAAAAGTACGCAATGGAATGAAGTGACTCTTGGAAAGGATTTAGTAATTTTTTAGTGTTAAGGAAAGACAAAACTGAACGATCTATAACACTTGTGTTAAAAGTGTACAAATGTGAATGCAGATTTTTTACAAATGTATATTTATAATTTAATAAGTACGTGTATTAAAATTATTCAAACATACATACAAATGAATTTCTTTTTGTAGTGTAAATCGTACACAAAATGATATCCTAGGGCCGCTATTTTACTTGTAGATTTATCAACAGAGATATCGTAGTTTTTCCAAACCTTCCATTGTGTACTTTTATTCCCACTTACCTATCATATTAATTTTTTTTTTTTTTTACTTAATTTTTGTTTTCATAAATTTTATATTTTAATAGTATTTATATATATATATATATATATATATATATATATATATATATATATATATATATATATATACACACACACACACAGACTTTATTGAGCTCGGATTTCTAGAGGACTGGCAATAAATCAGAGTGACACTGCGAGGACAGGACTTCCAGACAATCTCTGTCACCATCCAGTCATTGCAATCCTTCTTCCAGTTCCAGCTCTAATACCCGGGCTATCTAACACAGCTGTTCCAGTAATTAATGCCGATCATTTCACTGATATCATAGAGATAAAATAATTGTCAATTTATTCAATATTTTGATGCCTCGAGATTATTATTGTAATCGAGGGACCAAAGCTAACGCTTGGGGTACTCCTACCAAGTTGGCTCTAAGAATATGTGTTGAGAATTTCGGTCAGAACTAAAATCTTTTAAAATCACTTCTCTCTATATAATACGGATGTATAGATCCCTTTTCCGGCTCTGAGGAGCGATGGATTTTGTCAAATGAGGTGTCAAAAGAGAGGGAATTTCACGAAGAACTGATGAATCCTAATTTCGATTATTAAATTCTTACTAGAGCTTAAATAAAAGTGATAGATAAAAGGGGAGATTTCAGTATTTTAAAGCTCTAAAACCAACCGTTTTCGAGATAATAGGCGGTATAGGTCCGCAAGGGCTCTGTGACAACTTGCGCACGTGTCGTTATCATGACGACTTCATATCTATAGAAACAAGTTGAGAATGTATAAAAAAACATTTGAATAAGGTATTGTGAATTTTGTTATCAGGTTTCTGCGAATGTTAGAGGGGATTATATATTGTTTCCCATGTCTAAACCTAAAGCACTGTTAAATATATACATAGAAAATTGTATGACTGAGTCTTATTGCTTACCTGTTAATTTGAAGGGATGTTTTTCCAGTAGGGCAAGCTAATTACTTATTAAGTAAACTGTTACTTCAACGTAGTCATTATAAACCATGTAGCTTAACCAAATCTGTGTGTTTAATAAATTTTGTAGGTAATATTAGGTATATTGTTTATAGGAATAAACATGTTTCCTAATATTGTTTATACTTCTCAACAGGTAAGCAATTTGCCATCTGCAAAATATTTTTGCAATATGTCAATTTTAGTTTATATCTGGATAACGGCTAATTCAATAAATCTCTTGGCCAATTCGTCGGGATAGATCTAAGTACTTGAGGTAAAGGTTTCATTTAATACGAAGAAGGTATATAATCACCTAAATGTCTAAAATCGCCAAATTTAGTGTAAGATTTAAGGATAAGCATGAAAAATGTATCAACAACTATTTTTAAAATTGCAAAAAAATATTACTCAAAATACAAATCTTATGTTTTTGGGCATGAAAATTAATTTATATGTACATTTCGGGGTATCCTCCTGACCTCCCCTCCCTGTATACGCCACTGGTGTACAATATGTTAAAGCAGGAGTGCCTCATGGCTGTGTACTGTAACCATAACTTTCAATATCTTCACGTCAGGCTTACTCAACCATGGCCAGACTTCATTGGCTACTTTTTCTGATGACACAGCACTCATCTCATCCCATTGAAAAGATGAGAATGAATAATATGACAGTGGATAAGTAGGATTATATACAGTTTGAAGAGAACTCCCGGGTGCCATATAGTTTCAAACGCTTGAGTGGCATCTAAAATTCTTGTCGTACTCAATATTTTTTGTCTCAGTAATATCAGTCTCTTTTATATTATTTTAAATTTATCATTTTTTTTTTAACTTATACATTTCAAAATATTTTCTCGCATTCAATTAAGGATTAAATTAAAATCTAGGCTAATTAAAGGCTAGGAGGTCGCAGTGGCCAATAGCTCGTTACTTTAGCAGCTTGTTAAGTCCCACTGCCTCATTTCCAATTACTCTAGGTCGTATAGAGTTTATGATATACTATATATCCTTTGTCAGCAAAATTAATTTCAGAAACTAATGACCATAAAGTGTAATTAGTTTCAAACCACCTTAGTGGAGAGTAATAGCTAACTCGTTATTCCTTGTTAATTAACTTTAGTTGACATTTTCCCTTCGCATATAAACTAAGATGCATCAAGTAGTGCAATAAAATATTGGTTTGTGAAAAAAAAAAAAAAAATATAATATATAATACATGCCTATTCACTCCTAAATCTCCTACATTTTGACCTTTCGACCAATGCGATACTTCCATGGGTAGATCCTGTAATTTTGTTTAGAAGGGGGGCGTTTAAATTAAAAAAAATAACCTGTTTTTTATTCTTTATCTCCGATTAGTGCCAATTTATTTTATTATTATTGTGTCCAGATCTATATTACACAATTTTCAATTGTGTCATAATTTAAATCTAAAAATGTCCTACAAGTTCAACCAATCTGCCATTCGGATTTACCTTATCTATCATGTAGGCCAAAAATAAACTAATATATTTCTGATTTATTATAATATATAATATAATAATATAAATTATATATATATATATATATATATATATATATATATATATATATATATATATATATATATATATATACATATATATAATATATTTCTGATATATTTCATCTTTTATTAAACAATTTTCTCAGAAAAATATAGGATTATAAAATATTTATAATGGGAGATTAAAAAAAGGAACTCTATTAATCCCAAGAAAAAACAATTTTATTAATAAAATCCCAAACATATTTTATTAAAAATACATAATAAACATTGTGACGTTTCAGCCATAAAAAATAACCTGTTTTTATAATTTATCTCTGATAAGTGCCAATTTATTTTATTATTATTGTGCCCAGATCTATATTACACAATTTTCAATTGTGTCATAATTTAAATCTAAAAATGTCCTACAAGTTCAACCAATCTGCCATTCGGATTTACCTTATCTATCATGTAGGCCAAAAATAAACTAATATATTTCTGATTTATTATAATATAATGTATAATATAATAATATATAATTATATATATATATATATATATATATATATATATATATATATAATATAATATATTTCTGATATATTTCATCTTTTATTAAAAAATTTTCTCATAAAAATATGGGATTTTTAAACATTTATAATGGGAGATTAAAAAAAGGACCTCTATTAATCCCAAGAAAAAACAATTTTATTAATAAAATTCCAAACACATTTTATTAAAAATACATAATAAACATTGTGACGTTTCGGCCATTATTTGGTCTTGGCAATTTTCAAACTGTTTCATTAATTTAAATAATTAAAATACTAATATAATTTGTCTAATAAAATAAATTAATGCATGCAACACAGGGAAGTACTTCTTGAACATTTAGAGCTTTTAATTCTTTTTTCGAAAAACAGATATTATTTAAATATTTTCTGTCAAAAGTCAATTTGCTGATAAATTTTTAAAAAAATTCGAAAACATGTTTATTAAAATATTATCATTATGGCAAAAGTGTTCAAAATATAAAGTATAGGATTTATCAGAATAACAATGATTGATTGAACAAGGATAATTCTAATTATAATATAAAGACTGTATTGGTACAAAAGCAGGCAGAAAATGGCCGCAATTTCGATTTCCAAGATTCTAAAACATTGTACTTGGAAAAAAATAAATTCAGTAGGAAATTATAAGTCATAACCATCATAGATAACTTTAACAAGACTATTAAAACAGATTCTAAATACATCGTACACAGAATTATTACATAAATAAAATACCATATCTAACAGCAAATTTTAATAGTTGTTAATTTTAGTGTATGCGCTTAAATAGTTTTTTTTTTTTAACTGGAAGGATCACTTAAGTGAGAGATGAATGATGTTTATTAATGAAATAAAAAGAAAAAAAACTGAAGGATATCCTTGAAAAAGTTAAATTTATATTTATATCCTATTATATCCTAAAATATTTTTAGTGCAGTACACAAAGAACTCGCAAGGTTATAAATGCGTAGAATTACTGCAAGTAAAGATAATTGTAAAAAATATATATATATAATTATAAAAATTTAATTTATTAAAGAATCAAAACCCCCAGTACGGAAATAACTTTTATATCTTACAATCCTATTCGTCCTAAGAAACGGAATGTAAATTGCATATCTACTTAAGCGCATTGGTGGGTTCTTAGTGAAGTTGATGCCAATGGATATCGTGTTTCAATGGATATTTAAACTTGATGTAGTCGGTTGCCTTCCACAACCAAACAAAATGAAGACTCTTCTTTACTCAATACAATAATTTACTTTCTGTATGTTTTCATGCACGTATGCAAGGAGCTTTCTGTATTTTGACATGCACAAAGGTTCAATATTCAGAGATATCAACTTCACTAACAACTCACTAAAGTGGTTAAGTATATAGGGAAATATGCATACTCCCTAGGGTTATATGCTACAAAAGTTATTTCTGTAGTTAGAGTTTTTATTATTTATTAGATTAAACTTTATTTTAACGTTTTTAGTTTTTTAGTATAGGCTATGACCCTTACTCTTAATAAATAGCAAAAATCGTTAACGATTGAAGATTATATTCTACCTTCTCCCGTACGACTATTGAAGCCGTGAGATAGTTGTTAACGACTCAACCGGGAGTAGAGTTGTTATGGCAACGGTGCTCTACGATTGTTGTAACACAATATTAACCAATACAATATTAAGATAGTCGCACCGAGGAACAGATAGTTTTCTACGAAAATTGTTCAACGATAGTCGTGATAGTCGCACCGAGGAAAACTTACCTTAAGCGCCAAAAATTCGAAATTTAGGTTCCAACTTATTGTGGGACTTAAACACCGCCTCTATCGATTTCCGGTTACGATGTGTCGAAAAAAAATTTAGAAATGGTCTAAAAATCGACTATTGATGAAATGCACCAAATACTAACGACTCTCAGTATTCACTCTGGCCTTAACTACTGCTTGAAGTCTTAAAAATATATTGTAATTATAAAGGTTTTGCCTCCTTAATAAAATCCTACACTATACAATCAAGAATAAAATTGAGATAAAATATATCGTTATCTGGAGTAAAATCGTTTCATTTGTTTCCTGTAAAGTATTCTAAGTGGCGCCTTTTTTTTAAAAAAACGACGTCGATATGTTTCAAAACATTGTTTTTAAATTCCAGGTTCAGACTGCTTGCATAATTAACAAAATTATTCTTTCGGATGTATTTTGTTTGATCATAATCAGATGATTTCATGTTGTTACTAAAATCTGAGCTCTATATTTCTAAAAGGTTTGTTATGATCTCCTCCTGATGTTGAGACTTAATGGGAAATTTTTAAAAATTTGTTTCTTAGTAACAATTACAATATGAATTAGAGTCCATTTAATTTATACCAGTTTCCTTATCTAATAATGTTTTACAAGAAATTACGTTTTGAAAGTTTAAAATTCATTTTTCGACTTTTGGTCATATTTTCCTTTAGTTTGGATCAGTAAGCTCCGTACGCAACTTTTTTACACTACTAATGAGCCGATTTTTTTGAGATTTGGAACAAAAGTCACACGTGACCCCAGAATGATCCTCGGTACTCGATATTATCATCCGCCATTTCCTTTCAAAATGACGGTCGATTAGAATTTTTAAACGCACATATCATCGCGATTTATGAAGACAGAGTAAACATATAAAGTGTTATGGAATCATTATAATAAAAGGATTAAAATATAAAAATAAAATAAAATTCGGAGAAATAAATCTTAGTTTTATAATTTGCAGCGTTTCTATCCTATATTTTCATTTGGGTCCTGAAACATATTTATAGATTGAAATCTTGTTAATTCCGATATTAAATTGTTGTAATTTGTAACATACGTTTTAACCATAATTATATAGAAATACGATTATATTGAGTATTATTCTATTTTATAGCAAAATTATTCCATAATTTTTGAGAATCCAAACATAGTCCTCTATCTGATTTCATGAAGTTTCTTTTTATTTCGGGATCTTCATCTTCCTTTCTTCTGTATTGATAAACTGTTGTGAAGACACGCGAAGAGAAATCAAATGTAATGAACGTGATTGGAAGATGGAACGAGCCATGTGCAAGGAACCAGAGAAATATTAAAGTATTTGAAGAGTACAATAGAGCAGCGGATGTTGCAGAAAGGCCATTCCTGACTTGACAGCTACTGTCAGTTAGGTCTCCTTTCAACCTCAATAGCAACGTCACCTCTATCAGATAACTTAGTCTGTTTATACAATTTATCTTATATTTGAGCTATTATATAAGCACACACACACACACACACACACACACATATATATATATATATATATATATATATATATATATATATATATATATATATATATATATATATATATATATGAATTAATCAATTTGCGCCTAATGGGTCGTTAACGATCCAAAATACAAAAACAAAATTCTGGCACTTCCCTTAGGTCAGTTATTTATCTATATTACTAATAAATGTTTTCAAAACATATCTATCATTTTATCAATGCACCAATAATTTAAAAAAAAAAAAATTTTATTTATTATAATTTTTTAATAGAAAATTGTAGGCTTCTTTATGTTCTTCATATTTAGCGGGGGTCGGGATGGCCAGGCGTGTTAACGCACCTATTCACAAAACCAAAGGTTGTGAGTTCGAATCCCGGTACCGGCATTAATTTAATATAATTAAATTAATAATTCGAGCAATTTATAACCTCCCCTCTCCTCCCCTCCCCGGATATGTGAGGCCCTTCAGTCTACTTGGAGGCAACTCACATAGGCCGGGCGTAGGAGTGATGACCCTACCCCGTGTACCTAAAATTGAGAATCGCGGTGTGGTCTTCGGTTTATGAATACCACATCGCGCGGCCAAAGATCTCAACGGTCTATAGTGCCAACAGAAAATATGTATATATATATATATATATATATATGTATGTGTGTGTGTGAATTAACCAATTTGCGCCTAATGGGTCGTTAACGACTTCTAGCACTTCCCTTAGGTCAGTTATTTATCTATATTACTAATAAATGTTTTCAAAACATATCTATCATTTTATCAATGCACCAATAATTTAAAAAAAAAAAATTATTTTTTATAATTTTTTAATAGAAAATTGTAGGCTTCTTTATGTTCTTCATATTTAGCTATTATGTCTTATTGTATAAAAAAATCAACCATATCAATGAAGTTTCGTGCATTTTATTGCACAAAGACTCTATTTTACAGCAAAAAATACTATTGGCAGAAATTTTCATATTGTAAGTATAAATTCATGAAAATTTGAAAGGATAGTTAACCACTGAGAGGGTGATAGGACTTGGAAGGTGACTTTGCATGTCTGATCCTGCAACTCCTTTACTACTTGTGCTAGGCTCAACTGGAAATACAATAGTTCTGTAACTTTCTTTTCCAACGGATATCGTGTCAATCCCCTCCAAAAGGCCAAAAGATTCAGTCGGAAACAGATGAAGAAAATGGAGATAGAACAACCATATGTTGTAAAAATGTATAACAAATATATGGTAGGTGTAGCTTGACAATTATATTTTAAATTATAGGATTGGAATAAGAGGGAAAAAATGATATATAACAATTATTTTCTGATTTTTTTTTTATTTTTTAAACCGCCAGTATGGTTTATCTTTAGACAATTTATCATTTAGAAAAGAAGTAGCAACAGCAATTTTGACAACATATAAAGAAGTTTATTCCTCACGAGTTCTGGACCTACACACCTCATTATTTATAGAAGATACAGGTCATAATAGAAGAGATGCGGTTTATCATAATCAAATGACAAAAAAGTGTAATTATTGCTCTGTACCTCTGCATGAAAACTGTTTATAAGATTTCCATACCGTTTAATCCATAAAATTTTTTATATCAGCCATTATTACTTTTTGATTTATTTATCTTTCAAAAAAATATATGTATTTAACTTTCGAATATAAGTGTTTAACTTTTAAATAAATAATGTATTTTATTATATTGCTTTCTTCATTATAAAAATATTTTGTTATTTCTTTTCTTTTCAAAAAATTTTACAAGAGTGCCTCATTATATAATATTAATCCTTAAATAAATGCATGTGGCATTATTAATTAAAGATGTTAAAGCCTTGCTAAGGACAGAAAAAGAAACACATCATCTACAAAATTTATATTTTTAGTCGTATTTTTCCCGAATAAAATAGACTATTGCACGCGGTCGAAGGTCGTTGGTGATGGGCGGGACTGTGTTTTCTATCAGTTTCATAACCTCAAGAGCACGATTATGGACGTTTTTGAGAGACCTAATATATATTTTTTTCACACTACATTTGAGCACCTCCAGCGATCCCCTTTCGGTCAAATGAGCTGAATTCGGTATGTAGGGTTTTCTTTCAAGCAGAACGATATCGTTAAAGAATGGGTAAATTCCAATCAAAATTTCGGTATGTTTACCTGAAATTTCGGTGTTTTTAAGTTTTGGGCATTTCTAAAGCTCCACCAAACTAGTTTATAGGGCTGAATATTTGTATGTGAATTGAGTTGGTGTTAAGAAAGTATCTTTTGGGGGTCCCAACCCCTCTGGGATTTCGATTTTTTTAAATATTTGTACACCTCTAAAACTCCTCCAAATTGGGTTGGGGAAATTTGTGATAGGGCTATCTTCGAGAACTAGTAACAAATCCAGCGTCACTTTTTGGACCACCAATTTATAGTTTAATTGTCACGAGGAATATAGTACAAGGAAGTCATGCGTTGTCCACATCAGATATTTTCTTTTAGTGAAAATACGACCTTTGTGGCGGATCTCTGCTGTTCACGTTTTTTTTTTTTTTTTTTTGCTGTTTAGCGTGATAGAATTTATTTATCTTGTGCCAATTTGTTATAATTAATTTTCCTTCATCGATAGAATTAGAAAGCATCTCTAAATTAACATTTAAAAAGTACAAATAAAGTGAAACCATTGAATTGCATTGTTCCATAAAATTTAAAAATGACCCACATGTCAAAGGTTATACTCATTTCATTTATATAATAAGTTAATGCTGTTTATTTATAATTTAATGATGATTAAACTTTTAGTTGACATCCGCATGATGGTATAGAAGGATCAATCTAATTAGGGATTGATAAATTATTTGCCATTTCCATAATTTTGTTATTATTGAAAACTAGTTTCGAATGTTATACATTCATTTTCAATTTTAAAAACACACAAAAATTAGAAAAATAAGCAATTCAAAATACAGTTCGGTATTATTATAGATATTAAGTTTAATGTAATATAAATTAGTATTATAAAACATTTATGAATAATAAATTTAATTAAGACATGATATCAAATCCGTGTTAGTACTCACCAAGGTTTAAGTATATTATATCAAACTGATAGGTTTTTACTGGTTTGTTTTCGCACTGAACTAGCAAAGAAAGAAAGATGGGATGTTTATAGGTAAATGATTTAAGGGTCGGGGTTTTTCCAGTAATTCCGGTGAGTAATTGTTTTTTTCTGTTAAAGATGGGAATACATTTAAGATTGGACTATTGAAGATATTTATACACTGGAGATGTTTAAGCAAAAATCTGGATTGGATTTGAAGGATTTTATTATTTCAACTACTTCATATATATTTAATTGCAGGCTGTTTTCAACGTTATGTATTAATTTAATTCCCAAGTCTTTGATGAATTTATGTTTTTTTTTCATTTATATGAATTGTAAAGTTGGAATTCTCTGTCAAGAGAATTTGGTATTATATATATATATATATATATATATATATATATATATATATATATATATATATATATATATATATATATATATATTAAATTATATTTCGTTCAAATACATATACTCATACATATCAAATCAAATGTAATATAAATTAGTATTATAAAATATTTCTAATTCATTAATGTTTTATAATATTACTTTATATTACATTTAATTTAATATGTATAATAATTCCAAACTGTATTTTGAATTGCTTATTTTTTAATTTTGATGTGTTTTTAGAACTGAAGATGAATGCACAGCATTCGAAACTAGTTTTCAATAAAAACAAAATTATAGAAGTGGCAAATAATTTATCAATCCCTAATTATAGTATTGATTTAAATTTTTATATATCGAATCTATTCATATTTTTATAAGGAAATTGATTACTGTTGATAATAGCTATTGGACTTAGAAGTGAGAGTTAGGCTGCTTCTCTAAGGGCCTAACTATGATCCTCTTGCGGCTTCACAAGTGGTGATAATAGTATCGCCTTCCTTCTCTTTGGAACTAGTTATCTTAGGAGAGGGGGGGATTTACGTAACTTAGCTCCAGTTGTGAAATCACCTTTTGTTATCTACTCATTGCTTTGTAAGATAATCAATTGTTGGTTGTGATCACATCCCATATTCATTGATTCCGTAGATATACCGCTGCACTATGGACCAGAAATCAAATCCAATTGGAAAAAAGGCGGAATTCTAAGTCGACCGAATGCTTTAGGTTTATGTTTACACATTAGGTTTATGTAGCACACTTACACAGTTATCAGCCTCTGTTTGTTTTCATTCCAACACTCGCCTAGGATGTTAAAAACTATTGCGAAGTTAGAGTTACTCGCTAAAGAAGCAGCCAATTCCCCTTCATCCTGGTATGGTCGCTATGGCTAAGTGTTATCATAATTGACATTTAGAATTACTCGAATCACAACTCTTTCCTTTATTATAAAAAGCTTATTAAAATTATATGCAAAAGTAATTGAGACTTTACTAGAATACATAGATACATTGTATTTATTAGAATACATTGAAAGTAAAACAAACTAATAACATTTATTCAAGATATTTTTATCAGTTTAAAATTTATATTAAAGCAGTTGACAATTGATCTTCAAACTCTTTCAACCATTTTAGCCAAACATCAGCACCACAATAGTATATTCATGAATTCGTAATGAATTAAACGATTTGAAACAATAAAATATATAAACTTGATCACGTTTAAATACATTCAATTAAAAAGCGCTGAACATTCAGAGGAAGTCCCTACACGTTTTTTTTTTCTGCCAGAATCAAGATTTTTCAAACTATAAATTCTAATCATATAATATTGGTTACTGGATATTAATGCTAATTATAAAGTAAGGCATATACAAAAAATAAAATAATAGTTGTAAATAATACAACTTAATATATTTAATAGTAAAGGAGTTATAAAGCTACAATGTTGCAAGAATCAAGAAGTTGACCTCTGGTATCTTTAGTTATTTCATTTTATTTTTATAATTTTTTTTTGCTTTAACAACAGAACTATTTCTAAAAATTATAGAGAACTCTAGAACTCTTAGGAGATCTTTCAGAACTCTATTGAAAATTCAAACATTTTCATTTTGGGGACCAACCTTATTTTTTAACAAAATTTTTGTTGGTTTCCTGTCATGATTTTTTTAAGACTTTCTGCAGCCCCCCCTCTAAGAGTTCTATCTATTATAGTTATTAACTGAAGTGCTAAAGTTGATAGCAAAAAAGTTATAGGGCTTCAAAGTTGCGAGAAGTGTAAAATTGGAGCCTCGTATCATTAGTCGCTATTTTTTATTGTTTAATGAAGTGAAGGGAGCGGGGTAGCTCAGTGGGTAAGGTACTGCGCTACTAATCTCAAGGTCCCGGGTTCGAGACCGGCTGAGGCAGATAATTATTTATTCTGTATTCAGCTGTGGATCAACCCTGTGGGATCGGGAGACCCTCCTGGGGCTCACCCAGCCTCTATAAAGTGGGTACCCTTAATTGGGGGAAAAACCTGGCGGTTGAGCGTGATCTTGGCCGAATCACCTCCTTGCACAACCGTTGGCCTAGAAACAGTACGGTCCTTACCAAGTACTGAACCCAAGACCCTTATCGGGTTGTAGTGGTACAGGTTTTTTTTTTTTAATGAAGTGAACTATTTCTAAAAATTACAGAGAACTCAAAAATCTTTGGGGGACAACCAGAACTCTAAGAAAACGCTAAAAAAATTGACTTTGTGGGCTAACCTTATTTTTTGACAACAACTTTTTCGTTTCCGTTTTTTTTTTATAGTTCTGTTTGCCCTCATAAGAGTTCTATCAATTATCCTGATTAACTTAAGTGCTACGATTGATAGCAAAAAAAGTTATAGGGCTTCAATGTTGCGAGAAATGGGAAGTTGGCCGCCGTATCTTTAGTTGTTATTTTTTGTAGTTTTAACAACAGAACTATTTCTAAAAACATTGAAAACTCTAGAGCTCTAAAGGGGGCTATCAGAACTCTAAAATAAATTAAATTTTTTTGACTTTTAGGGGCCATCTTTACAGAAGTGAAAGGTTTACTAGAGTACCATAGCACGTGACTCACAAACTATAAACAGTTTTTATCGTAATTTTTTTTCTTAAGTCTGCTTATTTAAGGACTTTCGTTTGTTTTTTATTATTCGATTATCCGGATTGGCTTTACTCCCAGTTACTCTGGATAAACGAGGTTTTACTGTATAACAATATTGCAAATTATTATTCTCAATTCACTTAATTACATAATTTGTTTTAATTATCCTATCGATATATCTGAAACATCAATTCTATTTTAATTTTAAGAAAACCCTCAAGTAAGCGCTTGGGACACAGGTATCCTCCTGTTGTCTTTAAAACTGTAAAAATTACGTGTGTTTACATTAAGTATTTGAAATTCCTAGTGGCTGGGTTCTATAATCTCATTGCCAATTTCTGTCCCACTACCGCCAGTTGCCTACAAATTATTTTTTTCTCGACGAAATGTCAAGTTGGGGTACAGCTATACCCCACGTGCCTAAACTATGTCCCTGTTTTTTCTTATGCTGAATTAATGATTATCATTTTTTCGCAGGGTTGTATACTGATTATTTTTATGAATATTATAAATAATGATAAAATAAGTAATAATAAAATTTTTATTAGGAAAAATTCTTTGTTTCTATCGGTTACAATCGAAGACTGTATTGTATCAATTAATGCACGAAATTAGCCTACTTCTATTTCCACCCTCTTTGGATGTTCATAATCAAAATTTTTCCTACTATTTTTTCTAAATTTAACTTGCTCTTTCCCAGAATATACACCCAGAAGAAATACCCAGATTGCTTAGTTTGCGTGAACCAAGCTAAAATAGTAATTTTTTATTATATAAAGTTTTGACATTGATGGCATGTGGCAGTCTGTATGAATTAAGATTAAAAACTGAAAGAATACTAAGCACCCATTAGTATTATTGTCTCTAAATTTTTATATTCTCTCAACAACGATTCCTATTTAGAATAATGTCGAGTTTACATATTTTGAGGAATTTTTCAATACAGAGCTTAAAAAATTTTAAAAAATTGATTATCAATTCATATGTAGTTATACTCTGAAAATAATATATAACATGATAATATATAATATAATATGAAAATATTTTGAGTGATGAGTTTGAGCGGTTGTAACTTTCCATTTCTACTATATACATTTGATAAAGAAGATTCAATATTAAGTTATGACACAACAAATACTTTGCAACCAGACATCAGCTGATAATGCTACCAAGCGTCTTCTTTACGAACTAAGGGATGATAGTTAAGATTGAGCGGTTGGTGTTATCGAAACGAAATTGAGGGTCTTCAGAATCAGTCACCTATTTAACATAAAAATTGAGAATCCGGTCTTTGAATAATATAGTTAAAATAGTTTTGAATCCTCGTACTATTATAACAACAAATTATTCAAATTAACCGCTTCATTAACCATCAAACTGGATGAACTAATGAATAAGTAAGTTTTTTAAACACGGATATCTAAAACGGATATACAATAAATGCTTCCACGAGGCATTATCATATAAAGTTCACGTGTCAATTTTCAATAAAGCAGTTTATTAGATCTTTTTTTTTTTCAAGCAAGGATCGCTTAGGCGAGAGGAAACAAGCCCCTCTCCACGATATTATCTTGCCCCAGGGCAAGTCTTTGTCCTCTGTGTCACTCCGACATTACACTGCCCTCTGCCTCCAAGGAATCATTTCATTCCCTTCACGCCCTTCTCTCTGACCTTTGAAATATCTTCGCCCTTCGTTTCCAGGCTGAGATGCTGACCTATGGCTCTTGAAGGGCATTATCAACTTTTCAAGTCCTCAGCTATCTATTGCTGTTTACCCTCCTTTGCTATAGATTGATAGAGTTGTCAAGCAAAATAATATATACACTTTGTAAGTATTATAACATGTAGGACATGGAATATTGTCCATTTGTAACATAGTTGTATAACTTTTTTTGTTATTAAAAATGTAAACAAATTATTTTATTGTAATTTGTACTTTCATGATGTAAATTGAGTATCAAATACTATTGCTGTATAATTTGACAAATCGCAGTAGTGGTGTCAGATATCTGAAAACAATTAGGTCGGTATTAGCTTCATTTTTGTTTTTGGGAATTGATTAAAACCCATAGAATCAGTCAACTGTACATTTGTATCACAGATATGCAGAACTTTGGAAAGTGATGGCAATGCACTAAGATGAATGTTGAAGGATTACAAAAAGCTTGAATTTTTTCGTTAGTTTTGAGTTTATTTCTACCAAAGATAGTTTAAATAAGTGAAAAATAAACCAAAACTAACTATTTTGTAAAAGATCAAAATTTGTAATTTTTTATTAAAATTGTATCATATATAAAAGGATTAGTTATATTGATCAAATCATATTTCAATTGTAAAATGTAATATAAAAATGTATTAATATAGATTATTATTTGTAATTGGGGTCTCAATAAATTTGATTTATGAGGATGGTGTCACTAAACTGAATCCCATTATGATTTTCTTGTCACACAATATTTTATGGTGATACATGTTTTTTTTTTAATTATATAAATATTACATCATAAATAATAATTACTATAATAAAAAAAATACTGAGATTGTTACTCAATGTACGTGTAATATCTTACATATTAATTTTTCGAGATGGTATTGCAGTTCTGTAATTCTGATTTTCAATGTTTTGTACAGGATATCTTTGTTTTGCTTTATCTCACACTTTGACTCTATATTTTCGTTACCTTTCCGTAACCTTTCGTCGCTTTTCTGTTGATGAACCCTCTTGGTTTTGATCCATCTTTTGTTAAAATTAATTTAATGGCACTGTTGCTCAACACTGTTTTAATATTTTTAATAATGACACCATGGCGCAATAATATTTTCAAAATCAAAAAAATGGCATGACTTTTTCTTTTAGCAATTTATCAAGTGAGGGGGGCGTCCCAACAACTGCTTAAGAAAAATAAAAACATAAAATTTATTTATTTATTCCACTTCATTTCTGTAAAAAAAAACATGGGAAACCAAAACAGTAAACAACAGCTGCACAAACAAACATAATTAAATTAAATGACAAAGGATACAATTAGGGATTGATAAATTATTTGCCACTTCTATAATTTTGTTTTTATTGAAAACTAGTATGGAATATTATACATTCATCTTCAGGTCTAAAAAAGGACAAAAATTCAAAAATAAGCAATTTAAAATACAGATTGGTAATATAATACATATTAAATTAAATGTAATATAAATTAATATTATAAAGCATTTATGAATGCTATTTACGAATTTGATTAAGACAAGAGATCAAATACAAGGTGGTACTCACCAAGGTTTAAATTATAGAAGAGGCAAATAATTCATCAATCCCTAATTAGATCGATCCTTTTACACCATCACGTGTACGTCAACTGACAATGGACATAGTAATAACCAATATTTTTTAAGATTGTTAACCTCCTTAAATAGAAAATAGCCTAATAAACGGAGTTGTAAACTTCCCAATCACTCCCCGCCATCTCCCAAAAATTTAATAAATGATAAATAACTAGCTAATTTTTATCATTCATTTATTTTTCCAATCAAATCATTTATTTTTCAAAACTATACACATTTTTTAATTCCTATTATCTTCTTATATTTTTGGCAACGTTTCGGACGATCATTGGTCATTTTAAAGCATTTTTTATTCTTCTATTTATAATTGCATTTTTAAAAAAATAGCAACATTTCTTATCCAAGTGTTTGTATAATTAATGCTACATAAGGATTGTGTTATTATTTTAATATACATTTTTTAATTAACGACAACCAAAAACTCTGCAAAATACTATAAAAATAGCCAACCATAAACAATGAATAACTTCTTACTTGTCTATTATTCCTTCTTATTTTTGGCAGTGTAAAATTCTAAAGCTTGTATTTTTACTATTACTTATTTCTTTCATCATTCTTCATTTTTTCATAATTTCTGTAGATTTAATACCATTATAGTATTTTCAAAATATTTAGTTAATTAAAAACAATTCACATATACCAAATTATAAATTTAATTATTTTCTTTTATATCCCTTCACTGACCCATTTAGTCTGGTTTATTATTATTGTTAATTCCTGTAGCATATAATATTGTTTATTATTCTATGTTTTGATAAAATTTTTGATTATGATAAAATTTATTGTTTAGACCTTAAAAACTTATTAGACTTGAAGAAGGGTTAATAAAACTTCTTAAATTAAGGAAGTCATTTTTTTCTTTTTCTTTTTTTTTATATAACATTAATTTGATAAAAAAAAAATTTCCCTAATTTCTTGTCTTTGATTCTTCTTTTGTATCGTGGATGAATTATAATGAAATGTTGATATGCTTAAATATTATTTATATTATCTAGAAATGTGATGATACCTATGACGGTGCTTACTTATGATTGTGAAATTCTCTTATAAATATGCCCTAACTCCAAATTCTATTTTACCTATAAGACGCTCCTGTCATCGTTTCGGAGGAGCTGGTGGAGGTACTATGCTAACAAATAGCGGATTGTTAATACGATTCAAAGATTCGAAAACTTGGCAGGGCTTCGCGTTATGAATTGTTCCATGAACATTACGAACTTTTTATTTTAAAAAAGGAAATATGCTTCCATATTTTTTAATTACTCCGTTCTGAAATTTTTGCACCACGCTCTTTGAGGGGTAATGTTGGAGAACATTGGATACATCAGAGCCGGCGGAATGATACGGTTTATATCGAATGCTTAAACATTTAGCTAAAGTAAACCTAATGAAGTGTTTGTTGTGAAATTGCTTCCACCGCTATGAAAACTATAACGGACACCTATCTACATACATATTTACGTATACAAGCTTTTAATTATTTTATTAATTTTAATTTAAGCTATTAATTAATTTAATTATTTCGCTGATGCGTAATGTTATTATTTGTTACGTATTTATTTAATTTTATTTATTGTGTATCATGATTATTTATTTTTTAATCAATTGACATCCGCATGATGTCATTAAAGGATCAATCTAATTAGGGATTGATAAATTATTTCCCACTTCTATAAATTTGTTTTATTGAAAACTAGTTTCATACTTAGTTCTATACATTCGTCTTCAGTTCAAGGCTTAGATGGATTATATCAAACAGAAAAGTTTGTACTGGTTTCTTCTTGCACTAAACTAACAATATTTTTAGTTCAGTGCGAGAAGAAACCAGTACAAACTTTTCTGCTTGATATAATCCATTTAAACCTTGAACTGAAGACGAATGTATAACATTCGAAACTAGTTTTCAATAAAAAAACAAAATTGTAGAAGAGGCAAATAATTTATCAATCCCTATTTATTTTTTGGCTGTATATATGGCGTCTATGATTACGTATAATATTATTAGTATTTGGCCTTACGTTTGGCAGACTGTAGTATTACTGTAGTAGTAGTACTGAAAATAAAAATTGATATTAATTTTATTAAATAAGGCTATGCCTTTTGCTAATGTTAATTGGCAAATCAGGGTAAATATATATATATATATATATATATATATATATATATATATATATATATACACACACTCTTTTTCTTTCCTGGTTGGATCGTACTAATCTTTCTATAGTTTATAATTTAGAATTTTCTTATGTCCGTAATTGGGTATACCAAGTGTCATATCCAAATCCGACCCGTAGTCCAAAACACATTCATTTCATTGCTCATCCTTAATTGCTAGATACTCTTATAGTTTTCCGTGCGTGCTTATGTTGCCCGCAATAGATTACACGCGTCTCCTGTTAAAGATTTTACTCTGTGACTGCGAATATATTTCCTGGTTAACCACATTTAGTTTAGATGAAGTATTGAAGCACAAAGGAAGTAAATAGAGGAGTAATGGTTCATCGTCCGAATCCAGGGCCACTAACGAGACCAAAACCTCTGAACCATTTCATCACTCAACCACTTTTGTGGTCTACCGCCGCAACCTGGGGCTCTCATTTCCCGCTGGTCGCGTGAATCGGGTTCATTGAATCTCTTGGTTTGAAATTAGGTTTGCGTCATAGTTCCGCGGTATCATCAGCATTTTGTAGGTTTCGTATGAAATATAAAAATTAGCAATTTTTAAAATTATTCCGAAATTTAATGTATATACATATAACAACTGAATCAAGCCCGAAAAGAAGCACTGCAGTGTACAGCCCTTCACCAAGCATCACAAATAATTGGTTTTCAATGTAGTCAGGCAACATGCTTATGGTCAGTTCCTTATATGACTGTTAAGAATTAATATTTTATTATTATATCTAATTATTTATTTTAATTATTTTTATACTGCTTTTATGGTCTGTTTTCCTTACGGTAAAGAACGAATTGTACTCATGCCTATAAAATTATAAAATAAATTAAGTAATCTGCTGTATCACTAAAACCTGAAGTATTATTATAGAAGTATTGTATTGGAGTACTCTAAATTGAAAATTGTATTTTTAATTTTTTTTATATGTAATTACATTTTCTATATTAATATCACAGCTAATTGGTCTTATCCAAGCAATTATATTTATTTATAGTAGTTTGGTAATAACTTTATTATAATTTTTTTTTTTGCATTTTCAGATTTTCCTTGTACGAGTCACCTGTCAATCCTTTTTGAAACATTAGGTAAGGAATATTAGGACAATAGCAAGAGATTTTTTTTGGTATTTCTGAGAAAACTTAATATTAGATCTCGCAAAGTTTATCATGGCAAAAAAGTATATAATTATTTTGTTTCTGAATTAAATAGTTCGCAAAAAAAAAAAAAAAAAAAAGAAAACGTTTCGAAGTTTTGTTCAAACTTATCTTGATCCCTAGTCCTCTGGGGTCCATTTTTAGGGAACCAGGAGGGAAACTAACTAGATAAACTTAACTAGACTTTTATTTATTTATATGTTTATAAAGTTCATAAATTCCAAAGATAAACCGAAACGAAATTAAATAAGAATGCATTTTTATCTGTTCATAATAGATTGTGCTATTAATTGCATACTATAATAAAGTTTAATTTAGTTGAAGTGAATTATAAAGATAATATTTCTTCACAAAGTGACTATTTTATGATCTTTAAAACTGGAATTATGTTGTTTTAATTTATTCCAGCTTTGTAAAATGCCATGAGCAAGCGTGTATTTCTTTTCTAGGATGAAAAATATCATACTTAGAAATACCTAAATATCCTCATTATTACTGCATTTGTATACAGTGTATTGGATTAATACTTCAAACATTAATTAAAAAAAAAAAAAAAAAAATCGTATATTTATATTCTCACTTCACCACTGATCTAATCCTGATCGGAATAACCTGAAATGAAATTATATATATATATATATATATATATATATATATATATATATATATATATATATATATATTTTATAATTATAATTATATATATCATGACATGGTATAATATTTATTGTTTTATGTATATTACATTATGCATATTTATAAATAATTGAAACTTTTAGAAATAACTTTTAAATAATGATAGAAAAAAAAACATATGACGCCCTGGGATGGACCTAGAAAACAGCGTGTTCCTACTAAATCGGACTATTATATTATCAAAGATACGAGATATTAGACATTAGATATATGATTTTACTTTCCTACCGCTACTAGGAAAGGAAAGTATTGTAATTTGGACAAAATTTCGATATGGAGTTTTCAAGTCTAAGTGCGCTCTGAGTCCAAAAAAAGAAGCATATTCAGCCATTGGTCTGTCTGTATGTTAAAGACATAATCAGATGTTACAGCCAATAGGCAGATGTAAGATGTACTCTCATGTAAGAACGTAGTTTCTGTTATATTTATGAAAATAATGCAAAAACACAACGCTGTTGGTTAAATTAATTTACTATGCTATATATAAGTAGCGCTAAACTGAACGGTTGCGAGGGTTTAGAACTGTAGTATTTTCCTCCGAGATTCAGACCGACCAGGATTTCACAATGTGAGAATTAATAAAAAATTTCCATTAACGGGAGAATAACGCAATGAAATTACTAAACGTCCGTGAAACGCAAATTATTAGTCATGCTTTGAGGTTTTTCAAGAAAAAAAAGGGGAAAAAAAGCTTCAAATAATTTTATCCGATTTTAAGGATATGTGGGATTAACACGGTCGGTCGCACCTAAGGTTTTTATTTTATAATTTATACATTAATTTATTTAATATATTACATTTATCGCATTGAATCTAAATCAACGATTTCATAGGCGGAATTAAATAGAACCATAAAAAAATTTAATATGGAAGGCAGATGAATGAGATACATTATTGTTAGCAATAAATAATAACATTTATTCATTATCGACTATTGGAAGAAACATTTAATAAAATATTACCATAAAATATAAAGCCGACAAATGTTGCCTCCTGTATCCTATTTTCCTATTCCTGTTTCATCTATAATGGATAGCTATCGGAAATGAAAGATGATTTTTGGATTTGATTAGACTAACAGCTTCCTTCCGCTCAGCTATTTAGGAGGCATTGACCCCCTCTGTTTCCAATGCAAATATCTACAGATCGGATAGATTAAGCTGTTTTTAAAATTAATTTCATCTTCTAATAAAGGACTTTTTAAACTTAAAAAAAAATAAAAAAAGTTAAGTAAAGTAATTTTAAAAGTTTTATTAAGCAATCAAGAGGAAAAAAGAAGAGTAGAAGCTCCTTTTTAATGTATTTTTCTTAATCAACTTAAGTCAGAGAGCACAACTTCAATTGCTTTCTTCTGCTATAGAGTATGCAGTTACTTGCTTCTAAATCCTGATATAAGAAATTATAAACCAACCTCCAATTTTGATAGGTCTTTAAATTATATTTAATAATAACTAAAATACAAAATTAAAAATACTAAAATGCCGGGAATAAAAAAAAAAAGTTGAGACACCCTAAAGGCACTTCTCAAACACCAATTTAATTTTCAATTTCCCACACCTATATATGAAATATATAGCAATGGGAAGTATAGGGATCGTAAAAATTTTCGAATTCGAGTTTTTAACGAAAATAAACGTTATAAGGTCCCTTGCGTCCAAGTAACCGAGTCTCGCAAAGAAGTGTGGGTGTGTGTGTGAGTGAACAGCCTGGCTCAAAAAAAAAAAAAGACGTACAAAACTGAATCTAGGTATTTAAGATAGGTATATTCATAGGATGTTACAGCAACTTTTTTGTTAAAATCGCCGAACCGGAAGTGACAAGTATATCATCGATTTTACACATTTTACACGGCTCTAATGATTTTGATGAAACTTGCCTAATTTCTTCTCCTTAAAGCCGTTTAATTTTTCATGTACGTAGTATAATAAACGAGAAAATTCAAGAGAAACAGCCATAGCGAAAAGAAAATTTTATTTGCGCATAACTCAAAAAGTATTTTATAGTAAATCATGTATGAAATCATATGAAAGGCAATTAAATTCTCTAGAATACACAACGGAATGATCGAAATCGGACCGGAATCAGCAAAGACACAGCCTATTTTATGAAGACTAGAATACCCTAGATGGATAACATAGCGCATCCGAAAGGAGACGGATGCGACCGAACCTCCTGCCACCATTCTGTTGTCAACAATACGCTCTGTAATAATGCAATGTAAGATACAAAAGTAGAAATTAATTTAATTATTTCTACTTTTATATTATTTAATGCAAGCAAAATGTTTCCATGGAAACTAAACCGAAATTTTTAAATATATTTTCAACTTTACAAATTTAAAATATAAAAGTAGTTTACATAATTGTTGTACAAAAATTGTTTAAAAAACTGTTGTATTGTACTTACGTGAGAGAAAATATGTAGAAGTGAAGACTGTTGAGTTTATTTAAAGTATTATTTGAGTAAACTCTTTGAAATTATATTAACAAGATAATTATTATAGGACGGTAAAGGAAAGTTATGCGATGCGCGCACTGCACCAAATGTTTTACCCTTGCTTTGGGGTATATTAATAATCAGGATGTCATTTCCAATTAGAATCCACAACCAATATATTTTATTCCAACAAACTCCCTTTACTCGATGCACTGCGCGTCGGCATACATCAAACCACCCATTAAATAAATAAAGATTTTTAATATTGCGCAAATTTTTATTTAATATCTGGACAGTTTCATTCACCTGTAAAACCATCTATTGTATATGGAAAATTGTATTACAAACTTAAGTATTTACTTTGCTCCTAAATAAACACATTATTATTATTCCTAGGATAGCCCCGTGGTCGAAGTTCGAACAGAAAAACAAAATTATTTAAGTTTTTTGATTAATTTATCGCGCAAAAAGTTCCTGATTCATGGGCGATTTTTGGAATCTCTAGAAAACTTTGAAGGGAAAAATTTTTCACTGGACAAAATTATGGGACAAAAATTTTCATATTCGATTCGCCTGAAATGAATATTGAATTTCGAATAAAACATTGCTGTTAATATACGCAAATTAAATAATTGTTGACTGTTTTATGTATAGCGACGCACCACAGTGGATCGAGCCCCTGTACTTGATGTACTCTGCGTCAGGATACATTTAACAACCAACAATTATATAATTTGCGTTTAATTTCTGACAAAACTTCGAACTATTACCAAGATGTTATTAACGGACAACAATATCTACATAATTATCAAATTAATGATGGGTTGTTATCAAGATTTTAAGAAAATCAATATGAGTTGACATCCGCATGATAGTATATAAGGATCAATCTAATTAGGGATTAATAAATTATTTGCCACTTCTATAAATTTGTTTTATTGAATACTAGTTTCGAATGTTATACATTCATCTTAACTTCTAAAAACACACAAAAAATTCAAAAATAAGCAATTCAAATTTTAGTTTGGTATTATTATACATATTAATTTAGATGTAATATAAATCGGTATTATAAAACATTTATGAATTTAGAATTTGATTAAGACAAGAAATCTAATGTTGGTTCTCACCACAAGGTTTAAATGGATTATATCAAACAGAAAAGTTTGTACCGGTTTCTTCTCGCACTGAACTAACGATGAAAGAAAGGTGGGATGTTTATAGGTAAGCTAAGTTATAGGTAAGGTTTAAGGGTCGGGGTTTTTCTAGTAATTCCGGTGTTTTCTGTTATAGATGGGAATAAATTTAAGATTGGGCTATTGGAGATATTTATTTGGTCATTTAAACAAAAATCTGGATTGCATTTGAAGGATTTTATTATTTCAAGTGCGTCTTTATACGTCTCCATTTATATTTGATTTTAGGCTGTTTTCAAAGTAATGTATTAATTTAACTCCTGAATCTTTGATGAATTTATGGTTTTTATGGCTTTTATGAATTTATGGCTTATTTTTGAATTTTTGTGTATTTTTAGAACTGAAGATGAATGAATAACATTCGAAACTAGTTTTCAATAAAAGAAAAATTATAGAAGTGGCAAATAATTTATCAATGCCTAATTAAAATCAATATGTTCTCGTTATTTTCTTTCTTTGGATAAATATTTAGCCTTGGAAAAGCCATCAGTAAAATGGAAAGCACTA
Organism: Rhaphigaster nebulosa; assembly: GCA_948150685.1. Classification (NCBI taxonomy): domain Eukaryota; kingdom Metazoa; phylum Arthropoda; class Insecta; order Hemiptera; family Pentatomidae; genus Rhaphigaster; species Rhaphigaster nebulosa. Next base: position 7,483,742 of record OX411306.1, read on the forward strand.
AGAAGGAGCTGACAATGGGCGGGTCGGGTTCCACTGACTGAGTGGCGCGCCTCTGACGAATGGCGTCCCCTGCACTTAGCGCTCCCTGTCGGGCAACTGCTTCAATAAAACTCGGCTAAGTGACGGAAAGTTCTAATTGTCTTCGTCAGTCGTCTCCTGCAACAAATGGCCTCTACTTCTTCCTACTATACTGCTTCCAACTTCTGGAATTTGAAGCCGACACCATTTCATGTCGTAGAATAACACAGGCCAACAGTAGTTTAGGTGTGGAGGTATTTGGAGCTGATTACATTTGAATTTGGCGCCCTGAATTGAAATATAGCGTTAAGAGGTAACTATGTAGGAGGTCAAATTACTAAGATATAACATTTTAGTGACATATACGTTTTACGTTAAACTCGATTAAATCCATGAATAAATCTAAAAATTAAACATGAAGTTTTTAATATTAAATTACACAAATATTATTTTATTATACAAATATTATTAGTATATATTACTAATATTATTATTAGTTAATATCGTTATCGATATAATATATTATTAATATCGATTTAACATTCCAGGCGCTATGTTATACAGTACCCGCATGACAGTGCAATCAACCTGGTCTGTCTCCAACCGGTTTTTATACGAACTGCTTTTATAGGCTTTTTATACCCAACGACTTACAGGGCTACTTATCCTGAGAAAAGTTAAAAAAATTAAAATTTTATATAATTGAAATGTAGTTTTAATTAAATGGAATGAAGTTGAATAAAATGAAATAATGTCTTATTTTTATTAAGATAATTATATTACAATCATTTTTATTATTATTATTATATAATTTCACAATTTCTTGGCTATTGCCAGATATATTCACCTACCCAGACCAAATTAACTATATTGATATAGACTGAATATATACTTTAGACTTTAGACTCAAATTTTAAACTATATTTGAAAACTTCTGGACGATAGTTGCTGTATTGAGTTGAAGTGCTTTCTGCTTCCTCTTCTAAAACTTATTCAGGAAGTTTCAAATTCTCAACTGAGTGGATGAGGCCATTGCAGGTTATTACTATCTGTAATATCTTAAGTATACTCCAGCCTACAAAGTTACCGGAGCTCCTGGCACAAATCTTGATATTTACTGAACTTTTCCGATACTGTTGCATCGATAATATCAACGGTTGGAATAGAAATATCTTTGACATGGCGACTTTTTGCATTATGATGTATTAAGACCATGTTCAGTTTATAATTTTTATGTTGGAGAGAGTTTTTGTTGACCGTATATGTATATTTAAAGGGAGAAGTTGGTCGGGGGGTGCAGTCAAAGAGTTACACTATTATAAGTAAACTTATATATTTTGTATCGACGTTTCGGCCTAAATTTTAGGCCATCTTCAGGGCTAAAAAGGAAAACAAAATAACAACAATGAAAAAATACAAAGGCAGTAACAGTAAAAAAAAATTTTACTGTTACTGGTACTGCCTTTGTCTTTTTTCATTGTTGTTATTTTGTTTTCCTTTTTAGCCCTGAAGATGGCCTAAAATTTAGGCCGAAACGTCGACACAAAATATATAAGTTTACTTATAATAGTGTAACTCTTTGACTGCACCCCCCGACCAACTTCTTCCAAAAATGAAAAAAATACAAAGGCAGTACCAGCAACAGTAAAAAAAATGTTTACTGTTACTGGTACTACCTTTGTCTTTTTTCATTGTTGTTATTTTGTTTTATTTTTTAGCCTCGAAGATGGCCTAAAACTTAGGCCGAAACGTCGGCACAAAATATATAAGTTTACTTATAATAGAGTAACTCTTTGACTGCACCCACCGACCAACTTCTCCGTTTAAATATAATTTTTATGATGTTGGTAACCTGTATAGCAACCCAATACTGTTGGATAGCACCTCTTTGATAACAAAGTGTTTCTCTCTATTACTTTTACAGATAATGATAGCATTTTTTTTAATAAATATATAATTATTTGTATTAATAACTTTTTAAGGTACGATAGGAAAATTCCAAACTACCGAATTGGGCCCCAAAGGGTTATGGAGCTATGGATAGCCTGCCGCTGCACCATGGAAACCATGGTTCGTAGCAACGTAAGGTTGGGTGACCCCTCCAGTTGTCTGCGCTGCCGCAAGCGATATAATGTCTATAAGAAGGAGATATCGCGCGACCAAAGTCTTCATAGTGTATAGTACCTACCGAAAAAGTTCTAAGTATTCTGAAATAATATCTTCTTCTCGGAAAATAATTCCAGGAAATGTAGATGGTATTGTTCTATTTACTGGTTTAAAAACTTTCTTACAACCCTGCGAGTATTAAGTAGGATTGGTTTTAGAGGTATTTTCAAATTCTGGTGGTAAAGGCCGAGTTATTCCATACCCTCTCTTGTGCTTTTCAATCAGAGACCATTAGAATTATTCGAATAATTATTACCTTTATCAAGGTGTTAAAGTATTTTTAGTTATAAGGCAAGGTCCTGAGTATTTCTTTATTTTTTGGCCGTGGTGTTTACTGAGTTGGAATCATTTGGAGCATATATATTCCTTATTAATATTATTATTAATATGCACTGTCGAATAGAATATCTTACTATAATTATCTCAACCCTTCAGGATTAATAGCTAATGGCTAAATGAAGAGTTCAATTTATTATCATGACAGTTAGCGATTACGAAAAATATCACTGGCATATTTCAATAAGAGGCGCCATCAATTTTTCGAGCTTCATCTTCCTCCATCTGTCCCAGACTGCTCAGTCGAAAATTCAATTTGCCTTAATGAATTGAAGCCAGGACCAAAATCTTTTTAATTTATTTTCTTCTTCTTTCCGATTCTTTGTCGTTGGTTTCCAATGCCATGATTAAACTTTAAAGATGAGCGGGCAGACTGATATTACTCTCTATCTATGACTCACGTATTTAGAATCGATATTTAAGAAAATTATATAAGACATTTGTGGTTTGAATTAAAAAAAATAAAAAATAGGAATGAATTACTAAGTTGTATTGACTAGCAGTCTATACTAGCAATGTCTATCAATCCATATTTTCTGTATAGAGTAACAGTAAGTAATAAATAATACATGAGGGTGACAGTTGTATCTACGAAGAGATGTACCTTCTCGTAAAACTTCGGATGAACTCGGTAAACATCGGCGAGGAGTGTCGTGCAACCATCTCTCACAATACAGGATACGTATGAATGCTTTACCGAGTTTACCTGATTTTTTAAGCGTTTGTAGGTACACCTGTTCGTAGGCACTGCAGTCTCTCCTAAAATTAAATAATAAAATGCCTTCTACAGTTAGTTGACATCCGCATGATGGTATAGAAGGATCAATCTAATTAGGGATTGATAAATTATTTCCCACTTTTATAATTTTGTTTTTATTGGAAACTAGTATCGAACATTATACATTCATCTTCAGTTCTAAAAACAAACAAAAATTTAAAAATAAGCAATTCAAAATATAGTTTGGTATTATTAAATTAAATGTAATATAAATTAGTATTATAAAACATTTATGAATTATGAATTTAATTAAGACAAATAATCAAATATATGTTAGTACTCACCAAGGTTTAAGGTTTGATATAATCTTCTTAAACCTTGGTGAGTACCAACATGTATGTGATTTATTGTCTTAATTAAATCCATAACTGAGGATGAATGTATAACATTCGAAACTACTTTTTCAATAAAAACAAAATTATAGAAGTGGCAAATAATTTATCAATCCCTAATTCTATAGTTATGCTGGTAACATTGTATGTTTTGTATTCCACCTTCAAATTTCCAATTCAAAATGTAAATATAGAAATATGAACATACTAGTATACCCGAGCGAGAACTCTCGCATTAGATCCTAATACATTAGAAGTATAAGCGATATTAGGAAAACATATTTATTCTTATAAAAAACCTGTAACCACTACAACCCATGAAGGGTCTTGGGTTCAGTACTTGTTAAGGACCGTACTGTCTCTAGGCCAACGGTTGTGCAAGGAGGTGATTTGGCCGAAATCACCGCTCTACCACCAGGTTTTTCCCCCAATGAAGGGTACCCATTTTATAGAGGCTGGGTGGTCCCCAGGAGGGTCTTCCGATCCCACAGGGTCGATCCACGACTGATAACAGAATAAATAATTATCTGCCACAGCCGGTCTCGAACCCGGGACCGGGAGCATTGTAACTTAGTGTCTTACCACTGAGCTACTCCACTCCCTTATTTATTCTTATAAACAATATAATATTACTAAAAAAAATTATTTAACACGCACATTTGGGGAGGTACATAGTTTGTAATGACTATGTTGAAGTTACAGCTCATACTTAATAAATAATTAGCTTGCCCCACTGGAAATCATCTCTTCAAATTTAGCAGTTAGGCAATGAGATCTAGCTATACCATTTTCTATATGTAGTATTCATATTTAACAGTGCCCTTTAGGGTTGGACATGGGAAACAATATATTAAACTCATTAAAAGATTTTGTAAACAGACTCAAATTGATATAAAGTTGCTATGACAACGACACATACGCAAGATGGCATAGGGCCCGTGCGGACCTATATCGTGCATTATCTCGAAAACGGTAGGTTTTAAGGCTTTAAAATGCTGGACCAGTATGATCCATTGGATCATACATGATTTTGATGCCCGCGTCAAAATCTTTAAAACCCAACTTATCCCGTCTCGATCCGCTGACTCTCAGTCGTCAAATTTGTGAAACCTCCCAGTTTTTTCACCACTTTTATTTAAGCCCTAGTAAGGATTTAAGAAACAAAATCGGGATTCGTCACTTCTCTGTGAAATTCTCTTTCTTTTGATACCTCATTCGTCAAAATCCATCGCTCCTGAGAGCCGGAAAAGGGATCTATACTACCGTAATAATATATAGTAGTGATTTATAGTATGTTTAATATTATTATTTAATTGATATGTGAACAAATCTTTGTAGTTTTTTTTTTAAATTATTATTATTTCAACGATAATAATAATAACGTTTTTTTTCTCATCTTCAGGATCTTCTAACTCTAGTTAATTATTCTATCATACATTTTATTGGATAGTTCATTAATTCCAATCTACCTTCTTATTCATATAAATTGAAAAAAAAATTAAAATATATGGTCACTTTTAAATAGTCATATTGAAAAAAAAGTATCTATATGCATATGTAGTGGATCAAGCATAACAAATTCTGTACACTAAAAATATATGGTGAAATAAATAGTATATACATAATATATATTATATTATATCAAATTATATATTATATATATATATATATATATATATATATATATATATATATATATATATATATATATATATTAATATAAGGTGCTTTATGCAGACGACGTGGTAGTGCTGGCCCCCTCTCCGGTAAAATTACAGCCTATGATAAATCACCTGGAGAATTACTGCAGTTTGTGGAATCTACATATAAACTTGGCCAATAATAATTGTACGGAATAGAGTTAAGTTCTCAAAATTTGGGAGATGGAGCTTGGGAGGAAACCAAATTGAGGTGATAAATGAATATAAATATCTGCGTGTAATAATTATTTAATTAATTAAATTGGCCGTAGGGCACCACTTTTCAGATAGAGTCAGTCGTGCAAGGATTAATCTGAATTCTACTTGGCATAATTTCATGACTACCAAATAAGTCTATACAAATAAATTAGAGGTATATGGGTTATTTCATGAAAATAAGGCATCTTGGTCAACATGAATGTACGATTTTAAATTGCTAGTTTTATTAATTTTTATTTTACTAACCCATACCTTATATGGATATTGATCCTCCAAAGCAGCATTCATTTATTTGCTCGAATAACGTTATTTAGCTAATTCATTAATTACTGTTCACAAAGGACTAAAGTAAGGGTGCAAAGGACTGAGAATGTTAAAAATATGTTATCAAATTTCTAAAAAAATTCTTTATTTTAACACCAGAATTAAAACATAATTAATCTCCCATTAAACTCCCATTTGAACTAGTGTAAAATTAATAATTAATTATATTAATTGCTGAGATATATTCCGCTGGGGGCTTCAAAGTCATATTAAACAAATTTTGGTATATGTATTCCATACGAAGAAATACATAATACATTTATGAAAGTGGACACTTAAAAAAATTATTAAAAATGGTGATACAAGCGAAAACTGCCTCTAAAATGTTCGAAAAAATTCTCACAAATAACCTCCTAATAAACATTTTAGTATCAATTGTTTGCGAAAATTTCAGTCATGCAAAGAAGAGTTTCAAAATGATTCTGAACTCATTGAAATAATTATTATCTGTGCACAAATTATTTGACCTTTTTGAAATTTCAAAATTTTGGCATTCTTGATTAATGATTTTCTTACGAAAATGTTGTGATAATAAATATATATATCAATACAAGGTGCATTGACAGGATCATCGTTCATTCGTATTTAATGAAAATGAACCAGATACAGAACATCATCGCATTCGAAACTTATTATTGGCGAAATGGATACAGAATTGGTATTAATTTTTTTTACATATTTTGCATGATATTGAAAGCATGTTCATTTCATTGAACATTTTTAAATACTCCTTACTGTACAATTATTACTAATAATCATGAGTAATATTTTTTGTGTTTACCTGAAAGTTATAATGGCCGAAAGATGTAAGTTTTGTAAAAACATTGTAGTCAAGGAATTAAATTAACATTTTGAACATTTTTTCTCGGGCGAAGCCCCGGTACTGAACGACTAGTATATTATTAATATACTACATTGTTTCTTTAAATTTAGATCCTTGAAAATAATTAGATAAAAACAATCATGATAAAACAGTGATGTTCCTTTATTAATATTTTTCTCCTGAAACAGTCTAGGATGAACCAAATCCCGGAAGGAGTGGGGATGAAACATTGTACAAGTAGGCTAGCTAGTTCGGGGCCTTCCCGAGCCCCGGGGGACGGAACTTGCTTCAGCCACTTCCCTAACTTTGCTCATCCACTTCTCACGAGATAGAAAAATATAACCCAAGGAGATTAATCATTTCCTAGTCCGCAGAGGGAGGACTTTGACAACTTCACAATAATTTAATTGCTCATAGCAAAGGAATTGAATTCTATATTAATTAATCGTCCATATACTTTTATATAACAAGTATAACAAACATTTTTAACCTTTCCCAGGAAACGTATAAATTATAAATTTAATATTTTCATTATAAAGATTATGTTCGTGCGAAAAATTGTCGGACCGGTCGCCTCTCCCCGTCCGATGGTATGAAGGGGCGTCAAAAATTCTCAGTCCAGATTTGAAATCCGACCCTGTGGATAACAATCGGTCCCGATTTATCAATATACCAGCAATATATACATCTTCAACTTGCCAATGAACCCTCAAGGTAGATTTTCGCAGGTACTGCCCGCGGTTGCGGCTGGTAAAGTCTGTTGGCAGTTGACTACTACTTTGACTGAATAGTTTGGGGCATATTTCGTTGGCACTGCCCGGCAGTCTGGGTATGACGCCATACCACGGTTGCGACGGTTCCCGCTTGTTTTCGTTTAACAAACTGTAAAAGGGATTTAATGAAAATGCCGATGAATGTCTTGTAGAATTTTTAATAAATATCTGGTTCTTTATATGATGTATAACAAAAATTAATCAAAATAAAATAGATAAATTTCCTTTTTTTTTTTTTTTTGTAATTTTACAATAGTAATATATCAAAAATTAATAAAAATAAACTTCCTTATTTTTTATTTTTCAAACAATTGTTTAAAAAAAAATTAACAAATTGTATAAATACAGAATCGTTTACCGACCATTCGAATTATTTAGTCAAAAAAAGTTTCTTAATTCTCACCTTATCGTTCTACAAATGGCCAGTTATTAACTTAGGATAAAACCATTCGTTTTTCTGGGTTCGGAATATGCTGTTAGCATTAGATCTTATTAATAACATAATTTCCTCTTTCTCTTCTAATACAAAAGCTAGATCTATATCCATGTTGTAAACTTCCATGTATGTATTCCTTTCAGGAAGGTTATAACGTATAGTTTTAAGGAATTTAACGTTATACTATATAGATTTAACGATGTAATATATGTACGATATATTATAACGATATAGTATGATTATACGTATAGAAATGGTTATAACGGTATAGGTTATGCGAGAGGAGTTGGCCGCTGCAGTGAGCAGTTATGGTGCTAGGAGACCGATAGCACATAAGCGCGCAGCCTTTAATAGCATGATTTACCGTCATTTGAACATACCATTAAATAAAAAGAACTATAATAAAAAAATTGAAATAATATATTCCATAGCAAAAAATAACGGGTATAATAAAACCACTATCAATCATATTTTAAAAAAAATACAAAAAAAGACAATTAATGATATCTATTCAACAATCCCCGAAGATAGGCCTATCCCAAAACATTATTTTTGATTCCATATTACGGCCCTATATCCACCAAAGTCGGAAATGAATTGAAAAAACTAGGATTAAACCCTGCATTTAAAATAGAAAAAACCCTATCCTCATATTTCTCTTCTCCTAAAGACAAAATAGACCCTTTCCAAAAAAGCGTAGTATACGAACTAAATTGTAATGATTGTGCAGCCAAATACACGGGAATAACCGGAAGATCGCTAAATCAGAGATTAAAGGAACATATACGTGCATATAATAATAAGACAGATAATTCCAACTTTGCAATTCATTTAAATGAAAATAATCATAAATTCGTCAAAGCCTCAGGAGTTAAATTAATTCATCACGTTGAAAACAAGCCTCAAATTAAATATATATGAAGCACTTGAAATAATAAAATCCTTCAAATCCAATCCAGATTTTTCTTAAATGACCAAATAAATATCTCCAATAGTCCAATCTTAAATTTATTCCCATCAATAACAGAAAAAATAATTACTCATCGGCATTACTGGAAAAACCCTGACCCTTAAACCGTTTATACCTAAAACCATCTTGCCTGTTCATTGATAGTTCAGTACAAACTATTCTGTTTGATATAATCTATTTAAACCTTGGTGAGTACCAACATGTATTTGATTTCTTGTCTGAATTAAATTCAAAATTTATAAATGTTTTATAATACTGATTTATATTAATCTAATTTAATATGTATAATAATACAAACTATATTTTGAATTGCTTATTTTTGATTTTTTTGTGTGCTCTTAAAGCTGAGGATGAATGTATATCATTCGAAACTAGTTTTCAATAAAACAAATTTATAGAAGTGGCAAATAATTTATCAATACCTAATTACATTGATCCTTCTATACCATCATTCTTATGTCAACTGTTCAACTGGATACCTTTCTCCGCCATACGCTAACAGTTAATTTTTACTCCAAGTTGTGGTTTCCCTTTTTTGGTTTAAAAAACCCATTTATTGATTGAAAATATTAATTACTAATCAATCTTTATTAAAAATTACTTTAAAATACAAATAAAATTAGGTTTCGTTGGGGACAAAAATTAAATAAAACATTGCATGTTAGTACACCCGAGCGAGAACCCTCGCATTTGATATCTATCCTTCTTCAAATCTCTCTAATACAGTAGAAGTATAAACGATATTAGGAAACATGTTTATTCCTAGAAACAATATACCTAATATTATCTATAAAGTTTATTATATACACACATTTAGGGAAGCTATATATTTTATAATGATTACGTTAAAGTAACAATTTACTTAATAAGAAATTAGCTTCCCCTACTGGAAAAGCACTCCTTCAGTTTAACAGTAAAGCAATAAGATTCAGCTACATCATTTTCTACGTGTAATATTCATATTTAACAGTGCTGTAGGTTTAGACATGAGAAACAATATATAATCTTCTCTATCATTCACAGAAATCTGAAAACAACATTCACAGTTGTTAAAATGATTTTGTATATAGTCTCAAGCTGCTTCATATATATATTTGTCATGACAACGGCACGTACTCAAGCTGGTATAGGATACCAGCTTATTAAATGTCATTAAAATATCTCAAATTTCATTGGCATAATCAGTACATAATTTAATTTAAGTAGATGACTCAAGGTATATTGGCTTACAAACAGTTTGACACTTTTTCCAATTTGTACGTTTTCTCTTCCTCTTAATTTTCTGAGTTTTTCAATAAATTCAAACGAACGACTCTTCGTCTACCATAAATAGAGTACCGTGGTGTTTAAATATTTTATAATCTTCTGCATCTTAAAGATCTCCCTCTTCTAAAAATAGAGGGATCTATAGAGATCGCGACAGATCGCGTTCTTTCTGCCTCAGCCTTTTCCTGACTTTTTCTATGCAATACATCCTCCAAAAAATAAAAAAAATAAATAAAAGAAAACTTTATTTGCGCAAAACTCGGAAAGTATACATTTTATTGTAAATTATGTATATGATCATTTGAATGGCAATTTAATTTTCTACAAAAAAAAAAAAAAAATCATCTTAATTGACGAAGACACAGCCTATTGGTCTTTGTAGCCACTTTTTTTAAATATTCTGTACATGTTCCTATGGAAAACCGTTTTCTTTTTTTTAATTTTTCGATTAACTTAAAAAATATACATCTCCTGCAAAATTCCCGATGCTCATTTAGAAGATAATTAAATGACTATTAAAGATAAACCAACGAATAAAATTATATAAATAACCAAAAAAATCATACTTATATTACTAATATTAGCGAAAGATACAACAAAATATTTTTGTATTGGGCTTAGCGCAAAAAGCGGTAAGAAACGTTTGGGTGGACACACCAGACAATTATAATGATTTGAAAGTTTAATCTATAAATGCCCTGTAAAACTTCATCAATATTAATCCTTAAATATCAATATCAATATTAATTACTTCATCAATTATACACGTTCGTTACATTTGGCTGTTATATAAATGGATCTAAAATGCTATCGAAATCTGAAGAAAGATCTAATGGTCTTTTGTTGCACCTGAAAAAAAAAATTTAGGGTATAGTCCGAATTTGAATTATGCTTGATTATCATGGTCATTTTAAAAATATTTGTATGGCTCAAAAATTTATGTCGACTTCTTGAAATATAAATTACAATGCCATTTCACTACCGAATATTGTTCACGATTCAATTAATATCTGCAAAGAAATGAATGAAATTACATTTAGTTTTAATGTAGTTTTAATGTTTTAATCCAACTGATTTTTTTTTTTAATACCATTAGAGAATGGTTTTGTTTTCAAGCGATATTGTAACTGGAGGAATATTTAAGCGGTGCAATATTCTAAATGCACTCGTTGTTTTTGCTGAATATAAAGCCGGTGTTTAAGCTTCACTTCCAGGCCTCGATGGTGGAGCACATCTATATTATTATTTTATATTTTATTTAATTTATGATTGGAATTGAATAGTTTTTAATTAAACAAATTGCTTACTATAGACTCCTTTATCATAATATATTTCTATTCTATTGTCTGAGATTATTCATAAGTTCTCTTATCCAACTTCTTTTCAGCCTTATTGTTCATTGACTTGTGGATGAAGTCCGTATCTGGTGGTATCCCGCTCATTGAATACAATGATTCCGTAATTCAAGAAATATAAAGTTTTTAACCTCGCCGCAACTTAAACGATAGGGATTGATAAATTATTTGCCACTTCTATAATTTTGTTTTTATTGAAAACTAGTTTCGAATGTTATACATTCATCATAAGTTCTAAAAACTCACATAAATTCAAAAATAAGCAATTCAAAATACACAATTATTAAACCCTGGTATGGTATTATTATCTGGTATGGTATTTATCAATCCCTAATTAGATTGATCCTTCTATACCATCATGCGGATGTCAACTAAATGATGGGGTCACTTCTGTTCCAATATGTAGGATTAAGTTTTAACGACTTCTCTGGTGTTGTTTTTAATAATACAAATACATGTGTGTTTGTTTTTTTGCAAATTTGACGTTTATATATTTAAATTGCATTAAAAAGTAGATTAAAACATTTAATTTAAATGTATAATGGTTGGGGTAAGCATATGTCACACTGACAAATGTTTTCCATCAAGTTATTATATTAGTAATATGTTACAACTACTGCAGGCATAATGAAGATGGTTAGATAGGGTCCGGACACCCTAACCGGCAGTAACTCCTGGCTGGAGAAGTAAATTACCATCAGAGGCTATCAGAATACCATCCATACTATACCATACCATCCATACAGTCCCTCAGCAACCGTTCGTTATCGATAAGGGGACTTTATGGCATCCTACAAGAGCCTATTTGATCTGCTTATGTAGATGGCTCCATACTTAATAAGCATTTTAATATTAGCCTGAGTAAAATGTCAAACCTTTGATCAGAAGATAATTAGTATTTTATAATAAGATAATTAATAATTTAACTAATGGCATCAAAAAATATAATTAGTTTACTACGGTGTTTTTTACATAGATTCAATAGAGTTTTATACATTATATCATTTATTACATTCCTGGAGAAAAAAAATTTAAAATACTCTATTTTAAAACTGAACTTTTTTTTTTCATAAAACTCATTTTCAACAAAGTTTCTGGTTTCTGTTGCCCATCTTCAAGTATTGCTATATAAAAATACGTTAGTATAGCCTTACAAAGTTTGTCATTTTTTCCAACCAAGAAAAATATTTTCAAAATAGGATATTTTAAATTTATTTCCTGAAATATAATTAGTGATGTTATTAGTTGTTGTTTTTTTCTAGAAAGATTCCAAAGCCTTGAATATCTCGGTAAGAACTCACCGGCCAATTTCTTGTCAAATCAGGCTAAATCAAGACTGAAAACGACTTCCGTCATTATCCACCACCAATGGATACAAATTTAAAAATATTTTTTATTTCTCAATACTAATTTTAATTTAACTAATGGAATAATGCAGCATTTTAGTATATAGGGATCTTTAATTCTATAATTGTTGTTCTTATTTTAACGTAGAATTACGTTTCTCCGTTAGAAAATTCACAGAAAATTTTGGTGTATTTTTTAAACGCTTATAGCTCCGCTTCTATTAATGATATAAAGCAAGAATTGGATTCATTTAACTGAGAAAATGTGTCCTTAGAGAATGCAAAAAGAAGTATTGGATTTGTACGTAAGACGGAAGTATACCAAGCGAGTAAATTTGACCAATGTTGAATGTGAGTTGATTATATAATCGCACGCAGCGCACCGAGTGGCAATAAGAGAGACTATTCATCCGCTACGTGTCAGGTTTGTTGGTCACGCGATAAGAAGTTAGTCATTTTTTTCACGAAAAAAACAACAACGAATTGAAGCTTCATAATAGATGATTATTTGAAACGCACTCCTTAAGATTATATAAATAATTTAAATAATAATTGCATTACCTCAATAGGCTACCTAACCATTTTCACACCTACTTTCAAAAAATTCTAATGCTTGATAATTCTCGTCGAAATTCTTCATTAAACTTCTCCATATGTTATCACAGCTTATCAAAAACTATCAGTATTCGATCGCTCTTTTCATGAAAGAAGCATGCCTCCACCAGCATAAAGGCATACAAAAATGAAAGCCGCACGCAAGTTTTGCCAAACTTTATTGCCAATTAAAGCTAATAATTAAAGCATCAAGAATATGCGAAAAGTACAAAACGATATTTGATTTTTTTAAAAGCGTCGTCTATTAATTGCCCCTGTAAACAAGTGGGTTATGGTAGGAATCAATGGTCTAAGGATTAATTTAAAATACAAATAACTCTTCAGAAAACATTTTAATTTGTTACGAATTCGGTTCGCCCGACTTGAATTCTTGTGATTTTTCCCTTTGGGGCCACCTCAAATCAAAGTATACAGTCATAACCCTCACACTATTGGCCAACTAAAACAAGCGATTCGCCAGGAAATGCCCTGTTATGGTTCCATATAAATAGTGCACGCATTAACGACACTCTCTTAACTGGGAGTGTTTTTAAAACGAATTTATAACTGTAATTATAATTATTTAATTTCTGCAACTAAAATTGAATTTAATAAAAAAATAAAAACACCGACTACGGAAATAGCTTTTATATCTTACAACCTTATCTTATCTTATTAAGGGACGGAATGTACTATCTTATTTATGTAAGCGCTTTGGTGGGTTGTTTGTGAAGTTGACGTCCAGCAATATTGAAGCTTGGTGTTGTAATCGGGTGCCTTCAACACCTAAACGAAAATGATCTTTTTAACTCAATACATTAATTATCTTTGTGTAAGTTTTCATGAACAGATTGAAGGAGCTTTCTGTATTTTGACATGGACATATGAATGGGAAGGAAGGTACTTGCAAGGGGCCGTAACTTGGAGTGGAAGGCACCCGACTACTACACTGAGGTTCAATATTCATGGACGTCAACTTCACTAACAACCCACTAATGCGCTTATATAGATAATGCGAGTACGTCCCGTCCCTTGGGACTAATAGGGTTGTTAGATATTAAAATTATTTCTGTAGTTGGCGTTTTTATTAAATTAATTTGTTTTTGTTTACTGTGTATTGCCTATTTAGAATTTATCACTTATATATTTATCACCATATATATATACATATATATATATATATATATATATATATATATATATATATATATATATATATATATATATATATATATTGTTTCTTATTTTACCATTTGTAAATTCATGATATATTATATATATATATATATATATATATATATATATATTTTTTTTTTTCTTGTATGTAGGTACATATAAGAAAAAGGTAGCTTGGAATTTATTTAGTCTGGAAATGTATTTTATAATACCTTGTGTATGTAATTATATAATCGTAAGGGACAAAACGTCTTAGATAGAAGATATTTCTCATTAAAAATTTATTATGCATATAAACTTAATTTATTTTATTGTTCGTTGAAGCAGCACGAACTGCAGCTCAGAATGTTTTTGTCTATTTCTTCCTTATCTTTTTTATTGTTTGCAAATAAACTGCTTTATTCATTATTTCATTATTGTAACTGTTCTGTTGTGATAAGAAGAAAGGATCTACTTAATGTAATGGGAGACAATGCACGTTTGAGGAGGGATCATTCTGACTGATTGTTATATCCCGGGACACCATAGAGGTAATAGAGACCAGTTTCCCCATCCAACTCCCGGGCTGATAATGAGCCGAGGGCTCTTAGGTGGGATTATGGGGAGGGAGAGGAAGAAAAGAACGTTGAGGGTAAAAAAGGCTGCTCCTCCTTAAAACAATAACCCCCTCCAGGGTGTTTTTGTAATTATAAAACACCTAATTATAGCCAACCCTAAAAAAAAGAAAACAAATTTAAAAATTAATAATCTTGTCCGTTTTAGAGGATCTTTTTTCAATTTAAATTGTCTCCTGAAAAAAAAAAACTGTTTTTATTCCTCATTTATTATACTATTATATTATCATCTTTATGTACTCCTGCCCTAGTAGAAAAAGGGTAGGTTATCCTATAGTTTTTTTTGTTAATAACCACCCGTCTCTATAATTCTCCTGGAAGGTGATCGCCCAATCCATTGTAAATGTGTATGTTGTAGTTATGGTCATGGGACAGTTTCTCCATTCGAAACCCTGTGCGTTTGGAGCCATATCGCCCTCACTCAGCCTCCACTGGCTTTCAATACCAGTGAAGCTGCTGTGAGAGAAACGTAGCGATAATCTTGAGCTCATATGGAAGGTAAAGCTTGGTTCGGAGTTTCCTTGAGTGTTTGTAAATATTGTACATAAATGTGAAATCATTTAAGATGATTCTTTAATTAAGTTTTAATTTTCTAGTGAAAATTATTTATCAATTTTGATATGATTCAATTTATTGATTTATTTTATTTTACTTTTCTTTTTTTCTGTAAATATAATATGAGTGGTAACTTATACCACTGCTGATAATTGCCGCTAAATCTGGTAGATTTTATTACTTGATAATAAAAAACAGTTATAATCTCTCTTACTCAAAAAAAATAAATTAAATAAATCTCTGGGACCCAATGTCACTTACTAGTCTAGTTTCGATACGAACAATTTCCAAATTCTAATTATAAGCCAATTTTAATCATAAAGAATAAATCTCAATAAACAAAATTAATGAAAATAGATTAAAATGGCCTAAAAAAGTGATTTAAAATGTTTTAATATTATTTGGTCAAGTGTAAAATCAGTTACCATCTTAATTATCAGTTCCATGACCCTATTATCTACATGTTTTAGATAGTCCATTTTTTATTTTCAAAAATTTTATTTAAAAAAAAAATTGTTCAAAAACTAAAAATTGGAAAAATATTAAATTTTGCATTTTTTTTTTAATTCTAATTGATAGTATTACATATCAAATAAATAAATATATAAAAATCTGGTGCGGAGCGCGCATCACACAACTTTCTCGTACCGCCCTATAGTAATTATGTTTTAACATTATTTCTAAAGAGTTCGCATAAACAATACTTGAAATAAACTCAGCAGCATTCACTTTTTCACATCTTCTCCCACATAAGTACAATAAAACAGTTTTTATTTAATTTTAGTACAACAATTCTGTAACAACTACCTATAAATTTAATGTTTATTAAGTTAAAAATATATTTTAAAAGTTTCAGTTTAGTTTCAATGAAAACAGTTTGTTCCCATTAAATAATACAAAAGTATAAATTAATAAGTTAATTTATACTTTTGTATTCTTACATTACATTATTTCAGAGAGTATTGTTGACAACAGTTTGGGAGGAGGTTCAGTCGCATCCGTCTCCTTTCGGATGCGCTCGGTTATCCATCTAGGGTCTTGTAATCCTCATGAGGTAGGCTTTAGTTTTGCTAATTCCAGTTCAATTTCGATTATTTCTTTTTGAATTTTAGAGAATTTAAGTACCTTTCATATGATTTCATTCATGATTTACCATAAAATACTTACCTTTTGAGTTATGCGCAAATAAAATCTTTTTGCTATAACTTTTTCCTCTGCATTTTTTCGTTGATATACTACATATTATGATATACATGAAAAGTTAAAGGGCTTTGATGAGAAAACATTAGGCAAGTTTCATCAAAATCGTTAGAGCCGTTTACGAGAAAATTGTAAAATCCATGATATAATTGCCACTTTCGTTTAGTCCGATGCGCTGTATATTTGATAATACAGATCCGATTTTGACGATTCCTTGTTTTGTTTTTAAGATAATTTTACTACCTTTCATACGATTACATACATAATTTACCATGAAATGCATCCTTTTTAAGTTATGGGCAAATTAAATATTCTTTTTATCATAACTTTTTTCTCCTCATTTCCTCGGTAAAATAACTAAGAATAATCTAGACAAGTTTCATCGAAATCGTTACAGCCGTTTTCGAGAAAATTGTAAAATCGATTATATAAAGTGACACTTCCGGTTAGTCGATTTTGACGAAAAATTTGGTGTAGCACCATGTGCATGGGCCTACCTGAAATACGTAACTTCAGTATCGTACAACTTTTTGTTTTGTAGCTAGACTGTTCACATTCACACAGACCATTTTGCGATACTTGGTTATTTGGACTCGGGGGAACTTAAAACGTGTATTTCCGTTGGAAAGTCGAATTCGAAAATTTTCACGATCAAAATATCTCCCCTTACTGTATATTTCAAATATAGGTAAGGGAAAGTAAAAAAAATCCGTGACATTTAGTTTTATTAATAAGAAAATATTTTTATAATATTGTCATCGACGTTTCGAAGTCCTTCGTCTGCAGGATGCTCAGTTCCTTTAAAAATACACAGTGTCCTCCCCATATTCACTCATCCGTACAATTTTAATTCGTCCATAATTAATTGTAACATTATACAATATTCTGGGAAGTGTCTCTTTTATTATTTCAGTTAGTTCTGTAAAAAATTAATTAAATAACTAATTTAAATAATAGGAAATTATTTAATATTGCAAAAAAAAAAAAAATCATTGAATTCTGAGACATCAAGTTCCAGACCATTGGCTGATTTGGTATGAAATAATCCAATATTGAAAATTATAAAACAGAAATTTAAAAAAAAAATATATATATATATATATATAAAAGTACTTTTATATTTTTATGCTATTTAAACTCTTTCTATTGTCTAAAAGCTAATACGATCTGTAATATTAAAAGACTTTTAATAATAATTATACAAGTAACCATTTGTCGGGGTGGATCAGAAGTCAGGTTTAAGTTCGAAGAATGAAAGTAATGTGTCCAGATTTGTCTTCGGTCGAATTTTCTGAAGTTTGCACCACTCTTGTAGTTTTGAGAGGTGATGAAAAGTCTTTGAGGTCTTGTTAGAATTGTTGTCTAGTTTGCGATGTGAGTTTTGGAACAGTTTGGAATATTTTATATTTATAATATCCGAATACTGAAGCGGGGTGAATATTCTTTACATTAGCGAACCAACGAATGCCAGTCAGTAGAATTTAGAGATGAATAGAGCAATACGTCATTCAAAGAAAAAACATTTTGCCTGGTTCTATCGCATACTTGTGGGTCATGAAGAAATACATCTGATGCAAATATTTCTGCTTTAATACTGTATCTATGTAGTCCATCATCTTGAGTTGATGATGTCAGGTTAATTTTACAACAATACATATATTTTTATTAATTTCAGTTCAATACAAAAAAAAATATATATATATACATATATATATACATATATGTATATATATATATATACATATATATATATATATATATATATATATATATATATATATATATATATATACAGTCGAACCTCTGTTTCGAAAATGTCTATATATCGAACTTTTTTATTATAAAAAAATTTCTGTATATCGAATAAAATTTCTCTACATCGAACAAAAAATTCCAATTTAAAATGTGATTGCCATCATAAAGAGCCCTTAGTTTACGAATATAAGAATGGGTAATAATTAAATAAGAAAAAAAAATGTTTCACTGGTTTGCAAAGCAATGGAAATTCGGAGAAGATCATAATTCAGAAGAAGCACAGAAGTACCTAAATTCTCTGAATCTCTTTCCAAACGTAGAGTGAAATTTTCATTTTAAATTCAGTTTAAGTTTGTCTTTCTTGTTGTGAAATATGGCTTTCGTGATGAAATATGCGCAAATAGATATTAGAATCTATTTTGCGCCAAAACAAAAGTCAATTATTTTTTATGTATCCTTGCATATTTTTAATGTATGTCTTTATTAAATTATAAATGTATATTTTTAAAAACTCTTCAATCGCAGATGTGCTATTGATCGTTCAGTTTTGTTTTTCTTAAACCCTAAAAAATTACCTTTGTTACATAATTAGTCCCCAAAAATTGCCTATGATATTTCTTTAGCCCTAAGAATAGCTATAATTGATTTTAATCTGAAAAGGTGAAAAGTTACAATATTTCTATATATCGAACTTTTATTAGGAACCTTGAATTAGAAAAATGATTAGAAAAAAATATTCTCTATATCGAATCAAATTTCTACATATCGAACAAATAATTTTCCTTTGAAAAAAATATAAAATGATGACTGCCATTAGAAAAGATCCCTTAGTTTACGTACATAAGAATGGTAATACTTAAATAAGAAAAAAAAATGTTCCAGTGGTTTGAAAAGCAGTGGAAATTCAGAAAAGATCTCGTTTCAGAGAAGCACAGGAATATCTAAATTCTCTGGATCTCTTTCCCTAACATAGAGTGAAATTCTTCGCCTTTCTTGTTGTGAACATTGCTCCAAAACATGACTTCCGTGTTGAAATATACACAAATAGACATTAGATCCTATTTTAGGCGAAAACAAAAATAAATTAATTTTTATGCATGTTTGCATATTTTGATTACATGTCCTTATTAAATTATAAATGTACATTTGTGAAAATTCTTCAATCACACATGTGCTATTCATCGTTCAGTTTTGTTTTTCTTAAACTCTAAAAATTACCTTTGTTACAATTCTGTGCATAATTTTTAAGTTATGCTCAAATAAAATATTCTTTTTCATCATAACTTTTTTCCCTGAATTTTCTCGTTGATATTCTATATACATGAAAAATTCGTTTTTCTTAAACCTTAAACAATTATCTTTGTTACATCATTGACCCCTCAAAATGCCTTTGATACTTCTTTAGTCCTGAGAATTGCTGTAATTGTTTTTAAAAAAAGATGAAAAGGTGACTTTCGATATATCGAATTTTTTTCAAGGAACCTTCATGTTCGATATATGGATGTTCGAATATGTGTGTGTATATATATATATATATATATATATATATATATATATATATATATATATATAATATTCCATTTATCCGTTAGTAAATGGAGGACTTTATTCCAACAAGCTCTGAGAATATATACCAACATTGGTAACGAGTGCCAATGCGTCTGGTAGATCACTTTAACCCTGCGAGTACCAGAGAGTTCCTAATTTTTGAAATAACGTTTGAAGAAATCCTTTGAAATCTGTCACGTTCAATGAATTTTAGCGTGAAACTATGTGAAATATTTAGAAATGAAACCGGGAATATTCGGGTCTTGTTCACTTTACAACTTTCAGTTATTTTTTAAAGTAACAGTTATCGATAATAAGTCAAATGGCAAATATCGCGTTGCTAGGTTAAAGTTGTTGTTTTACAAATAATACATTCAAAGTGTATTTTCAAGTAATTTAGTTCTTTGAAGATTAATAAGAATTTGTTTCAAATTTTTGAATTGTGCATGAAAATGAAGCTATTCTTATTATACTAGAAAATGGAATAATTCACAAGAAGGGAAATTGTGATAATGGTCATTCTATAAACTATGAGAAATCGAATAAAAGGTGGCAAAAAAAAGAACTTGACGTACATTCAAAGATTTATATAATAACCAAACGTGGTTTATATACTAACCGAGAACTCATGGACTCTTATTTTTGTGAATTTCTCTGGATACAGCGGAATATGGAAAAGGAATTGCTAGAAACGATTTTAGAAAATATGTATGATTTCTTTCCTATTTAAAAATATTATTTTATTATATCGGATTTTAATAATGTTTATAATATTTGTAACTGTTACTTTAAAAAGTAACTAACAGTGGTAAGGTAAACAAGACCCTAATATTTCAAGAGCCTTTTCGAATATAAGGCTGGGGTCTAAATATCGCATACCGCGGTTGCTCCCTGATTAACGACCAACACCAGAATGACAGAGCATTACACTTTAACAATATGTGTGAAAGCCAGATGGAGCAGTTGTTTCCTTTCTTGGTTATCTTCGTAGACGGCGAGTTAGTTAACATGTTTCATTATTTTATTTTACTGTAATAAAAAAAATTGAAGTGATAGAGTTTTTTTTTTCCATTTGAGGCATTTATAGTAACTGTAGCGGGAGACATATAGGTATATTAATTTTCTGGGTTTGTGATCTGATTCCAAAGTCAGAAGCCTCATCTTTGAGACTTAGTTTGTACCCAAAAAGATTCGAGTGTTCTTAATATCGTCTAGAGCGATATTACGATTTTTTTTTCTTCTTCAAATTTTCACATAGAAAGACATGGGATAAGAGTATAATAAAAGAGGCGGCCATAGCAGTAAAAAATAAAGAAATAGGGCTCTTAAAGCATCTGAAGATTTTCATGTAAGATCATAAAATTTACAATAAAAGATTACATATGCATAAAGAACGGAAGATGATCCTACTAACAATGAAAGAAAGGTAGGTAGGATGTTATTAGGTAAACAGTTTGAGGGTCGGAGTTTTTCCAGTAATTCCAGTGAGTAATTGGTTTTTCTGTTATAGATGGGAATAAATTTAAGATTGCACTATTGGAGATATTTTTTTGGTCATTTAAATCGGGGGTTGTTGAATAGATATTATAATTGTCTTTTGTATTCGTTTTTTTTTTAAATATGATTGATAGTGGTTTTATTGTACCCGTTATTTTTTTCTATGGAATATTTTTGAATTTTTTGTGTGTTTTTAGAACTGAGGATGAATGTATAACATTCGAAACTAGTTTTCAATAAATCAAATTTATAGAAGTGGCAAATAATTTATCAATCCCTAAATTTTACTATATTTAATTCCATTATAGACATAGGCGATATTGCGGACAGTTTTGTTCACATATCAAATACTGGATAGTAGCATAAATAATATTTTTTTTTATGTTAACATAATGTTTTTTTGTTGCAATTAGATGTATTTTGTATAACGTGTTCTAGATAACTGATTGAAATTATTTTTAAACAAAAATCAGATCGATTAGTTTTCTAATAAAATAAAATAGCTTAAATGGACGATATTTGCGCCCTCTACCTTATACAAATTTTTAATACCTTATACAACGTTTTAAGTTCTCTGTCTCTGTCTCTCTCGCTCTCTCGCGAGTAATTAGTAGTTTATTACAAATAACATTTTTAGAATAAAAAAGTGTCCGGTATATGTGGGATTTATTAACACCGTTGCTAAATAATTTAAATTCAAGGAAGAAGGAAAATCGTTTAATAATATAATAAAATCGCCTCACCGAAGAATTACACTAATTTATAAGTTTTTGAGATAGCTCTTTGATTTCGTTGCTAATTTAGTCAGTTTATTTATCGACTGAATGAACAGGATTCCTACTTTGAGATCAATTGCTTCATCCAATCAACTTCTACCTTTGATATTCTGTTGACTATTGACAGGAAATATAACCTCTATGCTTCCGCTTCCTAATTGATGCCACTTGAGCAATTAATTAAATCCCAATAATTTTTAAGCGCCTTGTGTTGGCTTTTTAAATAAACTAGTATACCCGAGCGAGAACTCTCGCATTAGATATCTTAATGAAATCGAAGTATAAGCAATAAACAATATAATATTATCAAGAAAGTTTATTTAACACACACATTTGGTGAAGCTTTATAATAGCTTATGATGACTATGTTCAAGTAATAGTTAATACTTAATAACAAATTAACTTGCCCAACTGGAAAGTAACCTCTCAGTTTAACAGTTAAGCAATAAGACTCTACTATATCGCTTTCTGTTTGTAGTATTCTATCATTCATGGAAACATAAAAACAATGTTTTATTTACAAAACGTTTTCACAGTTAATAATACGTTTTTGTTAACACTCTCAACTGGCTTTAAAAGATATAAAGTTGCCATGACAACGGCACATACGCAAGATGGCATGAGGCCCGTGCGGATCTATATCCCGCGTTGTCTTGAAAACGGTAGATTTTTAAGCTTTAAAACGCTGGACCAATACAGGAGCGTATGTGATCTTGATGCCCGCTTCAAAATCTTTAAAACCCAACTTATCCCGTCTCGATCCGCCGACTCTCAGTCGTCAAAACTTTGAAACCTTCCAGTTATTTCATCACTTTTATTTAAGCCCTTGTAAGATTTTAAGAAACAAAATCAGGATTCGTCACATCTCCGTGAAATTCCCTTTCTTTTGATACCGCATTCATCAAAATCCATCACTCCTGAGAGCCGGAAAAGGGATCTATACTACCGTAATAATATATAGTAGTGATTAAAACTAATCAAATGTTTTTGTTTATTTTTGACAAAGCCAACAATTTTATTTTATTTATTCATTCAATTTTGTATTTATTTTAGTTTTAAGTCCAGGGAAATCGTTTAGTTGGCAAATATTTAATTTATAAAAAGCAGAAGACCAAAGATGGACTTTCGCAGGTACTTTCTACGGTTGCGGCTAGCAGAGACAGTTGGCAGTTGACAAATGCTTTTAGGGAATAAAAACGGGGCATATTTCGTAGGCACTGACCGGCAGTCCATGTACGGCATCATTTACATACGGCTTCGGAGTATGAAATATTGTTGAAAATTTAAACGAAAATATAGAATCAATCAATTTCATAGGATTGAAGTAACAAAAGTATTCATTAAATTTTAGTTCATATACTAATTAAGAAATTTTTCTTAATTAAGAAGAGATTCAAATATAAGTCCTATCATCATTAAATAATGAAAGAAATTTTCATCTCAAATAAACACTCAAATTCAAATATTGAAAACTCAAAATGCCTTTTTTAATGAAACTGCTAATTTATTAATAACGATTATTAATTACGATAAAACACTATCTCTCGTGATTTTATTAAAAATACGCATATAATATTAATTACTGAGGAAATTATCTTACGAATAACAGCCATTACTGTTTATAATAATAAATTTAAATTCTGAAATACATATTCAATTATTGCATTTTCTATTTATAATACCACAAGAAGCCATAGTCTGTAGAAGTTGGGCATAAATATGTAGTTTATTGATGCATTACGGTTTAAATTATTTCGCAATATTTTAAAATACAGTTTTTAGTGCGGAGGGATTCGGCCGCTACGATGAGCAGTTTCGAAGAAATATTCAAGCAGTAACATTTAGCAGTAACGGTTGGCAAGCGCTGCCTTCCGCATCTGTGGACATTACCAGCGAATGTCTGCCTTAACGTTGGAACTTACAAACTAGACTTAAAAACAAGAGCTAAGCTGACAATATAATCAACTATATAAATAACATAACACAACGTTTCATCTTTCTCAAGTGACAAATAACTACTAATTTGCAAACGATTCTGGAACCTATTTGTAACAACAGACTCGAACTTTAGAGTAAATCTAAATTTTCGAACACCAAAAGGACATCCATGAACAGGACAATGTATTTACGGCGAGTTAATGTGGCTCTTCGCCTCCAACCGTAGACAATATTTCCTCGGATCTTTCCGATACCGAACTATCACTACCCAGCGCCCTTCCTACATCTACAATTTAAATCCTCGGTCCACGCACAGAATAGGAGATCGCGACTTTCTGGTTTCTATACCCCTTCCCATAGAACCAAAAACAACATTCCTTTCTCGCCCGCTCCTCTGCCCTCTGGAATTCCTTTCCTTCTAATATCCGCCATGATTCTTCTCTATCCTCATTCAAATACCCTCTTTTCCAACACCTTCTTTATTTCCAAAATGATGCTCTCTAATTACGAAATTTAAATTTTAGATTAACACCTAGATGAGAAGTAAATAATAGTTTTTAATGCACTAGCTTGAAGTTTGCTAATCAACTTATTATTTTGGTATTTTTCATTTTCTCTTTTTCTTTTCTTTTTTTTCTTTTTATATTTTTGTTCTTATTAATTATTCTTTTCAAGACAAGAATTTATATTGTTTACTTATTATTTTATTGAAAATATTGTAAACATTAATTGATCTTTATTTTGTAATATCATGACCAGATATTGTTTCTGTTTTATTTGTTCAATTGTGTTATTCTTAAGGGACTTAGTCCCAGAATAAAGTTCTTCTATCTATCTATCTATATATGTCCAAAAGGACGTACATGAAAGGACATCCAATCCTTTCAGTCCAAAGTCCTTCAAACAATAGTTACTGCTCCATACTATGTACCAAACAATACCCTAGCTCATGAGCTCCATATCCCATTTGTTCGAAACCTTATTCCATCTAAATTTCATCAGAACATTACTCATCACCCTAATCCTCTAGCTCAGAGGTCCTTTGGAATCACTCCATTTAAATTAATTAAGGGGTGCGTGGACATCGTCAAGTGTCCACGAAAGGTTTAATATAAAGTAAAATAATTCTGACCTCTTTGATGATTTAATATTTGTTTTCTTTAAAATTCTGATTTTTACGCTATTTTTCTGTTACTTCAGCCTCCAAGAATTAAAAAAAAAATCAAATTATATTATATCAGAGCAGAAAAGATACATGCCATTTATGACCCACTAAGTATTTCCAAGGTCAAAACTGGGTAACCGAAAATTTGTCTTATTTAACAAAAATAAACAGTTTATTTTCACCAAAGCAAAATGGTTACACATAATTACAATTACACATTATAAACAGGGCGGCAATAAATATTACAAACCCAATTACTCATTATAAATGTGTTTACAAATATGGTTTTATTTGGTAAGAAATCCTCATCTGCCAAAACAGAAGTCTCTGGAGGAATTATAAATATTTCCTCCTTTAAATTATTCTCATTGTCATCCAAAAGGATGTCAATTGCTTTTTGAACTATAAAACCTGATCCAAAAATCTTAGCCAATGCCCTAAGAAATAATGTACAGCTGAAAAATAATCTAATAATAGGAATAATAACTGAAACTAAGAAAAAATTGAGCATAAATTTTCTATAAATATCATAAATCAGCTGATGATAGTATAGGAGGATCAATCTAATTAGGGATTGGTAAATTATTTGCCACTTCTATAAATTTGTTTTATTGAAAACTAGTTTCGAATGCTATACATTCATCTTCAGTTCAAGGTTTAAATGGATTATATCGAACAGAAAAGTTTGTACTGATTTCTTCTCGCATTGAACTAACAATGCGATTGTTACAATGCGATTCAATCATTAGTTAAATGCGATAAGAAACCAGTACAAACTTTTCTGTGTGATATAATCCATTTAAACTTTGAACTGAAGATGAATGTATAACATTCGAAACTAGTTTTCAATAAAACAAATTTATAGAAGTGGCAAATAATTTACCAATCCCTAATATCATAAATGGTACGCTGGACAGAATTGCAACATACGGAGACCACCTATGTTCTCCAGTAAAAGAATAAAAAAAAAATGTTTATAATTGCCAAAAAGACAATAAAATATTAATTCTAAATCAATTAATATTATCAAATAAAAAAATTAAAACATATGTGATTTTTTGGAGTATGTTATTGGATATCTTGGAGTGATGTTCTGTCGCTGGTTGATACGTTTTTCTGGACGGATGATGTGAGATGTGCTGTATTCGATCTTCATAGATATGCTTTTTTGGTGTATGTCCGGGTGATGCATGAATTGGCGTTAACTGTTTAGTTATTTGAGGGTGTTTTAGAGACTTGAGGCTTTGTGTTTTGGAATCTTTCAATTGTTTTCTAACAATTAATTTATGCCTTTTTTTGAGTGTTTGCTCTTTTATATTAATTAAAACTTATTCTTTGTCGATATTCATTCTGTAAATCAAGATCGAAAATTTCACGAAACGGAACCACCTGTTAAGACACGAAGCTTTCTTTAATATCCATGAAATTGGAAAAAAAAACAGTGAATCAAAGGTATAGTATTCCTCAGAGACGTAAAAAAAAATTAAATATGGGTCAGTATTTGCTCACCTTTGAGAGTAGAACAAAATAAAAACCATATGTTTCATGTGGCATAAAATGTACGCTGGGCACTAATGGGTCATTTATTATCTAAGTTTAAAGAACGACCACATATTCTATCCCGTATTACCGTCTTCTTATTTAGCAGAGCATGGATTTAGTGCTGTAATGAAAAAATATATTTGTGCCCGTGGAGATTCACGATTGCTACTAACAAACATAGTGCCAAACTAATTGATACAAATAATTTCATATTATCCAATCAGCGTCATCCATTTCATTCATCAGCACTAGATATGTGTGTATAAACAATATTCAGTATTTTTTTTTTCGTTCGATTTAAAATAAGTAAATTTAGAAGAGGGTCTTATTTTGATTATTCTTTTCTCAAAGGGAATTGTGGATGAAATAAGTATGAGGACCTATCAAGTCCCAGCCATCCTTATAATCTTCATTATAAGGTTGAAACGACTCAGGCCTTTTGTAAATGTATATTGGAGTTCTGTGCGCCCTCACTCAGCATTCATTAGTTTGTCAGTACGAAGTTAAGATAAAAGCACTGGGATCTCCTAGAGTCCTGCTTTTCCATCTAGAAGTAAAGGAAAATAACGTGAATGTAAATATTGTGCTTAATATATGTTTGAGATATTTTAATACATTTCAACATTAACTTTAATTTTTTACTAATTATGCTATTATTCGATTTATTTTTATTTTCTATAATATGATACAGATCAATCCCTTTAGCGCTATTACTTTATGTCTATAATTGAGACATATAATAATAATAATAGGCCATAAAAACAGTCTTTCTCTCGCTCTAAATAAACTTCATAAAATGAAAAAATAATTTCAATTAGATAAGTAATGAATGATTACACTATTATTCAGTAAAACCTCTGATTAATAACTATTTAAAGAGAACATTCAAAATAAAGGAAGATAATAATATAATAAAGATGAATGAAATTGATTTTGAAAGTCGCTTAAAAGTTGTGGCATTGAGCGACAAAGTTTAAGGAAGAAGTAAGTTTCTAGTTGAAAACTCCCCAATTATAACCTTTTATCCGCACTGTATCTCTTAATATTAATTATCGTAATCTATCTAGTATTAATTATTTTAACGTTATATTATAACATATTAGGAGGGGTTCCTATCCCCAGGTCGCTTGTAATTATTGGAAAAAATAAAAAACATGATATTTATTTAGATTTAATTAATTAATTATTTGCCCTGATTTATTTATGGCTCTCCACAATAAACTTGTCTACAATTATTCTCTATCTATATACGTGTACATAATCTAGAAAATATCACGGGGCAGGTTATACAGTACTCGCAATGCTCAACGGTTGTGATGGTTTAAGATCAGAATTATTGATTCGCACAATGTAAAGAGCTATATAGAAAAAAAAAAAAAATCATTACCGGAGATTGGAGGTTTTGATTCACTGAAGAAGATCTATTAGCTCTGTGACTCTCCACGTATAAAATTATGATATAAATGAAAGGGTGGGGGGAGATATGTGAATATAATCCAATAATGGTAGTTTTAGTTGCAAAAAATTGAGTAATTTGTTTTATTATCGTTTCCTACGTTTATTGGGGTGCTGAATCAAAACCTGTAGTAACCTTACAAAATATAAACACTGGTATCAAAATAATTGAAATACGCAGTTTTAATGTTAATTTATTCTCTCCTCCTCTTACCATCTCACCCACCCATCCTTTTATAATATTTAAATTTTAGCTGAATTACTTAAAGCCATCACAGAAAAATAAAAACATACGATCTAAATTACAAAAATCTTCTACTTGTTTCAGTAAAAATTAAATTTATTGATTAATCGATTACATTTTAATAACCAAAAAATATATTTTAGAAGTATGGAACAGAATATTTATAAGAGTAGTAATCCTAACACACTCATGCAAGACATGGCTACAACCAACATGCCTGACAACACTCGCAGAAGACTGAAGAGGAGCTGGATGAGAGATCTTCTAGCCTAACTGTACACAATAATCACGACAGGAAGAAGACACCAAGGTTATTACACTCTATCATGCTTTTCATGCCACGATAACAAATTTTTAGTCAGCGAATTAACTGGTTGTCAACATTGACCTGTGAATATAAAAAATATAGCCAAAAAAAGAATTATTCTCATTAAAAAATCTATTAAAGTCATGGTAATTCTTTATTTTGTATTGAAAATTTAAAGAACGTCGAAAATTAATAAGAAAACTGTTTAACCTAATACCTTAAAAAATCATGCATTATTTGAAAAATCATGATTTTATGACTATATTGCAGAAAATCAGAGATATGTTGCTGTATTAAAACGTGTATTTTTTTATGATTTTTAAATTTAATTTTAAATTGGTTTTGAGAGGTTTTAAACGTAAAAAAATTCACTTAATCACAAAGAGCCGCTTAGATTAAAAAAATAAGAGAATTCGTAAAAATTAGTCAAGATACTTTTTGTAATTGCACAACTCAATTATTATAAATTACATAAAATGCTATTGGCATGCGAGCCTCATTTCATATAAAGGTTTGGTCATAAAAAATTAACATGTTCACAGGCCTGACCTGAAAAATGCACGTCTGCCAACTTATAGTTGGCATAGCAACTTATAGTATTACCATAGCCGCTGGAATACAAAATGGCGACCAAATAAAACTACATTTTAGTAATATTTTACTCTATATAGAACACCAAATTCTGCGTCCCTCAACAAAAAAATTTTGTTAACTGATGTGTTCGAAAACCACGGCCAAAAACGACGATTTTGTCAAAAACATGACAGTACGTTTCTGTTGATAAAAGCTAGAAATACACAAGGCGCAGGCTATACAGTATCCGCAATACTCAACGGTCGTGAGAGTCGTAATTAAAAATGTTTATAATTATTTGGGTTTCTGATGTGGTCGAAAAATACGGTCAAAAGGACGATTTTGTCAAAAACAGAGAAGGAGTACTATATATGGATCTGCTATCGTTGTTATAGCAGTTACCCAAAGTATTATCCTGTGCTATTAACATAAGTTGGTAGACGCGCATTTTTCATTTGATGCCTGTGGACATGCTCATTTTATAAGCCCAAAAGCGCCGTTTAGGAAAATAATATATTACAATGGGAATACTCTATTTCTACAGGGGTTGGACTGTTTTGTTATTTTAAACGAAAAATATATAGTTTGAGATCATGAAAGAAACTCTTTGGCAAATAAATCTAGCATTCATCATCGATTTGTTGGTTCTAAGCAAATATAATTGGGTGATTTTCAAAATTTGGATCTTCTAATACCATCGTAATAATGCATCATTTAGGAATTATAGGTGAAGAATCCAAAAAATTTTAAAATTTTCGAGGTTTTTTGCCAAATGTTATACCGAGATCATCCCTGTTAGCATTTTTGTTTTTTACATGTTTGCTCCCATATATACAATTTAAAAAAATAAAAGCTTTTATCACTCCTTTGACATCGTGAAAACCCTCTACTGACTGGTGGAGGAGAAGGATCAATCCGTTTATATATATATATATATATATATATATATATATATATATATATATATATATATATATATATATATTTATATTTATTTTATTCATTATATACAGGGCATTGTAACAACCCCTGCTAAAAATAACTTTAAAAAGAATTATAATTATTATAAAAAAAATAGTATTTTTTTTTTATTACAATTCAATGTTTTCTAAGTTTCTATTGTATTGATTTACTTCTATGGTTTATTATTTCATTTATAAAATAATGTGAATTTTGTTGGCCGCACAAGCGTAAACAAGAATCAAATTATAATAAACTAGAAAAATAAAGGCAAGTTAGATTTTGTTTGTAGAAAATACAAAGCTTTATTTTAAAAAAAAATTACCACAGAAGCGCCTAAATCAATTGTAGTTTTTAATTTTAAAAACTAAACCTTAATTTAAATTTAAAATAGGCCTATCTGTTATAATAATCCATACTGTTTCATTGAATCGATGCATTATTAACTTTAAAGGTTTCGATTCGTAAACGTTTCGGATTAGCGAAAATCCATTGTAATTTATTTTCCTAATTATGATTTTGACACGTAACACTGCCTGTACATAAGGGTATGAGGTCAGCTAATTGTATATTTTTAATTATAGGGTTGATGAATGCAATTTATGGGTTCGTTAATTCCCCACCTGATACACTGGGAGGGCCATACTTTGCAGCATTCTTTGGATTATACTTTGCAGACCACCCGGGGCAATTAGGAGAGCTCTGATTTACGAGGAAGTGGCCAGCGGCAGCCTTCACTCCTCATGATTTGTGGACCTCTTTCCTTTCCTCTTGATTAATTCCTCTCTTTCCTCCTCCGCAGATTATGTTTTAATTAAAACCGTCCCTATCACATGTGTACCCCAGCAACAAACCCTTCAGGGAGGGTGGGAGAGATGAAGGAGTTAGACCACGCAGTCCTGAACACGCAGTCCTTCCTCAGGGTACTGGGCCTGAGGTCAATACATGAGTTAATAATTATTTTTCATTAATTTCGATTTAAAAAATTACTGAAAATGGCTAATAATAGGTCACCTTAGAAAGAATCCATGTTGAGGCCATTAAATATATCCAAGGTTTTCAAATAAACTAGAACCACATCAGGATCTGGCGTTTTTTTTTTTAATTTTACTGTATGTAATATATAGTAAGGAGAAGTATTGCCATCGCATAAAATTTCGAATTCAACGAAAATTCTTTTTAAGGTCCTAATAACCAAGTCTCACAGAAAGGTGTGAGTGTGAACAGTGAAGCTCAAAAACTAAAACGGGTACAAAACAGAAATTACACATTTAAGGTAGGTCTACAACTCTGATCTTACAGCAACTTTTTTGACAGTCATCTAACCGGAAGAACCACTTTATATAATCGATTTTACATTTTTTAAAAAGAAAAAAAGAAAACTTGTTATTTATTAATTTAACAATGCAAATTATCAATGATTAAGGGTTAAATTGTAATAAGATTGCAAAAGGTAAACTTGTTATTAAATTTTGTAATTAAATTTAAATTACTTATTCAATTTTTGACCTATGTAATTATTTTAATCTGGTATCAAATAATACTTTCTACTCTGTAAATTTCTGCCATTTTCTTTACTATTTGATTTTGTCACTTTATGTTTATTATATCATAATGTTGTATCCTTATTTTTATTTTTTAAAAAGGTTATTGCTAAAAAATTTTCCTCCTGTTATTATACCTATAATTATAGCTTTAACTTAACCAGTTTTGTGAGGGCATTATAGAAAAATTGTATATCTTATTTTTTTAATTTATTTATTTTATTTTTTTTCTTGTATATAAAAGCATTTTTTAAAAACTTTACTTTTTATCAGTATGCCTCTGTATGTACATTGTTTTTGTTCATTACATCCCCAACAGATGGCACTTATAATGAAAACCCCTCCCCACTGCCTTCTCTATATACTATTAATTACATTCTAATTATTATTCCTTAATTACTTTGCTTTTTGCAAAGTCATTCTTCCTCCCTCTGAGCTTCAAGGTACTATTGTTTGTCTGTTTATTTATTTGTATCCCCTTTTTTACTTACTTAGCAGAGTTATTAATTTTTTAATTAATGTTATTTCTCTTTTGGTTTACCTATCTTTATTATTATATAGCCAGTTTTATTAATGTATTATTTATTAATTCATTCACTGTATATACCATTATTTTATTCTTATTTTTGCATCTTGTTTATTCAGCCCTGAAGAAGACCTGCAAAGTGGGTCGAAACGTCGGATCATTAATAAATAGTTTTTACTATTTGTGTTCCATTTTTTGACCGATTCCCGGACCATCTCATTCCTTCATAAGTTCTACGGTCAACCATTGATTATTCAACATTTTTTTTTACAATTTTCTCTACAACGGTTCCAACGATTTTAATGAAATCTGCCTAAATTATTCTCCGTAAATATATAGTAGTTTACCGAGGGAATACAATGCAAACTAACCCGAAACATTTAAAATATATTTTCAGCTTGATATAACAAAAATATTTAAAAAAAATAATAATTTATTGTACTTTTGTGAGAGGAGACTTCTGCATTCTGCTCAGTTTATCTCAAATAGTGTATTTTATTCTTCCATTATTATTGGTTTAAGGAGAATACGAATGAATTAAATTCTCTTCAGTATGTTTATTACTAACATAGATAGATACAAGAGCGTAACAGAAAAAGATAATACAGATAATGTATACAAAAGGTTTCACTGTAAAATCAGTTTTGCCAAAAAGGTTGCATTGCTAATCGCAACAGATTTTTTCATTGATGAACCATTATGGCTCCATCTATGATATGAATTTGTTATTATGCCACCTTCGGAAAGGTTATCCAACAATACAATACTACCTTCGATCCAGTATACCATCAGAGGTAGTCCTGTGGTATTTAGTCTTCTTATTAGTAATCTGGAAATATCCAGGCTCGATTTATATATACAACTTCTATAATTTTGTCTTTATTGAAAACTAGTTTCAAATATTATGCATTCATCTTCAGTTCTAAAAGCACTCAAAAATTTAATAATAAGTAATTTAAAATACAGTTTGGTATTATTATTCATACTAAATTAAATGTAATATAAATTAGTATTATAAAACATTTATTAATTATGAATTTGGTTTATACAAGAAATCAAATACATGCTGGTACTCACCAAGGTTTAAATAGACTATATCAAATAGAAAAGGTTACATTAGTTTGTTCTCGCACTGAACTAGTAATGGAAATGACTGTAACGGAAGAAAGGTGAGGTATTTGTAGGTAAATGGCATGTTTTAGGTGGAAGAGACCGGGGTTTTCCCAGTGATTCCGGTGAGTAATTTTTTTTTTCTGTTATGGATGGGAATAAATTTAAGATTGGACTATTATTTGGACATTTAAGCCAAAATCTGGATTGGATTTAAAGGATTTTATTTCAAGTGCTTCTTATATATTTAATTTGAGACTGTTTTCAACATGATGTATTAATTTAACTCCTGAGTCTTTGATGAATTTATGTTTTTTTTTTTTTTCATTTAAATGAATTGCAAAGTTGGAATTATCTGTCTTATTATTATATGCACGTAAATGTTCCTTTAATCTCTAATTTAGTGATCACCCAGTTTTTCCCGTGTATTTGGCTGCACAATTATTACGATTTGTTCGTACACTCCCCTTTTTTGGAAAGAGTCGATTTGGTCTTTAGGAGAAGGGAAATATGAGGACAGAGTTTTTTCTATTTTAAATGCAGAGTTTTTCAATTCATTTCCGACTATGGTGGATATAGGGCCGTAAAACGGTATCAAGACAAATTGTTTTCGGGTGTTGTTGAATAGATGTCATTAATTGTCATTTTTTTGTATTTTTTTTTTAAATGTGACATATGTTTATAAAAGGTATAACATTTGAAACTAATTCTCAATAAAAACAATATTATAGAAGTGGCAAATAATTTATCAATCACTATTTAGTTGGATCCTTCTATGCTATCATGCATACGTCAACTCCCTATATTCTGTAGTGCTATTAAATTATGTCTAATAATAAATAAATATATATGTTTGTGTGTATATGTAGTTTCTGAATATTAGGCCATATAGCAATATTTCCTAAATAACCGAAATGAGATTGAAATGGGAAAAGTTACTACTTTGAAACTCTGTTCAACCGATTCAATTAAAGTGGCTGTTCATGGTATACTCTCAGTGAACCCAAGAGATTGGCCCCGCCTTAAAGTTTCCTTAAGTTCGTTCCACAAATCATCTCTTTATCTGATAATGGAACTCCTGGGGTACGGTGGAGCGAGGGCATCAACAGCACAGCGGGTGGTGTTTGGTCTGGGTGAGGAGGTATTATGATGCGAAATTTCATTTCAAAGGCATGAAATGTATAAATTTAACGCAGCTGATTTTGTCCCCTTATAATATATTTAAAATGATTCAAGCTGATCCGTCAATGCAAAGTAGTTTTAACAGAACTCTTATCCTCTTACTAAAAAGAGGATACGAGAAATATTACATATTTTCCATCTTTTTTATTTTAGTCTGTTCTATTACCTTCTCATTTCTCTTAGAGTTTTATTTTCCTGCAATTAAGAAGCCATTTATAAACCTAATATAAGACTTTTATATAGTAGCAAAAATTATTGAGCTAATCAAATATTAAACTTTGAGTATCCATATATATGGACCAAAAACAGGCACCTACAGATATATATATATATATATATATATATATATATATATATATATATATATATATATATATATATATATATATATATATATTGCTATGTTTCTGGCAAACTGCTTTTCTAAGGAAGGTGGGGGTTCCAGAAACCACATTTACTCAATTTACTGATCAAATTTAAGCTCTATATGCATCGGTTCCAGGAGGGAGCCGATCAATCAAACTATATTTTAACATAAAAGGTTAGAGACCGCAGACCCACCTGCTATGGTCAATCAGCTTGGGATATTATAAATATCATTGAAGAACCTTTCCAAGGGTGTCGTGTTCACCATTTCACTTAATTAACTAGATGATGGCATGCAGGGTAAATAGAATGGTAGATTTTGTTACAGATCTTACTTTATTTACGTTACGTTATTAATTACACTATTGGCTTACTAATTTCTAATCTAAATTACTCTCATTGTAAAAATCTACAAACTGTAACATATGTATTTAAGAATACTAGAAGAACTCTTGCTTATTTAAAATATTAATCGGATGCCACATAATATTATACATTGATGTACACAATAAATCAAAGGACTAGGACTTATTGTTGCTCTATGGTCCAGATCTCTCTCTCCTGTCTCGATGTGCTGCTCAGCTGTACCATCTGCGAACCTCAGTCTTCTGCCTCTAGCTCTAACTTCCTTCTTCCCAGAACTACCCTTCAAACTCCTCCTCGGAACTATCCACTTCAAACTTCTGACCCGAACTCTCTCGAACTATCTTTCTCTCGGCCTCTCATACTGTGTCCCCTACTTCTTCTTGAACAGATGAATTTTGTTCCCCACTCTCCTTTTGGGACATCCTATTGACTGACGCTCTAAGAATATTTTCAAAGAACTTGTAACCTTGGGCGGCAGATTTTATTACATCATGTCGACCTGGCCTATCTCTAGGTTTATGGCGCTCTTACTTTCGCTTATCTTAAGCGGCCTATTGGCGGTCTTGAACTGTCCCTTCCAGGTACAACGGCCGACTTTACCATATATACAATTCAAAAAAATAAAAGCTTTTATCACTCCTTTGACATCGTGGAAACCCTCTACTGACTGGTGGAGGAGAGGATCATTTTATATATATATATATATATATATATATATATATATATATATATATATATATATATATAGTACTACTTTACTATCTCGTTATGTATTTTGTCAATCCGATCAAGAAAAGACTATCTTGAATTTTACAAATAAAATAGAAAATTAGTTCATTAATGCTACTTTTGAAACTGTTGATCTACTACTATACGGCTATGAACAATTATACATTCAAGAAAAATATATACCTATATACTGAAGAATAATATACGAGTATACCTGTGTGTATCCACTGTTTATAGAGAAAGACCTTCCTGTTTTGTACATTTTTGGGTTTTTAGTATTTTATTTTTTATTCATTTTTATTATAATAATCTTTTTGTTATCTAACATAGTCCAGCTGCTGTCATGTAACCTCCCTCATCCCTCAGGATGTGTCTGGGTGTCTTGGTGTGGGGTGTTGTCCCTAGATAGTGTCTTTTTGGACTGTGAGATGCGCTGCATTTTGTTCTTTATATAGATTTTTTATTTTTATTTGTTTTCCCATTCTTGTTGTTCTGATGATTATTGGGAAGTATCGATAGGTGATTTATTTTCTGTTATGTTTGAGACTCTTGGCTTCTTGTTTGGAACTTTCCATTTATGTCTCATTTTGAGCTTCTGCTCTTGAACATTAATATGCCTATAAGATCCGTTTTTTTTTTTAATCATCGAAATGGAGTCATTATTGGAGCAAGTATTCTAAAAAAATAGTTGGTGGTGAAGCTTGTCTGAATACTTACATTTAAAATTTCAATAATTACGCTAACATTTTCAAACGATGTATGGCGTCACTTACAGTTTTAGCTGCCTATTATTCCAGAAATTTTCTTATACACTTAAGTATCTTCCTTCATTTAATTCATTTAAGATAAAAAATATTATACGGAAAGAAACATAATTTACTCATCGATTCTTAGTTTTCAGCACTATATCCGAAAGCTTCACCAATATCCACGATTTGGAATTTATGGGGTTGGCGATATAAATTGTAATCTCATTTCAAACGCGCCTACTACCCAAAGCCTATCATCCAAAGTCTACCATCCAAAGCGTACCAAACAATAACTGTCCAACAGCCTTTATATAATCATTGTTGTTGTAATGAGCTCGGCGTGTGAGGGACGTGTGTGTCGCTGGCAGGTAGTCAATTCCTCAGGCCAAACAAAACCATTGGCCACCGCAATATTTCTAAATACCTAAAATAACGTCTATCCTTTGTTTTTGTCTTATCATTGTCACTTTAATTGTCTTTTAAAATACTTTCGTGCATTTAATTATGTTATAAAAAAAAAATAATTAACCTTTTTTCTATCAAAGCACTTTAGGAACTCTAATACTTATTAACAACAATTTGCAATTCCATAAATTTTATTCTTCTTATATTACATGCACTTTCCACTAATCCACAACTATATCCACTTTTCAGGGTTGTTTCCGCATCTTCACGATTACTTTCATATATATATATATATATATATAAGTGGCAAATAATTTATCAATCCCTAATATATAGTCAATCCCTAATACTCACAAAACATCTAGATCCAACACAGGCCTCACTAACTTTAAAACATCACTTATATAAATTACGCGACTGATACAAGCTATGGAAAATTCGACTCGATCAAGACAATTCGAAATGCATAACATTTACTATCAGGAGAAATATCTGCCCTCCAGTTTATATCGAAAATAACCAAATTCCTCAGACAGACACAGTACTCTATCTTCCACTTAATATGAAAACACCAGACCCTTAACAAACGACTCCAACTTCTCACTTTTTTTTTTGTATGTTTTTAGAACTGAGGATGAATGGTATAACATTCGAAACTAGTTTTCAATAAAACAAATTTATAGAAGCGGCAAATAATTTATCAATCACTAATTAGATTGATCCTTCTATACCATCATGCGTATGCCAACTTATGATAAATTATTTGCCAATTCTATAAATTTGTTTTTATTGAAAACTAGTTTCGTATACAATCTATTCATCTTCTTCAGTTCTCAAAACATATAAACATTCAAATATCAGCAATTTGATATACAGTTTGAAATTATTATATTAAAATCCATTTTTTTTCCTAATTTATCAATCCCTAATTTGATTGATCCTTCTAAATCATCATGTGTACATCAGCTGATCAAAACATATAAATAATAATGTCTATTTAAATATCTAATTTTATCTAAATACATTAATTTAGATCAAACTTTCATGTTCATTTAATCTAAATATATATATATATATATATATATATATATATATATATATATATATATATATATATATATATATACATACATACACAATGTCATATATATGTATGTATGCATATATTTGCACCCATTCAAATCTTGCAGCAGGTTTAGCTAGTTGTATAATATCATATACGTACCATAACGTGTATTTTTAAAGTTATAGCTAAAAATAAACTCTTTTTTTTTGTTAAAAAAAAATAAAATAAAATAAATAAATAATAATGGAGGAACAACACATTTTAAGTATTCTTGTTTAAACTTAGACTGTATTTAATTATAATTACAGGAGAACTCAATTTCGAATCTCAAGTACAAACCAACTCCTAGTCCTGGGTCTCAAGTTCCATCAAGCGCCGTCAAGTGGCCACTTCTCCAGAAGCTACTTCTTGCAGAGTGCCTGAGTGCCTGAGGGCCGGATGAGCAGGCAATCCTCAAGTGATCTTTGAAGTGAAATCCCCCTCGACCGTAATCAAACCATCCCAAGAGCCGGCCTATCATCTAACAAGATTAAATTGCTACACACCCATTGCTTCACACATTATTAATTTCTAACGTAAAGAAAAGCAATTTTTTTTTTTTTTTTTACCAAATTATAGAATAGTAATAGGTTGGGAAGAAAATTTCATAAAATGTGTAAGTATTCAAGTAGGGCAATATTGGGTAAGTGCGTAATAATCTCGTTAAATCCAAACCCTGGACTGGTAAGAGCTGTCCTTTACACAGCATGCATATTAAACACTGATCTATAATCATCCATGAGATTTCTCTATAGATAGACTTTCGCTAGTACTGCCCACGGTTGCGGTTGGTAGCGCTTGCCAACCGTTACCGCTAACTGTTACTGTTTGTATATTTCGTTGAAACTTCTCACCGCAGCGGCCGACTGCTTCCGTATAACCTATATCGTTAAAACCTTTAAAACTATTTGTTATAGTCTTCGTGAAAGGAATACATTCATGAAAATTTCCAACATGGAAACAAGACATAATGCTAACAGCATATTCCAAACCCGGAAAAATGAAGGGTTTTATTCTATGTTAATAACTGGCTATTTGCGGAATGATGAGGAAAGATTCAGAAACTTTTTTTGATTAAATATCCTCAGTTTAATTTTATGTAACTTCTCTGAGTCCTTGATTTGTGTTTATAACATTTTATTTTGCAAACATGCTTCTGGTAATTTTATTTATTTTGTTTCTAGATATATATATATTTATTTTTTTTATTTTTTCCTGTACTATTGATCTATATATGTGTGCGTCAGGTATTGATGTTTGATTAGTTTCATAAATTTTCCAATTATCTAGAGTTTGTGTACTGGATTAAAAAAGGGTTGATTTTTAACTGGAAGAGAGAATTATGGAGACGTGATAAAGTAGTTGGATGTATAAAAATAAATAAAATATAGAAAAAAAAAGAAGACAATGTAGTGTAATCGAATAAAGATGAAAATGCTTTGAATTATGTGGATGAATGATTAAGTGATAAAAAGGAAAGGGAAGGAAAAAAAAAAGAAGAAAGAAATGTAAAATGTATATATATATATATATATATATATATATATATATATATATATATACATATATTATCCACGATGGATTGATCAGTACGCTGTGTATTGTAACCACCCAATGTATTTGGGCTGCACTGATTTTCAATAAATCATTTCTCTCTCGAAGGAGTTCAGAAAATTCGATTTTTCACATCCGTTAATTTTATGTGGTTGCGACGATATATTCATCAATGTTCGTTTGCATTTTTGGAAAATAAGATAAAATCCTGGGAAAAAATGTGGTTGATAAACGATTCTGTATTTGTAAAATTTATTAATTTTTTCCAAACAAATCTTTACTTTACACTTTTTTTTCTCTTTAAAATACAAACAACGTAAATCTTTATAAAATTAGGCTACACTGTTGGAATATGTTAAAAGTGTGTGATATTATTTATTTTAGATTGAAAATATTCTTAAACAAATTTTTATTTTATTTTTTAAACCTGCATAATTATTTGTAAATAAAAAATTGTAATCATTTGCAGAGTTTTATTTTTTTGTTTTTTCCTTAAAGTCTAGAATAGGCTTTGATAAAAAAAATCTTATTTTTCTCATTACGTTGAATTTCACTTTTGTGACAATATTTCTTTCTTTCTTAATTTTATTTCATACAACTTAAGCTAATATTAGATTTTTTTCTTCTGAAATTATAAGTATAAACGTATAAAAATAAAGGCAGGCTGGGCCTACAAGCCATCCTCAGGCATCTCTGTAAAAGGCCCTCATTTAGTTCAATTTGTAGCATAACACAGAATTAAATATGCTTAAATATTTTAATAAATACCATATATATACTAAAATTATTTAAAATGCATATACTGTCATATTTAAGTCCAATCCGGACCAAGTCGAAATATACAGCGTCACTAAAAAATAAATAATTATAATAAAAACACAATAACAAAATTGAGATTGGATCAAATTTCATTACAGTTTAGAATGCTAAATTTCCATTAAATTGATATCAATAAAACACTTATTGAAGAATTTTTAAAAATACCTAACATTTACACATGAAAATGAAAGCTATAATAGGATTATATTTTTAGATAGTAACATTAATAAAGATATAAACGGATATTTATCAACTGAATGGACCAAAAAAGATGGCACTAGCAACCGATTGTTACATTACTTCAGTAACCACGATAGGAGTCAAATTATTAACACTGCAAAGGGTATGATAACTGCAGCAGTAAGATTGATAAATAAACAGCATTTAAGCATAGTTAAGGACAATATTTATAAAATTTTGTTGGAAAATTGGTACTCTAAAAAATTAATAGACAAATTATGGAATAAGGCTACATATACTAAAAGTAATCATAGTACGAAGGCCATCGAAATTAATGAACAGCCAAACGATAAAATGATAGTTCACTACTTAAGCATGCCAAAGCATGATAGTAGAGCGTACAATTATATCATATATTATTTTAAACCAACGGACTATAATAATGCATTGACGGAAAATATATTATATATTATAATATAAAAAGCGTGGATGAAGATGAAACTAATCAAAATAATAAGTTGAAATACTATTCATTAACCCACCTAGATGGATTGACTAACTCAATATCCGAAACATTAAAAAAATATGACAATACTGATCTCAAATTTGGTAAAAAAAAACAATAAACAAGTTACAAGCCATATATACCAATAACAAAGATAAAATAAAAAAAAGAAGACAAAACAAATGTTATATATCAGATTGGATGCATTGAGTGTAGAAATATTAATGAAAACAGTGATAATAATATACAGACTTGTTATACAGGGCAAACTAAACAAAATTTGAAAAAACAGAATTGGCCAACATAGAAGTAATTGTAATTCCAAAATTAAAAAGCATAATAAAGCTACACGTTTTTCCGCGCATAGTCATGAAAACAAGCATAATTTTGATTTTGCTAATACTAAGATTATTGCAACAGAAAATAATAATCTTAAAAAAAAAATACTCGAGTCCATATAAATAACAAAAAATTTGAATAGAGTGTGCAATTTTAAATCTGATACTAATGGTTTGAATAGCACATATGCTAATATAATTACAAAATTGAAATTTTGATTTATTTAAATTAATATGAATATTAGATTTATTAATTAATAGATTGTATTTTGGGGGGTTTCAATGTATGTAGATTAATTGTTGCATAATTATTAATAATAGCTTAGTCAATTATTCAGTTGTCATAATTGGTTGTAACATTGCATTGCCTTCTTCTTTGGAGTTTCACCTGTGATGGCTGTGATGACTGAGATGGCCCCCGTATTGTTATTTTATTTTTAAAGTTGTAAGTGTTTTATTGATATCAACTTAATAAGAATTTTGCATTTTAAACTGTAATGAAATTTGATCCAACTTCAATTTTGTTATTGTGTTTTTATTATAATTATTCATTTTTTAGTGACGCTGTATATTACGACTTGCTTCGGATTGGACTAAAATATGACAATATATGCATTTTAAATAATTTTATGTATATGGTATTTATTAGAATATTTAGTTCTGTGATATGTTATAAATTGAACCAAATAAGGACTTTTTACAGAGATGTCTGAGGATGGCTTGTATAGTAATAAATTAATTGGTGAAATAGCAACAATCTGCCTTTATTTTTATA
This sequence comes from Rhaphigaster nebulosa, assembly GCA_948150685.1. Classification (NCBI taxonomy): domain Eukaryota; kingdom Metazoa; phylum Arthropoda; class Insecta; order Hemiptera; family Pentatomidae; genus Rhaphigaster; species Rhaphigaster nebulosa. Next base: position 7,526,736 of record OX411306.1, read on the forward strand.
TACTATATATATATATATATATATATATATATATATATATATATATATATATATATATATAAATTCACCTAAATCAACAAACACATAAGTATAAATGTTTCATAAGGGAAAAGTTGGTCGCGGGGAGGAGGAGAGGGGTGCACTCAAAGACTTACACATTAATAAGTAAGATTTATTTATTTTGTGCCAACATTTCGGTCTAAGTTTGAGGCCATCATCAGGGCTAAAAGAAAAAAAAATAACAACATTGAAAACGACAGAGGCTTATAGCTTATTATAAATTATAGCTAAAAATAAACTTTTTTTTTTTGTTAAAAAAAATAAAATAAAATTAATAAATAATAATGGAGGAACAACACATTTTAAGTATTCTTGTTTAAACTTAGACTGTATTTAATTATAATTACAGGAGAACTCAATTTCGAATCTCAAGTACAAACCAACTCCTAGTCCTGGGTCTCAAGTTCCATCAAGCGCCGTCAAGTGGCCACTTCTCCAGAAGCTACTTCTTGCAGAGTGCCTGAGTGCCTGAGGGCCGGATGAGCAGGCAATCCTCAAGTGATCTTTGAAGTGAAATCCCCCTCGACCGTAATCAAACCATCCCAAGAGCAGGCCTATCATCTAACAAGATTAAATTGCTACACACCCTATCTTCACACATTATTAATTTTTAACGTAAAGAAAAGCATTTTTTTTTTTTTTTTTTTTTTTTTTTTTTTTTTTTTTTTTTTTTTTTTTTTTTTTTTTTTTTTTTTTTTTTTTTTTTTTTTTTTTAGAATATATAGTTCTGTGAGGCCGTACAGTAAAAAATGATAAAAACAGAAATTACAAGCAATATAAAAATATATGAAGTATAAAAAGAAAGTATATTGTAGAAAATGAAAAAGTGAAGTTAAGTGAAAAGGTGAAGGAAAGATTATGAATTACATGAAACAATAAAGTAAATTATACATGATATAATAAAGTATATGAACACTAATTATTGAAATGACTATTAGTATGAAGATTTGGAAGTATATAAAGCATATCAAGATAATTACCATGTTGTAAGTTTTGTAAAGGATTTCTCTTTTTATACTTCATGTATTTTTATCTAGCTTGTAATTTCTGTCTAATACCATCGAAATCTCCAATGAGAAAATATTTAATACATAGAATTATTTAAAATTTTATGAATTATAACGCTTCTATTCAGTCTCTTTAATAGAAAAGATATTAACTTTAGCTTGTATTTTAAAATAGACCAATATGTTTTTGAAGGGTGGATATTGAATTAGAAAATGTGAAATAAATTCCTTAGGAGGCTGGAAGTTGGCCAACCAAACCTACATTCATTATCCCGGGGTATTTAGCAATAGAGATTTATATAGGAGACTTAGCTTGTCACGTCGGGTTTTGTTAAGGAATAGTGTGGCTGAGTGTTAAAGGACAAAGTTTTAACTTTTAGTACAATATTTATCTATGAGGGTATTTTTCTTCTATTATTCACCAATGAAAAATATAGCAAATAACAAAAAGAAAAAAAAATTATAGAGAGACATTTTTTATTCTCTCCAAAAACAATAACGAATTTTTTTTTTTTTTTTTTATCATAAAGGGATAGATGATTAATTAAGAAGAACCCGGTACGGATGAGGGCATTGGGGATAATCAAGAGTAAAGAGCTTTCAGTTTTCCTTCTCTAGGAGTTGAGAACCCATGAAAATACTTTATTAAACCTAGCCAATAAAAAAAAAATAAATCATTTAATATCTAGGTTGAGATCTGCAGTTTTACGAAATAATTCCACATTATATTACAATATTTAAGTCAGCTTCTCTTTATTATTTATATGGATGGAATTACCTCAATTTGTAAAAGGCGAACAGCAAGAGTATATCTGGGTCAGTGGAACTTCCTTCCAGTAGTAATAATAATAATAATAATAATAAACTCTTTATTTATTCTGGGACAAGTCCCTTTAGAACAACAATTACAGGCAATGATAGGTGGGCTTCAGAGCCTTAGAGTAGTTGATATAGGAACATATGCGTTAACAGATAATTAAAAAAGGAAAAAAAGAAAAGTCAATAAATAAATACAAATGAAAATTATAACAAGTCATAATGCAATAACTTTTAGCATATGAGATAGGTATTAATACTCTAATTGATTACGTCATGAAACAAAAACCACACGAAATTCGTATGTTAATAAGATATGACAAAATTATAAATGAAGGAGCATATTTACAAATGTCGATTGAAATAATAGAAAATCTATTTACAATGTTTTTTGGAACTGGATAGAAAATAAGTGATTAAGTAAGCGGGATTTGAAGGCGATAAGAGTATTGGAGCGACGAATGGAAGGAGGAATGGAATTCCATAAGGATGAGGATTGGACAAGAAAAGATCGAGAAGGCCGAGAGTCATACCCGCTCTCCGAGAGTGAACAGAGAGTGAAGGAGGTCGAAAATATCGGATGGACGGCAGGATTGTATAACGTGGTAGAGGAAGGATGCCAGGATATACTTATGACGGTAGGAAGGGTTAAACCATTTCAACTCTTCGTAAAATCTTGAGACAGAGGCGTCCCTCGGGATTCCGAAGATGAATCGTACAAAGCAATTTATCGAACGTTTTATTGTTGCTTCAAGGTCCCCAGAGACCCCCCCGTACACCGCACAACAGTAATCAAAATGGGAAAATATTAAGGAAGTAACTATATGCATATATATGTAGACGATATAATCCTAATAGCGAATTCCAAAGAAAGATTACAACCAGACATGACAGAGTGGTACGAAGAACAAAGAAGAAAAGGCATGCAGATAAATACTGACAAAAGTAAAATACTTCAGGTTGGTAGAACCCAAGAAAATGTACACATAACATGCAATGGGGAACCAATCGAAGTAGTGAGAGACTTCACCTACTTAGGAGACTTCACCTCCTTTTTTTTTTTTTTTTTTCGGTTGGCTCGATAGACCTTGTAGATCTGTGGTGTTCTTACAGACATTTATAGCTTGCGGGAGCACAGACAGCCTGGAGGGGGTCACCCAACCTCACGTTGCTGCGAACCATGGTTTCCATGGTGCAGCGCCAGGCTGCCCATTGCTCCATAACTGGTCCCTTTGGGGCCAATCGGCTGTGTCCTTCCCACCAACTCACTCGGGTTCAAGGAGAGTGACGAATCGGTCTAGATCCACGGATTATGGCTGTTCGGAGTCAGCAGGCGCACGAGGACCTATATTTCTTTCCCCGAGGAAGACCGTCCATGGACCAAACCTCTGGGCGGCTATTTTATGTCCTGGAAAACCACAATAAAGGTACACGGGGTAGGGTCATCACTCCTACGCCCGGATATATATATACACTTATAGGCAAACAAAACATTAATGTCTTCATTCATTTAATTTCTTGGGAAGTTCCTGTCATTATTTCACTATAAGGGAATATATAACTTCCAGGTATAATATTCTTCTTTATTCAAGTGACGTTTCGGGGAAATACTTCTTCATCATCAGAATATTATTTTCTAAAATTAACAACTATTATTGCATCTATCAACACATTTCATAATTTAAACATATTCTAATATAACATATATATATATGGCATATTAATTATTTATTATTATCTATAATTTAACAATACTTCGTCTGTTTATTTCTATCCCATTGTTCATAATTAAAATTTCTACTCCTATTATTCTACATATTGCTGAGAGTCTAAAGTCACTGACTAACAGTTAGCTGAAGTATATTCCTACTTGATCTATGTACTCATCCTATATTTATCTCTGTATTTGTCATAGTTGTTTTGATTTTTAATTATTATTTCTATTTAAAGCTATTAAATGATTTTTTTGTTAATTATTTTCAATAATAGACCTTTGGAATTGACCAAAAAAAAATTGTTGTAACTTCCTCCCCATCATAATTTGAGGTTTTACGTTTCAAGATACGTAGAATCCAAATATCGAATAAAAAAAAAAACGTCCGTCCGCCGGACGCCGTCCTCCGTCCGCGGTTTTTCTCCGAGAGGCTGGACCTATTTTCTTGAGATTCGGTACCAATGTCACAGGTCACCACAGGATGATCCTCGGAACTCGATATTACCATCCGTCTGTTTGTTTCAAAGTGGGGGCCGATTAGAGATTATAAAGATAGAGGGGAAACGTAAGGTGTTTTTATTGTATTTAAACGAAAGCTGATGAAATTTCCTACAAAAGAAAAAAAAATCATTTAAATCGGACTATTATTAGCTGAGATATAGCGTAATGAACTTCGTAGACTAATTCTCCGGCTTCTTTTTTTTATAGAATAAATATTTTTGAAATATTACTAAGTGTAAATAATAAACCATTGTGTAATAATTTGCAGCGTTTTTTATTATATATTTAAAAAAATATGTATCTTAATTTAAATATATGACTATTAGTTTTATTATGATTGCTTAATTTTAGTTTTATTAAAAATATCTGCGTGTTATGTTCCTAGTTTTTTAGTATCTATTTTATAATCAACTATTGTTTTATACTAGTTTTATTGTTTTTGGTAATATGGATGACTTACAGTAATGTTCTATTGTTCGTTATGTGTGCGAAATCAAGTATTTTAGGGTTTTAAAAAAGAACTTTAGGTTGAATTTTATACTTCGTAAAACCAGTGCGGTTATATTGATATTCTTCGCGTTATTGCAATTGGATTTATGTCGTACTAATCTGGTTTTTAATTTTTTAGAAGTCTCATTAATCTATATCCTTTGGCAATCCAATCAATTTTATATATAATATTTTTTTTTATCTGAAGGTTTTATTTCATATTGCTCATGTATTTAGACAACTTGTTATAACTGTACATGCCTAAACTTATTTCTGCCTGATCATATAATTTGATTTTTTTTTTTTAATTTTATCCGTATATTCTGGTATGTATGACATTTTGTAAAAAAATTCTATTGTATTGTTTGTTAACAAAAAAATTTAAATCGCATCTCTTTTTCGGCGCATCAGCCGGAGCTGTATATTTTTGTCTTTTCTATACAAATAAATAAGTTAACCAACTAGTAAATAAAAGACAGTTTATAGTTAAGGTGCTTCCTTAAGATGCTTCTGGAATCATTGTGTGTGGTTTTCGTTACATAACCAGTTAAAAATAATATATGCTATTCATATTCGGTTAATAATATAGGAATAGCCTAAGAAATACAAAATCATAAATAATTAAAAGGATATTATTAGAAGATAGTAATTGAAGGTATTGGTGTAAGAACCGAGGAAATCCAGAAACACTAATTTTTGGTTAGGGCCAAATTAAATTAAATAAGAAACCGATAAAGTCCACTATTAGGCTTTAAACAAATCATCAAATACATTTATACATATGAAATTTAAAGGTGAAACCTAATATCATCAATATTGGTGTCAAAAACAAGGTAAGTCTAGTAATAGCTGGTTTAGCACTAACGAAAAACAGAGTTCCTATTGGCCGATGACGTAGTGTTTCCAACATTATTTACTACACAAAAAAAGTCTAATATTCAATTTGTGCCCGGTCCTTTGACCAATAGAAACGGCTGTATTGTCCACAGACAATAATGTATTAAAAAGAAATTTGGAAAATTTTGACTTAACTGGTTCTTGAATTTTATTTTGATATGCCTCCATAGAGTAATGATTTTAGTCACGGTTTTTCTGAAATAATATACCAGAATACTGTGCTCACGTAGCCGCTTATGCTTTATAAGGCAAAAATGTACATACTTTTGATATCCGCGTCATGTAGTCTAGAGAAATTCCGACAATTCATGAAATAAGGACTTCTATCCTCGCCAAAGCTACTATTATTTTTAGAACGTTACAATATTGAATGATATTATGGTCAGTACTCTTAAGTTATTCATCTCCATTTCTAATGACTATTTGATAATGGGTCTCCATGCAATTATCAGTCAGTTGATAAGAAAATGTCTCCATTTACAATGAGCTGGCCACAGCTTTGGGCGGGAATTATCTATACGAAGAGAAGAAGTAGAAGCAGAAGATAGAATGGCTTAAGAGAAGTTAAATTGGTTTAGCTGAGCCTCCTGCTCTTGGAGTAATTAGCCTTTCAAAACTCATTTCTGTTGTGTTTTAGCAAACTATTAACTCGCTTTAACTGTTCTGATTGGGTTCGTTTCTTAACAATTTAAATATTTTACCGGACCAAATCACAATATCACCAACTCGATAAATGCGGTCATAATTAGAGCATCAATTCATTATTTTTTTAGCCGGACTCACGTTATATATATATATATATATATATATATATATATATATATATATATATATATATATATATATATATATATGGCTGCTTTTGCTTCACTATGCTCATTTTTATTACATTACAACGTTTCGGCCATATCTCAAGCCATCTTCAGATTTATTTAGAAGGACTTAAAATATATTAAAATTGCAATTATATTTAGATACAATTTCACATTGATGTTTTATATTATATTTGCAGTTACGTTGCATCACATCAAGTACTAGGTTGCTACAAAACTTCTTGTGCATGAACAATAACCCTTAATTCCAATTCTCATAATTAATCCAATAAGAATATTTTTGTTCTTGCTATTTAGGCCAATGTTTACTTTGACTAATCCTTTAATTCCTTGTGACTTGAGTTGGCTTTATAGGACCATTTACATTTTTAAAACGCACCTGCAATGTCAGAAGAAAAAATTGTGATTCGTGGTCTTTTGAGACATTACTGAAAAATAGGTAATTTTTTAAAAAGAAAAAGAAATTTTTGCCACAGAAACAGAGTCAAATATCCATCGAAGTAGTGCTGCACTTTTGCTCAGGCGGCGTCCACTTATTTAGGGTCATTAGTAATAAATGGTATTATTAATGATAAATAATTATTAATATATATATATATATATATATATATATATATATATATATATATATATATATATTTATTATTATTAACTAATGATAAATGGTGATAATGTAGCGGCTGAAATTAAAAAGAGAATTGTGATTATGACTGCCAATAGATGCTATTTCATCTTACGCAAGAAATTTTGTAGTCGCCTTGTAACTTAACTTCTAAACCTTGGGCCTAACTCTACGAAATCTTGATAGGGCCAGTTCTCCTCATATGGAAGATGATCTCCTAATCTTTGAAAGGAAAATTCTTCGAAGAATATACGGAGGAACCCAAAGTGCTGGGCAATGGAGGATACGATCCAACCAGGAATTACACGCTATATTCCCCAAATCCAAAGTCGTCCATACTGAGCAGGCTAAGGTGGGCAGGACATGTGTTAAGGAATGCCGAAGAAGCTCCTGATGCAACCACTGTACGGCACAAGAAAGAGAGGAAGACCCAGATTGAGATGGCTTGATGGTGTGACTTAGGAACCTAGATGAATTCTGAAAATAAGGAACTGGATGGGATCAGCACAAGACAGGGGCAAAAGGCGGAAGCTGCTGAAGGAGGCCAGGACTCGAAACTGGGTTGTGGAACCATTGTCATGATGATGATTTTAGAGCTGCATACGCCATTTATTGGTTTTGGACATGGTTATCCAACTATCGCATATGCAAAAATTTTCATACCAGTCGTTTTGAAACGTTTTAGTTGAGGAACATCTTGTCGCAAAGTTTCAATCACTATCCACTAAAAGGCACTAGGCGTCAACCCTTGAGAATTAAGTAACTAATTTAAGAATTTACCACTACCGCGTTTTAAAGTGATCACTTGTAAAATCCCAATTTTGCTAATTCGCTTGTTGGACAAGATAGCAACGAAATGTAGGAAGATTATTAAGGTTACTTCGCTATATCATAATTGTCTATATTATAAATACTATTATATGTTCATTATAATCTGACAATTAGTAATACTGTGATTGACGTATGTGTATGCAGTCCTATTTGTCTTTCTATGCAACAATTATTGAATTACTCTTGAATCTTGTGAACTTTACAATATATATATATATATATATAAATATATGTTTTATAACATATACAGCGTTACAACTTATGTATAAATTAAGGTCCTGAGACAAGAAAGGATCTATCGGAGCCTGTATCAATGTTAAAACCGAATATTTTTGTTGTAAGGACCTCTCGAAGGACCTCTATCCTCACCAAAACTAGTATTATTGAGTAGAGCGTTACAATATATGTATACATATGTGTCTCGAAGATTGCCAATGCGCCCTAGGAGCCCAGTAAACAAATATTTTATATAATTTTAACGATTTTTTTTATATTATTGTTGTCTGCTTTTACTCTGCATTAATTTCAACGTTCTCATATACCAATCGATTTGTTTATTTTGTGTTAGAAAACAATATTGCCGATTGCATTAAATGAGCATAAGTGTACAAAAAATTACAAAAACCAGAAGTCACTTATAGTAAATTGGGCCTAAAAAATTTTTTTTAGGAAAAAGAGAATTAGATTCGCTTTTAGCGCCCTCAATAACTTAAAAGTACGAATTTTCATAGAAATAAAAAAATAGAAATTTTTTACTTGATTTTTCTGGAGGATTTTTTTTCCTGCCACTTAGTCATTCATAACTATTCAGGATTTTATCCAAATTCGACATTATTACAACCGCTGGAAAGCTGAATGATCTCTAGCAATAACGTTTAGATTGTATGCCTTTATAAGGGAGAAAAAGTAGTGCGAACTAAATAAAAGATCTTTAAACATTTTATTTTATATCTCCAGTTTTGATTTGCTTACGAAGTTTGGGCTTGTTCCTTTTTCTGTTATTTATGAGATCCTAAACGACTTCCAAGTTTCGTATGGATCGGTGGAGTCGTGTTGAAGTTTTGTTGATTTTACTTTTTGTGATTTTAGAGATAAAAATGAAGAACCGATTAAAGCGAAAATTTTTAGTAAAATTCGTATTTAAAGGAGTCTTGAGATGCGAAAAACGAAAATGAACTTCGTTTTCCCTACAAAAATATTTCCCCCACTTTGTTACTTTACACAGTGGTCTGAATTCTTCCATCATGATTCTAAATCAAAATTGCGGCACAAATTTTGATTTAATTTCGGTAGATTCTAATTTATCGAATAAGAAGTAGAAGACGATAGTAAAAAGATAATTCTATGGATTTTAATTATGAATTATTCATTTATGTTGAATAATAAAAATTGTACTTGACGTATTTTTATTATTTATAGTTAAATAATAATTTTGGGGATTTTAATTATTGATGATAAAATGTGCAATGCCTCAAAATCTTTCCATTTTAAAAATCTATCGAGCCATTCATCTCCTTCTGAAATTCGAATTTTAACATAAGCAAAGTCATGCTTAAAAATTTTAAAATGCTTTGCTAATGCAGGGTTAATCTCTTTACTGTTAATAATATCGCAATCGTATTGATGTTGATACCTTATTTTGTGGACAGTTTGAAATGTTTCACCAATGAATACTTTGATGCATAATCAATGTCTCTGGTTGTTAGTATGTAGGCTGTTGATTTTTTGTTGTATGTCCTTATGATGCCAGCATTGCCGAAACGTTGACTGGTTAGTTGTCTTCCGGTATTTTAGATATTTTATTAGCAATTGGTCGGGTAATAATTTCTGAAACTGCCTAATAATGACTAGCGAGTCAAGTGCTAAATGGAGCTAAGTTTCCTCTGACAGGAGGCTTGATCCAGGAGGCAGCGATAAATCCCTCAGATGACAGAAGTGCTCGCTGCTAAGTTCCTCCTCTCTCTTTCGCCCCCCCCCTCTCCTTCCCCTTCCCCGGCCGCAGAACAGCCAGAGTTATTTCCTTCGCTTGTGCTTTCTGGGCTCTCTGCCAGAGCGGGTGCGGGAAATCTGGTAGTGATGGTGTCCCTGCTAGATATACAACAATTTTTTTTCCACTATTTTATTAATTATAACAATGCGAGTGGATGGGACCGCCCGAGGACGGTTTTACCCATCAGAAAATAATAAAAATCATAATTTCTCAAGCCTCACAATTATTTACAAATTTTTAGTTGTTTTAATTTATATTACTAGGTTGTTAAAAGTCCTTTTTGCATTAGCAAAGCTTTATTTCAGATTAAATATTTTAAACATTATTGAATACTACTCTTCAAAGTAAATTCCATTGCTTTCAACTACTTTCACCCATCTTTCTGCCATTAATTGGATTTGATGCCGGTACCACTCCTTTGGTTTTGAGGCAAAGAACTCTTCTCATCCAATCCTTACATCCTCGTAATTATCAAAGGTCCGAGCTTTTAAAAAATGAGTCATTGGTCTAAACAAACCATAATCAGATGGTGCCGATATCTGGGCTATACGTAGGATGAGGCGTAACTTTTGCTCCTTGCAGTTCCGATAATTTTTTCTTGGTCAAAGGAGAACTATGTGCGGGGACATTGTCGTGTTGCAAAATGGCTTGGTTAATTTATTTAAATACTCTTGATGCACAAACATGTTTTTTTTTTTGTTTTAAATGCGTTTTTGTTTTTTGAATCGAATTTTTGATCGGGCTTGCGTATTTCGATTTATTGTGATTGTTTTCTTCAATACAAGGTCGTATATTAGGCAATTGAGGGTTTCGTATCCGTTTTTTGAATCGGATGTTTGATCGTGCAGGTACATTTTGAACTATTTTTGTGTAATTTTCCGAAATATTTCAAGGCAAATAATTAAAATTTTTAAATTAGTTTTTCTTTACACATTTCTTTTTACTTAAGTTGCCAATAGAAACATCTACTTGGCAGACGTGTTTTTTTTTTGCAAGACTCCATCCAGATATCATCATAAAATTTTATGATTTTAATATTTTTAAAAAACAAAGATGTTTTTACTTCCTTTTATGCAGTAAAGTATTGTAATAGCGAAAATTTTCGGCAACTCAAAACCGGTTAGCCGTAGAAAGTTAAAATTTTGTATTTTTGATTTTTGTAAAATCTAGTTATGAACTTCCCTTTTTCGTCACTGCATGATTACCAGAAGTGGTACTTTACTTGTAGGCCATTATTGATTTTCATCAAAAATTATATTAAAATATTATGTAAAACACCTCAAATTAGAATTTATAACATATAAATGCCATTCCATTGATTTAAATAACATACTACATTTTGGTCTAAATTTTTAAACCGGAAGCGGCAGTTTACTTGAAGGTCATAATAAGCTATCATCAGAAATGATGTTAAGATATAATGTAAAACATCTCATATTTGGTAAATAGGATTTTTATATAAATATAAATATTATACTAAATTTTAGTTAAAATTGATGAGCCGGAAGGGGCACTATAAATTCATAAAGCCATAATAAACTAATATAATAAATTATATTAAAATTAAATACAAAGATGTAGTGACGTCTGTATCTATGTGCGTATCTTGCCTAACTCAAAAACGGTTAGCCGTAGAAAGTTCATATTTTGTATTTAGGATTATTGTAAAATCATTATAATACCGAAGATCATTGTAGGAGAAATGGTGGTGAATTTTAAATCAGAAGGGGATTATGCACATTTACCGTAACATAATATGTAATATTCATAATATTCACTAGCATATATTATTTACTATTGAATCAAATATCCATGATTCTGTTTTGTTGAGTGATACTGATTTTTTTTTTAATAACATACGAGTTAAAAACCAAGGAGGGTGAACTAAGAAAAAATACAAAACATTTAGCTATTTATTCCACTTCGTTTGAGTAATAATTTTGAGAAACGATTGGATGAACGGTTTTTATTTTTTTCCTCCCAATATGAGAAATGTTTAATAAGAATTAACAAACGTTAACCTATAATTAAAAGTATAGAGTTTGCGAAATTAACATGCTTCCAGGGGTATGAAGTTGACATGACAACAATTACGAACACCTACGTACGTACGAACGCACACAGGTTTTTATTAAATAGAAACTATTTGTTTTAAACTCACGATCAGTGAATGTGTAACGATCAGTGTAAGTTGATCAATTTCATATTTAATTATTTTTGTCTTTATACCAGATTAGTAGGGTTATGTGTTTAGGAGCTGTGTTTAGCTTAACCGTTAGTATGTATCTAACGATTTTATGAGGAAACGGCTCAGCTGATATTCAAGTTAAATGGCTCAAATTACCCTTTGTGGTCCAATGAATGTTTTTTGCTTAAAATACTAAAGAAACTTTATATTAAATGTGTTATGTCCATTTGAGGGTATTTAACGATTTTTTGATCGTTGTGGTCCCGTGAATGTTGTGAAACGTTTTGAGCTCAAAATATTAAATAAATGTTGTATTAAATGTGTTTGATCTGTCCGTCCGAGGGTATCGACGATTTTTTGAGCGAACAATACGACCCATTTTATCTTTTGATGGCTCAAATTAGTCAGTGAATTTCCGTAAATGTTTTGAAGCATTGTGAGCTCAAATTACCGAAAAAATATTACATTAAATATGATGTATTTTCAGCTTTTTGTTGATTTTTCTTATCGCGTCATTTGATCATGATAATATGGTAATATATCATAAATAGACAATATTTAAAAAAAAAATAAAAATGTAAAAATAAAATTTAATTTAATAAAAAATAAAAACCCCGACTACGGAAATAACATTTGTATCTAAAGAACCCGATTGTACCAACATGTCGAATTAAGCGCAGTGAAGTTGATGCCCATGAATATTGAACCTAGGTGTAGTAATCGGGTGCCTTCCACTACACGTTACGGCTCCTTGGAAATACTTTCCGTCTCATACACCTATGCATGTAAACATACAGAATATAAATTTATATATTGAGTAAAGACGAGTCTTAATGCTTGGAAGGTACCCGACTATAACACCGAGTTTCAATATTAATGGTCGTCCACTTCACAAGAAACTCTACAATGGACTTAATTATATATAAAACTACATCCATTCCCTTGCGACGAATGGGGTTGTGAGATATAAAAGTTATTTCCGTAGTCGGAGTTTTAATTTTTAATAAATTAATTTTTTATGAACTTGAATAATATAAAATGGGATATAATGTGACTTCTATGGATATAAAGTTCTCGGAAAAGAGACCGTTAGGCTTTACGAGATGCGATTCAATTTGCTGGTAAATTCTGCTCCAATTACCACTGCACAAAAGCAAGGAGGCGTGGAGTAGTTTCAACTTTAATTAAACTATTAAACTGCAGTTGATTGAATGAGGCTTCTGATGGAGTGTTAACTGACTTCCAATCTATGCTCTAACGTACCAGGTTTGAATCCTGCGCTTAATTTTAGTCATACAAATTTTAGTTACTATCCTAAATATTGATTATTTGCTATTAAAAGACAGGTAAATAGGATCGTCTCCTTCGGGTATATATATATAAAAAATCATTATTAAAAATTGTTGATATAAAAAAGTAACTTATTGAAACTACAATTAAAAATATTTTAGTCTTTGAGCGACACCTTACTTTTTACCTAATTAATTAAACTTACTCAAAGACTTCTGATTTTTAGTTTCAACATTTATCGCAGCATCTCACTTCTTGACATATAAATATCACTCACTCATCTCACTTCTGAAATAAATATTAGTGAAGAACAATATGGGTTTTGAGAACGAATAAGTACACAAGATTTCACAATCATGCATATACTAGAAATATTATTGGAAAAGGTTATAAGACTTTCAGCATGTTTCATTGATCTCGAAAAGGCATTCGACAGAAAAAGAAATCAAGACATCAAAGCCTACAAGAAGAAGACAATTTCGATAAGGTCTAATACTTGCTGTTGAAAGCGTTTATATCCGTCAGAAACACTGTAAGGACAGGAAATTATCACTCCAAGGAATCCAAAGCACAACTAAGGATCCCACAAGGAAAAAATTTTAGCTCTTTGCTGTTTATTCTGTTCCTCTACATTGGGATGGGAATATCGAATAAATATATCGATATATTTCGCTTCAATATGTTTTTAATATATCGAAATAGTAGTTCGACGTATCGAAAAAATGTGCATATTTCGATAAATAAGGTCTCATTATTTTTAATCTTTTAAAGGATCTTTTAAAGGGACATATATATATATCGAAATTTCTGTGTCAATATAATAAAGATATTGTTTTTATATTATCGATATTTCACTGCTGATATAAAAAGCTTTTTTTTTTCATAGTATCGATATTTCACTACCGATATTATTAATATCGGTATATCTGCTGTATATTTACAGCAGACTTTAAATATTAAGCTTTAGTTTTTTTTTTTTTCTTATATGATAAAGGAATTAACGATATTTTGAAAAATCAGTATTTTTATGCCAATATTATCAAGATATCGATATTTTAACCGATATGCATCGATATTTTGCTTTCGACATCCCATCTAGATTATTATAGATTGCAACACGAACTCACCGCACCATAAGTCTTTATGGTTCTTTGTTTGTCGAATCCGCCGTTCTTGAAGAATTTTCTTATTTTACATTATTTTTTCCTTTTTTTTTTTTGAAAAAATATCAGTTTTCGGTACTCAAATTTTAATATCGGTGTTACGATATATTAAAAAAATCGAACAAAAATATCGATATATGTTTTTTTTTTTAATTTCGATATATCGATATTTTTTAACATACCTACCTTGAATGGTGTTGAAAAGAAGGAAGAAAGGGCTTCATCATCAAAACGCTCATAACACAGCCCATCTACTTCCGAAAAAGCACAACAAACCCTACCTAAACGATTCTATATACGAAAATATCACCCATTTACCACAGCTTTAGTTGCTTAAAGATAATCTCAAGTTTCGTCTAGAGGCTGTTGTAATTGTGTTCGAAAGCCAGCGTGCAACTGCAGCCCACCACATGAGGGCTTATCGGCGTGAGTTAGCGAACCCGAAACAAGTTTAGTTGCGGCGAGTTTGGAAGTTGAGATCAAGTTGGCAGTTGATCCTTACTTCCAGCCCCTGACAGATGGCGCTGCGACCACCAGTCGATATTACGATCAGCTTGTTGATCTTAGTCTTTGTTTGGGTCTGAAACTGGAAGTAGTTACTAGGATTTAAAAAAAAAAAGTAATTTTATTTTATGTAATGCCTATAAACAGTACCTCTCTTGCATGCAGAAGATCTTTGAAGGAATTCCACCGCTAAATTAAACTATGATATCTGATAAACTAAAATAGCAATGTGTACATTAATAATGTCACAGATGAACAAATTTAAACTTTTTGAAGTAACATTGATGAAACTAGGTGTATACGAAGCATTTTGCTGTCCTTAATCCAAAAATGATAAACTAATTACTGTAACACGTACATTTTTTTTTCACAGGAGGTGAAGAAATGGACACGTCATATTTTTACAATCTAATATTTATTTAAAATAAACGCGTAAAAAGTATTAAATCTAGGCAACGACATACTTAGGATTATGTGAATAGAAATTATATTACATGAGATGTCATATAACAGCAACAAACTTCTTAAAAGAAGGTATATTTATAGGACCTCTAATAAGGATAGATGATTTATGTTTTCAAGAAAAATTCAATTAAAAGGAATAGGCAGCTTCGAAGTGTTTTGTAAGTGTCAAAAGAACAAAAAGAACGATAAAAACCTCATAGATAAATTCTTAAAAGCCTATGAAATACTATGTTGTTGCATGCCCTTAATGTCCTAAATATTTGGGTGCAGTAAGCGACGAACAAGAAAAGAAGTTTCACCAGGACTTGGGCTGGAAACAGTTATCGAACTTTTTCAAAAAGTTTCAGTTTAATTGTTTTACAAGAACTTTTACAATTAAAGTATAAAAATAAGTTCTACACAATAGAACCATCTGATAAACAGTTCCTTAAGAACGTATATCATTAAAGGTATTTGATATAAGTTCTTTTCAAGCTTGAGAGGGAATTCGGAAGGTGGGGAAAACCTCAGAAAAAAACAGCAGTATTGTTAAAAAAATTAAAAAATCTTTAAACAATAAACATAAATAATAAAAATAATTCGAAATAAAAGAACAAATATAATAACAATTATCATTTTATTTAACATTTAAGTTCAAGTTCAATAGAAAAATTACTTTAATTTAAATTAAATCACCTACAGAATGTTTATTTAAAGAAACAACATTTTAAGATAAGAAAATCTTTAAGAAATAATTTCCAAAGTATTTACCACATTTAATTGGGAACTATAATAATCAGAACTTTTATTATAATCCCACTAAACAGCTCTAATTAGAACTTTTTTAATGTAGAATTTTTATATAAAAGTTATTATGATAAAGTTCTCAAAGAACTTTTACTATATGACTTCTGACCAAAAAATTCTTATAAGAACTTATAATAAAAGTATATAATAAAACAAGAACTTTCTTGCATGAACTGTTTCAAAGAAGTTCCTAAGAAAAATTTTAATTTATAACAAGTACTTTTTCAAAATACAAATGTACCGTTATTTTGGAGACCTGACCAGGGACATGATGACGAATCAAGATACCAGGGGCAATGAAACCCATCTATGTTGGGTGGCTACTCCTAGCTTTTAAAATTATTATGAATATTATATACATTAATATTCATAAAGTAACATCCTTGTATAAATAATATTTTATTTTAATTATTTTACCTCTTTTATTTTAAATCCCTCGGCATTGTAATATTCATGACCCTTAATTATTATCATTTTAACCTTTAATCAGTAATTTTACCAATACTTTGTTTTAAATTATGTTTGCACCGCATCTAGCAAATTCAATGTTGTTTTTAATTTCCATGATATGCCTGATACTTGAATATAGGCTCTGAATTTCAATTTACGGCTTGGTTTTATATTACGAGTGAACTACAAGACCAATAGACCAATGTTTTTGGTTTATTAATTTTTATAATAGTACAAGCTTTGTAATAGACCAAGAATTTTTTTTTTTTTTTTTATCACCCCCAAAATTTGAGATTTAACATTTCAAGATACATAGAATCCAAATATTGAATTTAAAAAAAATCCGTTTGGTGCGTAATCGAAATTTGATAAAATTTCCTTTAAAATAAAAAAAATAATTAAATTGGACCAGTATTAGCTGAGATATAGCGTAATGAACTTTGTAGACTAATTCTCCCGTAGTACAGGTCAGCGTGGCCCTAGGTTCACTTCCTCGCATACCTCTACTTCATCCTTCCTTGGATTATTTCTGCACTTCCTTTAGCAGCTTCTTGGTCTTTCCTTTTTCTTTTCCCACTGAAGTGCACATCCAATATTTTCCTCTGTACCATTTTACCCTCCGATTACATGTCCTAACCATCTCAGTCGACTTGCATTGACACAGTTTCTTCTTAAAACTCTCAGTTCGGCACTCTCACGGCGATCATCTTGGTACACCCTTCAAATTTCTGAGTCATAGGTCCCTACAACTTAATTTCTTTGCTGAAATTGGTAGATATCGTTTATAAAGTATTCTTCAACAATCAGAAACACTCCAAATTCTCACTTGAAAAATAATCTAATTATGTGTACTGTAAACCACAGCATTACGGAAAGTCCAGTTAATGGACAGACCAGATATTTTTGAAGTATTGCTATTTGGAAATAATAAACTATTGTGTAATAATTTGCAGCATTTTTTAACCTCCAACCAGATGGGCAGGATATCAGAGAAGATGTAAGAGATTGAACAAATGGTATGGGGAGATTTTGAGATACATTAAAATTACATGACTTGTATTTGATACTTATTTTCTGTTAAAAAAACACGTAAAATAATGGACATAGTTTTTATTTCCTATTGCACGCTTCTTTCACTGCTAGGGTGTTTCGATCTACGATTTCTCGCACTCGCTGTACAACTCTGCACTTGGCGGTATGCTTATGATAATTTATCTTATACTCCATCTCATTTCCTCTATAAACTCATTTTCCTTTTTGTTGTGGTTATATCCTTATTTATTTTTAATTATATATGATATTTACCCATGATTATCGTTACCTCTTATTTTTTTCCGTTTCATTTCATATTCTTTTGGCTTAAGGTAATGTGGGATCATTATGTGTTCGGATTAAGTGCGTAATCGTGTCGTTAAATTTCAAACCCTGAGCTGATTAGGGCTGCCCATTTGGGAACATGAAGTCTAAACTCTGAAGTTTCGAAGTGAAGTATAATGAGTAAATATACCAATTCCAACCTGTTGATTAAGTTTGATCTTAGCCTTTATACACCACTAAGTCTGTATATTTAATTATATTTTTTTTCGATTTTTGCGGTAAGTGGAACCTTTGGAAGATATTCTTCATAGCCATTCGTGTTCCCAAATAAAGGATCTATTGGACACGATTGAGGAGAGATATTTGATTTTTGAAAAGGATCCTGCCAAAATAATGATTGATATCAATAGAAATCTGAATAAGAATAAAAGCTACCTACATGAAAAGGATATGGAACATTTACGGGCTTCAAGTTACAATGAACATTTGAATATTTTTTCTACAATTAAAAAAAACCACAGTATTTATTAATGCCGACTAAATTTCAATACACCAGGATATTAATATAGATTAGACTATCTGGTAAACACCTGATGAAGATTTCAGTAAATAATACAATTGTCAGAATTGATCCACAAGAGAGTAAAATATGCAAAAGAAAAAGGAAAGAAACACTTTATCATGTATTATTCAAGGACCCTATATACACTAATTTTATATTAAGGCTTTACCAAGGAAGATAAAATTTTATTGGACTCGGAATATTTGATCTTCAAACAATAGATGTTCATTGTTGGGATATCAAATTATGAAGAATTGGTTGTGTAAATCAGATTATACAATATCCTTGTCTCACTGTAAATGGCTATATAATAATTTTTAATTTTGTATTTATTGAATTTTAATAGCATATATTTTTTAGTAGTATAAGCTTTAGCCTAGTTTGAAATAATAAGGTTTCTAATTTAGTTTTTAACGCCATTATGTCATTAATGATTTCTAACTCTGTTAGTAATATTATTTAAATAAGGTGACTTTTGACTTTTCTTTTATAATATAATTCTTGAATTTTGTATTTGTATTTTTAAACTTAGTTTTAAAACATAATATAGTATAAACGGTTGTATTTGTTTGCTTATTGTCTAAGTTTATGCATGCTCTTGATTTTTATAAATTTTAATTTTCATTTCTAGTCTGTAGTATGTTATTTAGTGTAGCGTAGAATTAATAGCTAAATTTTTGAAGAATGGAATAAACAAAAGAAAATATAATAATAATTGTGATTATGATAATTTAGAAATATACTCTATTAATATAGAGTTCTGTCTTGGAAACAAATGTAAATAAATAAAATATTCTTAAAAATAGTTTATAATTTACATTTCTCCTTGACCGTTCTCTGGTTTTTAAGCACTATTCCGCAGTTTTTCCGGTAAAATATGATAGTAGGGGTAATTGCAGATCTCTGTTGAGGAACAAGTGCGTAGGATGTATACTTGCCCTTACTATAATATTCTGCCGGGCACACTCAGCACTTGCGCATTGAAATAAAAGTTTGTTTATTTTTCAATACATTTATTCAATACATTACTCACTGAAGATTGTAAAATGTGAATCTCAGACAAATTTTAAATGTTTACGATGATTACATCAGTAAAACAATCCTCTAGAAACGAGCTATATTGCTGCACTTTCCCCGCAATCGCTACTTGGTACTCCAGAATCAATAGTGCACTTTTTCGCTATTTCGCACTCCCGAATCGCTACAGCTTGAATAACACAGGCCAATGATGAAAAACGTTTGTACTGAAAATACCTTATTTATGTAGTTGTTAGGGTACTGAATCCAAATATGATATTAAAACAGCTGTATCACCCACAATTTCTTCACATTGTATAGTTAAATTTATTAAATTAAGCGATTTTTAAAGAATTGAACAGCATTCAGTCTTAGGCCTCATGAAACAATTTGTAAAGGCTTTGCCTAAAGATGGACCATGTTTCAAGTATCTCTGCCAAAAGTTTCCACGCCTTTCAGAAGCTAAACTAAAAGAAGGCGTCTTTGTCGGACCTGACATTAGAAAAATGATGTTTGATGTTAACTTTGAATCCACAATGACCTTAAATGGGAAAGAAGCAACTCGTTAACAGAGTATGTTTATATTGTAGCTAACATGTTACAGAAGTTTAAAAAGTTAGAATGTTTGATGAGCCTGAAATCTACGGAAAACTGTGGGTGATACAAAAAAACTAAGGCCAGATTTAGATTCAGTATATAAAAATCTATAAAGATCAACTATTAAAGTTAAAAAAGTTTTCAAAAAATATTTTTTTGTTGGCCTGTGTAATGAGTCTTCCAGATACCTTGTGCGCACTTACCCCTATAGGCAGAGGTATGTGCGTATTAGGTACTAGGTTTGTCGGTTACTGTAAAAAAAACAACAGGTTATCGGTTATTTTACCTTCAATTGTAGCCGATCGGTTTTAACCGATGCAAATAACCGGTTATTTCAAATGAAATACCTTCCCATCAAAACATTTGTTGATGACGTTACAATAACAGGTTTTGGAGTTGTAACATATAACTAGTCATAGATAAATCAGTTAGTTAATACTGATGGCGTTAGAGAGCGCTGGTGCGGTGACCGCTACTGATAAAGTGGATGCATTGTAAAGCATAGCCTACCCCTCAGCTATTTATTTTGGTAAAAAACCGTCCCCATTAAGGATTAAGACATGTTTAATTTACAGAAACTAACTAATTTACAGATTAGAAATAATTTAAAATGAGACAGAAGAAGAAAATAATTAATAATAAACTAAGAAGAAATCTGTAAACCTCAAAACTGCAACAGCTTTACTGGTGAGCGTGAAATAAACAGTGGAAGTTTAGTTGAAGTCCATGTAATGGTTTTACTTTACGAAGGAGTTGTAAGCACTACAATGTAGGCGGGTAGAAGATGGGATGTTTGTTTCATATTTTTGCTCAATAACTTTTTTTTCGAAATTTATTTTCAATTAGATTTTTTCTCCGTTTTCCGTTTTTTTTTTGTTTTTTTTTAGTCCGATAAAAAGCGGTTATTCCATACCAAATAAACCGGTAATAACTGACCGGTTTCTGGGGTCCCTATTATGTACTACTAAATTGAATTAACAATCTCATTGAAACGTGGCCATGAATGTAATGCTTAAAAATAATCATTAGCATTATGAAAGGAATATAAAAAGTAACATTTTTAAAAGCAGTGGAAAATTTTTACAGTCATTGAAAGTGGAACTTTGTAAAATCCAGTACTCACACCACATTACCTTATATAATTTTATAATTTATTTTTTACTTATTTTTTTTTATGAATTCTATAAATATTTCATATCTCATTCCGACATTATTCTTTCATTTTTTACTTATATAATTTTTATTTATTAAATGAAGAATTTTTATATTAATTCATAATTTTTGTTATCTTAATATATTACTTTTTGTTATCTTCTTACTTATTTTATATATAGTTTTTTTATTCTATTTCATACTGATTATCTTCTTTTCCTTAGCCCTGATGAAAGCCGAAGATTCAGGCCGAAACGTCGGCACGCATTAAAAAAAGTTAATACTTATTTCTGTGTTCTTCTTTCCTGTTCGCATCCTCAACCTCCTATCTCCCTCACCTTCTCCCGAACCAACTTTAGATAATAACATATTTAGTGACAGACAACGTATTGCTGATCCTTGGGAAGCAGTCAAAGGTAAAATTTCTTTGTGTGATATGCTTCGGCGAAAGAGAGGAATTTGGCGAAAGAGCTGAGGTAGCGGAAGATAGATATTAAACGATCAGTTCGTCCTTTGACCGAGGCATAAGATATATGGATACCATATATTACCTTCCTTTGAAGAAAGATAATATTAATATTTATTATTTAGATCGATAGATAGACAAAGAACTTTATTCTGGGACTAGGCCCCTACGAATAATAAACGCGTACAAATAATATAGAAAACATCTCTAGCAAAGGGACTACATTAATAAAAATCAAGAAGTATTTACCTTTATGTCAGTAAAAATATCTGAGCAACAAAAAATAGATTCTTCTTGTGAAAAGATATAATTGTAGTGAAAAAAAAAAATACGAAAAAAGAAAAACAGAGAAAATAAGTTTGATATTACTATACATCTTAAATTAAACGTAATATAAATTAGGCCATGATAGATAAGGGTCATTTCACTTTAAATATCCGATTTTGCTTCCATCAGTGTTACTTTTAGGAATTTAAAAGTGCTGTTTTTTAGTAACATAGTTCAACTTGGAAAAAGTTTAATTTCCTGAACATTTTGACCCAACTTTTTGAGACTTGTTTTGGAAAAAAAATGAATAAATCAGTTGTTAAATTCCAGAAGTGTTACTGTCGCAATCCATTTTTGAAATTAAGCCTATTCAATTTTTATTAGAAAATGCTGGAACATGATCGAAAAAAATATGGGCTGTTATATTAGATGTTTCTTTACATTTTTTATATGAATTTTTAGAGAGCTTACAGTCGTCAGCCACCACGTTCAATGTTTGGTCCCCAACATCTCTTCTTGGTGGTTCTCCATCAGTGTTACCAACCATATGATCAAGAAGGTTTTCCTTGAAGTGTTTTCAAGGCAGGGAAGGGCCCATAATAATCCTTGGAAAAGTAGCAGTCTCTTTCTATTTAATTTAAGGCAGTTTCTGTGAAGACCAGAGGATTCCTATATTTTAATATTCTAAATCTTGATAAATATTTTAATTATTTCCATGTGTGTTACTGTCAAATTATCTATATATAATTCCCCATGTGCCTTCATATTTAAAAAAAAAAAATATCATGCTAGGGACCACTATTGGAGTCATAATAAACTCACGTTTATCTAACCTATTTAACCTTGATGACCACTTACTGAAGCTGAAATTCCAGGAATATTAATCTCCAGGAATGTTACCAAAAGCTGTTAACAAATAAGAAATCAAACAAATAAGAAGAATCAACTACTTCGCTGCTGCTAATGTGAATTTAAGAACTGCCTTCTCATTGATCATCTACAGGAGACTATAAATACGTCCACTAATAAATCTTCCAGTAAACAAGACGAGAAAGATCTGTCTCATAGTTCAATTTTAAAATAAAGCTCATGAATGATAAAGCTCAATCAACCCTTCCTGAGTGTAAATGTTTCTTATTTTAGAAAAATGAAAACAAGAAATCATCAGATACTGACGATATAATCCTGCAAGTGACAACTGTTATAAAATTAAATAAGGATTTTCTTCATTTGTTGAAGTTTCGATATAAAAAATGGTAACACTCCTGGATTAAAACCGTGTTATGAACAAAACTGTTATTAAGAACGAGGAGTTAATTATGGGGCATTGTTAAGTACCTGGAAAGTCAGGATTTCAACTAATAATTGCTTCCGTAACATGAACTGAGGTCACTGAAATTGATATATGAATTTTGGTAACGCTCGTGAGATTCTATGCGATATTTGTACCAATAAAAAATACTGAAAGAAATTAAAACTTAAGAAAACTTATTGCGTCCTTTCTGTATCGTCAAATAGAAAGTATAATCTACCAATTCATCCATGTGAAAGGATTTTTTTGAGCATTTTGAATGGCGGAAAAATTGCAACGACAACGAAAAATCGGACATTTAAAGAAAAATTACTCATAAACAACAACGCACTTTATAGGATTCAGTTCACAGTGACTCACTTTCGACTACGCATTCAGGGAATTGTTCCTTCTTTTATTTTATTAAAATTCTTGTGATCTTCAAGCTGGAATGTTCATCTTTTAATTTCCCAAGAATGCTATTTAGATTAATTTTATTTATTCTTCATGAAACTGTATTAATTCCTTTTAGATCTCTACCAATTATGAAAATGATTGTCAAATCCGAACATGTTTAATAAATATTAGCACCTTCTGCCTGAAGGCATTCTGAGAATTATCCCTTCTTTTGTTTTATTAAAATTCTTTTGTTCTTAAAGCTGGAATGTGCCTCTTGTAATTTTTTTTTCCGAGAATGCTGTTTAGATTTCTTTTGGCTTTTCTTCATGGAACAGTTTTAATTACTTTCTGATCTCTACTAATTACGAAAATGGTTATCATACCCAAAGATGGTGAATAGCTCCAGGAAGTAAAGTTTTTAAAAAATAACATAAATACGAAATTATTGACTGAGGTAATGATCCTCAGGCGAAGTTGAGATAGGACTCTCGTAGCATATTCACGGGTACTGCTTCAATCCAGTGTTGGTCAAATTGTAATTTGAATTACAATTAAAATTTCTTAACAATTATATTATATGTGGTCCACAATTACAATTATAGTGGTTCATGAAGTAATTTTATTCATACAACTCCAAATTACAGTAATCAATTGTAATTGTAATTGTAATTACATTTTGTCCAACACTGCTTTAATCTCGTCCTGAATCTGTGGTCTTGGATGGTTCTGACTGAATCAGTCTTTAACATTTCGGTGTTTTTTTTTTAAAGTCACTAGCCTATCATTTATGATTAATTTATTGATATAATATAAATGATTTCTACATTTTGCTTTTTGCAGTAAATACATGAATCTGTTTTTTTCCTTTTTTTTTGTTTTTTTTTTCTACTCACGTATAGTATGTTGTTTCCTTATCATTTTCTTCAATTTTGAAAGGCCTATTACAATTTATGTACACGGTATGGAAAATTCTGAAATCATATTTTTCATTATGTTATTCTGTATTATTATTCTAATATTTTTTATTTATGAAAATTTGTAATCTAAAATAAAAGCAAATGATTTGAAAATCGATTATGAAAATATCAAAAACCGAAGTTAGGTTTTTCTATTATAGTCCACGATACATCAAAACAAGAACGGATTCATAAACCATTAAAGTGAAGAACGTTAATTTTAGAACAGAAAAGATAGACTGGATTTATTTGTTTTTCCATAAAAAAAAAAAAAGATGCATTTTTGACACATTTGTTTTTTATACAATACAAGCTTCAGTCTGTAAGAAAAAGCCTATATCTTACTCACCAATACAAATAATTTATTTTTAATAATTGACTAAATAATAAATGAAAATAGTAATATAAAAAAATAATGTTAAAAAATTAAATTAAATTAAAATGAAAATTATAAATTTGTAGGTAAAGCACTAATGTTCTGATCCAAAATAAACATTTTTTTTTTTTAAATGGGTGTAATAATAACCCTAATCTAATTTATTAAGCTGAATAGTTAGTTTGCTTGAACGCATTAATTTCAGGAACTACTTTACCGATTTGAAAAAAATATTTTTGAGTTAGATAGACCGATTATTGACCGAAGGTTTCAGGCTTTATAACATCAGGACCCATAAAAACAGGGTAGCAACTATAAATAAATCGCTAAGAGAAAAAGTGTCCAACTTGTCGTTGTCAAGACAATTTCATACCCGTGGAAGCAACTTGGCTACAAAAATAAGTATGAAATTTTTGTGTGAAAACGTTTTTTTGTAATGAAAATGGAAGGGTAAGAGGAAAAAAAATGGATGAAAACGGGAAAAGTTATTGTCGTTTTAATCCCGTCTTTTGAAAATATCTGTAACAAATAAAACAGAACGGCATGTTATAGATTATTATTTTGAAAGTTATTTTGTATTTCAGGGATCCAAATTTGAAACGGGGATACCCCGGGAAGATGTTAGTTCCTAGTCCTCTTATAAGGCTAGGAACTAATCTTCGATGCTTATACAAAATCAAGAAATAACAAGTAAATCTTCTTTTCTTAAATCGGGGCGAAATAAAATACCATCGCGATTGTATCCATCGTTCACTTTTAAAATTTATAGTTTCCTTTTTATGTTTTATTTTAAATCACTTCTCCATACCATACGGTTCCTCCTTAAAAAATACAAAGCCACGATGCTTAGTCGAATGCTTCACCAGAAGGCTGACTATAAAATAGTTCAGTTTCTATTCATTCGGTTTTATCCTAAAATAGGTCCATTATTCACCGTCAACTCCTGGTCATGAGACTTATTTTCTTTCCCTTATGTTTTTCAGATTTCAGTTTTACGTGAACCAGAATCCAAGATGAAAAGAATAATGAACTGTTTTACTCCATTCATCATCCATATTCCTAGAAACGCCTACGCTTCACAATAATATACAGAGTTGGTGGGAGTAGCTTTTCTCTGATAACTGACAGATGTACTTTTTTCATTTTTCACATTATCGAACTCTAAAATCTCGAATTCACACCCACTATTCAAAGCTTACACCCTGCTAATTTTAATTTATTTTACACGAAACCACTGCATTCGCCAAATCCTTTAATAATTGAGCATAATCCTTTATTATTTGAGTCAAATCATATTTATTAATTGAAATAAATCCTTTATTAACGTCGGATGGAAATGCTGGGTCTACCTGACTCAGAGACATCAATAAAGGGTTCTAGTTACGTAACGAATTGGGTTTCTGAATAATTTCTGGTCGACACATCTAAAAAGCTTTTTTTTAAATTTGTCAGACTCGAAAGACATTGAAATGATTAACAGGAGTATGTGTGCATTAGGCTCTAGAGTTGGAGATATTTCGAAAAAACACCAACAGGTTATCGGTCACTTTACCTCCAATTGTAACGGATCGGTTTTAACCGATGCAAATAACCGGTTATTTTAAATGAAATAACTTCCCATCAAAACATTTTTTTTTTATGGCGTCACAAATAATAGCTATTAGAGTTGTAACATATAACCCGTCATTGGGAAGACATTTATAAACTAATATAAATTCATAAATATAAATTTATAAATATAAATTTATAAACGGTCATTGGGAAGACAATTAATTCAAATAAACTACACAGTGATCTTCGATGAATAACCAAAAAACCTTTACACAAGTAAATAAATAGCTAAAACCCTGGAAATAACTAATTATGGCACGACTTTACAAAGCAGCCGCCTTATCAGTAGCGACGGCTGCACTAGCGCCATTTATGATAACTAATTGCTTTGTATTCAATTGTAAAATTCGTATTCATTGGAATTATTACTACTTTAATTACATTTTATTTAAAATGTATTTAGATATTATTTAAAATCGAGTTCCGGTGGTCTGGAGAAGGATTATTAATGTTGTCGTATTAATAATTTTAATAATTCCAATTAATACGAATTTTGCAATTGAATACAAAGTAATTAGTTAGCACAAATGGCGTTAGAGAGCGCTAATGCGGCGACCGCAACTGATAAGGTGGCTGCATTGTAAAGTATAGACTACCCCTGTGCTATTTATTTTGGTAAAAAAACCCACATTGAGGATTGAGACATGCTTAATTTATATAAACTAACAAACTTATAGACTTCAGAAATAATTAAAAATGAGAAAGAAAATGAAAATAATTAATAATAAACTAAAAAGAAATTTGTAAAAATCAGAACCTCAACTGCGTTACTAGTCAGCGTGAAATTAACAATGGAAGTTCAGTTGAAGTCGGTGTATTACAAAGTAGTTCCTGAATTATTCATTCGTCCACTTCGTTTTTCTGGCTCTTCTAAAAAGTTTTTATTCTAGTTTATCAGACCCGAAAGACATTGAAACAATAAACGAGCTTTTAGATAGTAATAATTGCATATCTAGTGATCGTGGAGTTGGAGATTCGTAATTTGAATTAATGTCTGAACGAAAAATCTATGAAGCTGGTCAATTTTATCACGAACCTATCCAATATTAAAGTATTAACTATAAACTATTACTAAGTAATAACAAACTGTTGTTACTGGAACAAAAATTGCCTAATTACTAGCCTCCAAAGAGACATCAACCGGACCCAATAGTAAAAAGAGGTCCATTGCATTCATATAAGATATGATATATATATATATATATATATATATATATATATATATATATATATATATATATATATATATATATATATATAAAAGAGTCATGCAAGGACATAAGTCAAAAAATTATTACTAAAAATCCGTCTATTATTTTTTTTGGGTCATTCATTCGGACATCTTTATTACACAGGGCAACAGTGATTTTGCGGCGCAGGGTTTCAGAGTCGACTCTGGATAATGCCAGTCATCGAGAAAAATATCAGATATGCCAAATTGACTCTAGTTTTTTTAAATAAAGGCAGTAACATTTTTAAATTGAAAGGAAAACGAACGTTTTTTTGGAGGGGTTTTCGGACAACAATGAGTTTGCGCCGCAGTTTCAGATTCTAGAGAATTTCAGTTTTTTAAATACATGAAACATTTCAGATTTGCTGAAATCACTCCTCTTTTTCAAATAAAGGCAATACTTAGACTTATATTAAAAGAAAGAAAATAAAGTTTTTTTAGAGTTTTTTTCGGGCAACTGTGATTTTGCGGCGAAGGATTTCAAGTGGAATCAGGATAATTTCAGTGACTTAAATTCGAGAAAAATATCGGATTTCCTGACTCTAGTTTTTTTAAATAAAGGCAACACCTTACATACTGCAACTAACCTAGACTTTTCTACACAAAATAAGAGTCAATTTGAACAAAGTAACTATGGATCGTGTACATTGATGTATCTATATTTAAGCCCAATAGTTATCATGCAAGAAAAAAATCTTTTTGTTCTCCAGTGTTATTAATGGTAGTTTTTTTTTAACTTGTCATTCAATTTCTTAGTCATTAAAAATCATTTAAAAATATAACATTAAATTTTAGTTAATTTTAGTTGCTATAAATTATATGAGAAATGATTTAATTAACAATTATTACCGGGATCCTTTCTCAAGGCACTATATAATCGAAAGGTCGTGCATAAATTAAAATAAAATTTGTTGATGACCTATTGCCTTATTATTTTATACCCGATTAGGGCAAAGCCACCAAAGAGAGTAATGTGTTTAGCTTGAGCGTTAGTAATCGAACGATATTTTTGAGCGAACGGCTCAACCAATTTTTATGTTTAATAACTCAAATTCCTCTTTGTAATGTTTTAAAACGTTTTAAGCTTATAATACTAAAGAAATGTTGTGTTAAATATGTCCGTTTAAGGGTATCTAACGATTTTTTTAGAGAATGACTCAACCGATTTTTAGTATGATGGCCCAAAGTTCTCGTTATGATTCCGTGAATGTTTTGAAACATATAAAAATACTAAAGAAATGTTGTATTAAATGTGTTTAATCTGTCCGTTCGATGACATCTAATGATTTTTTGAGCGAACTGCACAACAAATTTTAAAGTTTTATGGTTCAAATTATCCAGTAAATTCTCGTGAAGGTTTTGAAACATCGTGAGCACAAAATAATGAAAAAATATTTTACTATATTTTAAGTATTTTCGGCTTTTTGTTGATGTTTCTTATCGTATCATTTGTGAATTCATAATAATATGGTGAAATATACTATATCTAGCCAATCAATACTTCAAAAACTAAAAAAATTAGAATAAAATTTAATTTAAAAAAAAATTAAAACCCAGACTATGGAAATAACATTGATATCTAAAGAATCCCATTCCTCCTTAGGGACAGAATTTGCCTGCATATCTACTTAAGTGCATTGTTGGGTTCTTAGTGAAGTTAATACCCAGAAATATCGAACATTGGTGTAGTAGTCGGGTGCCTTCCACTGCACGTTACGGCCCTTTGCGAGTACTTTCCGTCTCATGCAACTGTGCATGTAAATATGCAGAAACCTCTTTACATATGTGCATGTAAACATACAGAAAGTAAATTATTGTATTGAGTAAAAAAGATTCTTCATTTTTATTTGGATGTGAAAGACACAAAATAAAATTTAATTTAATAAAAATAAAAACTCCGACTACGGAAATAACATTTGTATTTAAAGAATCCGATTGTACCTACATGTCGAATTAAGCGCACTGTTATGTTGTTAGTGAAGTTGATGCCCATGAATATTGAACCTAGGTGTAGTAATCGGGTGCCTTCCTCTACACGTTACGGCTCCTTGCAAATACTTTCCGTCTCATACATCTGTGCATGTAAACTTACAGAAAATAAATTTATGTATTGAGTAAAGACGAGTCTTAATGCGTGGAAGGCACCCGACTACAACACAAAGTTTCAATATTCATGGAGATGAACTTCACTAACAAACCACTATTTTCCGTCCTCAGGACGTATAGGGTTCGTTAGATATAAAAGTTATTTCTGTAGTCGGGGTTTTTATTTTTTATTAAATTAATTTTTTTATACAAGTAAATATAATTTAAGTCATTTGTTTTTATAATAATTATTTTTTTTTGAAAGCGCACTATGAGCTATAAATTCTGTAAGGTAGCACTCAACTCATTCTCAATCCTCCTCCTTGGGTTCCTTTTCGATTGTACTCCTTCCGGCATCCCTAAGTGACCCGGATGAAGAAAGCACCGCTCTCCTGAAAGGCGACCATTCATTGTGCTTCAGGTATCGCTATCCATCACGCTTTCTCAAAGGCTTCCTGTCTCCAGCTTCTCTCCTCGACTTCCGTCAAACCGCCAGGGCTCCGTAGAATAAGTCGATATTTTCTCTCGATATTGCTTGATGCTATTTCATTGTTTCAGAATTTGTAAGGGGGGAGTTCCGAACGATTATAGCATTTGAATGATGGTATTGATCAGGAACCTTCAAAGATCAATCGGAAATCCTCATCAGAATCAATTTATATACTATAATTAATAGGATCATAGTGTCTCTGCAATTGTAATTGGAATTATACAATGTTTACTAAAAAAAATAATGGAAAGTTTGTGCATATTATAAATTAAAAATACACTACAAATGCTTTCTTTTAATTTATTATATTTCTTAACACAATTAATAGTGAAAAAATAAATGAAATTATATGTTATTCATATCCATATTTTAGTTATATATTTTGCACAGTCAATATTGTAAATTTTTGCTTTACAATGTGTAAAGCACATGTGTACAATGTACAATGTGTTTTGCTGTATTTACTGACCAACGATTTTAATTATTAAATAATATATAAAATTATTTACATATATACATATATTTTTTTACATATTTTCCTTACATAGTTACCCCATATAAAGGACCGTTTATTATGTTATACATGCTCCATACCTTAGAGGCATACTACATGAATGATAATAATAATAAAATTTACATACTCAGTGAACTTGAACAAAGTTTAAGTATTCAATCAAAAATATATAACTGATAAAAAAGAAAATATATAACAAAAACAAAACTGAATCAAACAAATAAATAAACTAAATAAAACTTAAGTAGAGCCAAGAAGAAATTACCTAAGCTGCCCATCTTTGGTCGGTTAGTCGAAATCTATATTTTTAATAAATTTAAGCAACTCTGTCATGAATTTAGAATTAGAGATTGATAAATTATTTGCCACTTCTATAAATTTGTTTTATTGAAAACTAGTTTCGAATGTTATACATTCATCCTCAGTTCTAAAAACACAAACAATTAAAAAAAAGCAATTCAAAATATAGTTTGGTATTATTATACATATTAAATTCTAAAGTGTTTTTAGAACTCAGGATGAGTGTATAACATTCGAAACTAGTTTTCAATAAAACAAATTTATAGAAGTGGCAAATAATTTATCAATCCCTAATTAGATTAATCCTTCTATACCATCATGCGGATGTCAACTGAATTTAGAAAGCAAATTTTTTTCTGTTTATTGTCCATTTTTGATAATTATATTTTTAATCAAATGAAAACATTGCCTGTCAAATAATTTACAGCCATAAAGTATGCGTCTAAAATTTTGGATGTGTACGTCTTCTTCGCATAAGTCTGTTTGTATAATATTGAATCGTTTGAGATATTGTTTTGTGTTACCATGTTCTGTCAGTAGTTGCGTTAGTTTGTAATCATTACTGTGTATAGTTCTGTAATTGTGTATTGCAATTTGGGGTATCAATCTGTGTAAGCTAGGTGATTTGGATAAGGTCACCCATATTTCATCCCACCTTTCCATAATGATATACATAATGAACCAAATCAAATTGTAGATCTCTCTTTATGTAGGATAACAGTACTTGATGGTATGAGGGCAATAAATCAGTTTTTGCCGCTTCTTTAGCGAGGTAATCGACCTATGTTTTGAAGCTCTATTTAATGTCTGAATTAAATACCTAAATAGGAAATACTGAAGTAAATGCCTAAATGTAAAGGTCAGTAAAATGTTCATGAATGTCTGAATTATTTACAGAATCCAGTAAAATTTTGTTTTCGGTATGTATAGTGATGTATGCATTCGGTTGTAGGGGGTCGTTACTTATGTATTAAGTCACTTTTAGCACAGCCAATATTTCAGAATTTTATTGAATACTACTCTTCAAAATAGAGACTATTGCTTTGGACTACTTTCAGCCATCATTCTGCCAGTAATTAGATTTGATGCCGGTACCACTCCCACGGTTTTGAGGGAAAGAATTCTTCACATCAAATTTTTACGTCCTCGTAATTATCAAAGATCCAAGCTTAAATGAGCCATTGGTCTAAACAATCCATAATCTGATGGTGCAATACCTGGGATATAAGCAGGATGAGGTAAAACGTTTACTCCTTGCAGTTCCGATAATTTTTCCTTACAAGAACGATGTGCAGGGACATTATCGTGTTGCAAAATGGCTTGGTTCCTGTTGACTAAAGCGGTATACATTGCACTCCAAACTGCATAAACTCTGTCTAGCTGTTCACAGTAAAGGTTTGAGTCCCTACTACGGCCGATAGATCACGAGTAGTTGGTCCGAGCATGTGGGTCCTGGTTCACAAATTCAAGAAGAACGTCATCATCAAAAGCCGATAGGCGATATGATCTGGGTTTTCGATAGATAATTGACTCTCCTTCTATGGCACAAAGTTCTTCGACGGCTACCTTTTCGATTAAACCATTTTTCTGAAGTCTCAAAAGACCGCGAATCGCGATTTTTTCTTCCGACATTGCAAGTGCGTTTTAAAAATGTAAATGACCCCATGAAGCCAACTCAAGTCCCAACGAATTAAAGGATTACCCAAAGTAAACATTGATATAAATAGTAGGAACAAAAACATTCTTATAGGATAATTATGAGAGTTGGAATTAAGAGTTGTGTTCTCATGCAGAAGGTCTTTTGTTACAACCTAGTATATGATATTGTTCTGAGAAAATAAAAATTGATATGAAGAAAAAAAAAATTCTGTTTCTAAATATATTGGTACTATAAATATAAATATCACTATGGAATACGCGCAATAAATAAAATATTCCAACAATTTTGAAATGTGTATAATACATAAAATTATCTATTACTTTCCTGAAAATATTATGATGAAATTAATTAAAATTTAATTTGAAATTCGTAATCACATTAAATATTAAAATTTTTGATCCGTTACAAAATCTTTTAGATATAATTTTGTGTATTTTTATAATGGCATTTAAAATTCGTTATGAACTTATAAAATCTTTTTTTTCTTTCTTTTTTTTTTTTAATTCTCAGCCTAAAAACTTTGCAGATTATCAGTTTTCCACAATCACAGTCGGTTGGAGTGATTGGATTTTGACGGGGTGTGCAGGGGTTTAGGAGCGATCGAATGCAGGCGCTCTGAATCACTCAAAAAAATCCACACTCGATTTCATACTCACGGTCATTCTACGGAGCGTCTGTGGTAGAGTAATCTTTTGTTTCATCCATTATGATTAACTTTTCTGTTTTAAATATCCCTAGTTGTCAATATATAGTAACGTGTAGATTGGTAAAGCATTAACAAATCGATTGAAAATTACTTTAGAAACAGAGCTTGTGTAAAAAAGCCAATCCGGAAAGGAGCTGGTCGAGATGAAGTCGCATTTCTTCTTCTAACATTCCCTCCTCCCCACCCCTCCTCTCCTCCCCGTTATTTTCCCTTCAGCAGTTTTACCGCCTTTTTCCGTGGCTCCCGCCACCGCCCATTTGTTCCCGCCATACGACCACGGCTATTGCTGGAATATACCATCATTTCTTACACCACCCAGACTTTCTAGCTATTTTTCAATTTTTTTTTTTATCTGGTCCAATTTATCTTAGAAAATATCTTCCTAGGATATTCGCACTATGCGATTGATTTAAGGCTTGTTTCCTGCTTGTTTTTGTTTTTTCTCAATAGAGACTAAAGAAAACATTACAAGTAAAGAAGCCCAATGTTATTTTCTAGATTTCCGCAATCTATTATGATTTGATTGATCCAACCTCATTTAATTCATAAATGAAAAAGATTCAGATTTTAAAAAAATCTGGTGTGGTGCGCACATCGCACAACTTTCCCTTACCAACCTATAAAAATAATCTTTAAGATTATTTTAAAGAATTCACACAAACAATACTCGAAATAAACTCAGCAGAATGCACTTCAAGTTTTTTCTCACAAAAGTTCAATAAATTCGACTTTTAAATAATTTTATGTAGTGTACAATTCTGTACAATAAATATTTTTGGTTTGTCAAGCTGAAAATATATTTATAAGTTTCGGCTTAGTTTCCATGGAAGTTTCATTTAGTTTCCGTGGAATTTCCGAGCATTTGATTAATTTTTAAGTAGTTTATTTTATTAGCTATTTGTTTTTTCTTGATTTTTATTTTATAAAACAAAAAAAAAAACAAGCGTTAGTTCACCGGAAAAGAGAAGTAAGATATAGATTACAGAGTGATAGAAGGTTTAAAGCAAACAAAAGGGGAAAAAATTATGAATAGATATAATGTGGTAATGCAGCGATGAGAATAATGTATTTAGAGTTGAAATAAAATTTAAAAAAATTGTCATATATATATATATATATATATATATATATATATATATATATATATATATATATATATATATTATGCCTAGCATTGGATTGATGAGTATTCTTTGTACATAGCAACCCAAGGTATTTGATCAGCATTGCTATTAATAAAGCATTTCTCTCTCCAAAAATCCTGTAAAGGTTGAAAATAACATTTTGAAATTTTATTTAAAATTAAACTTACGCTTTCATCAGTACATAATGTTGCCTTTCTTGACCTTGACCCTGGATCTGCCTTGAATCAAGGAAGACGGAGGATTAACCAGAATGAAATTATCGACCATATAACAAAGTTCTTTTCAAATGGGATCAAACACAATAATTTCATGTTGTAAACAATCCATGAAAACTTATAAATCATAAACAAACGAATAAAAACGAAAATATACAGTTATTATTTTGGAAATTTGAAAAAGTTCTTTTCAAATGGGATCAAACACAATAATTTCATGTTGTAAACAATCCATGAAAACTTATAAATCATAAACAAACGAATAAAAACGAAAATATACAGTTATTATTTTGGAAATTTGAAAAAGTTCTTTTCAAATGGGATCAAACAAAATAATTTTCATGTTGTAAACAATCCATGAAAACTTATAAATCATAAACAAACGAATAAAAACGAAAATATACAGTTATTATTTTGGAAATTTTGGCAAATTATACTTCCAAAATGGTAACTTATAATTACAAATTTAATGCATTAGTTACCGCTTCGGGGCACTGGTCCCCATCTTCAGAAC
The DNA here is from genome assembly GCA_948150685.1 of Rhaphigaster nebulosa. Classification (NCBI taxonomy): domain Eukaryota; kingdom Metazoa; phylum Arthropoda; class Insecta; order Hemiptera; family Pentatomidae; genus Rhaphigaster; species Rhaphigaster nebulosa. The sequence goes on from OX411306.1 coordinate 7,562,213, forward strand.
TTAAATTGTTTTATTTACTAGACTATATAATTATTCCTTATTTTATATTATTAATAACTATTTTAATTTACAATTTTAGTTAAAGTATAGTACTCCTTTCTCATCAATACATTATTTAACATTGATTTGAATTCTATTTGATTCTGAGATCTTAGGATCAAAGAGTAATCAGATCAATCTTAAATAATGCAGTGATGACGAAATAGTGCTACAGTTTAACAAAACAACTACAGTAAATTGGAATAGTTTTTAATTGAAATCTAATATTGTATATAATTGTCAAAATTTCCAACTAAATTAGAACGACTTCCTACAAAATTTAAAAAATATTAATAATTTGTTATTATTACGGGCCTTATGTAGTATCTCTCTGCCTGTGTCCTTGCTGGGATATTACTGTTACAAACTCAAAATATCTCAGCTAGCGACGGTATACAAAATTAAAAAATAACAATGGAACTATAAGAATATTAGACAAAACCATGTTGAACAAAAATTATCAACTTATGGCTACATCCTTCCAAAACGGACATTATAAATATCGATATTTATACATCAGGAAGCAAAAACGAACAAAACATAGGCTGCGCACTAACTTTCAACCATAGGAACACACGGTGCGATAAATATACAAACTAGGACCAAACGGCTCTAATAATCAGCCTGTAAAATTCAAGTTGTCAAGGCAAAAGAATACATCAAAAGGCAGACGGAACCTCTAGCATACAACAGTTGCACGGATAACAGGCAATGACATATATATACTCGTTTATATATATATATATATATATATATATATATATATATATATATATATATATATATATATATATATATATATATATATAATTGAAATGTTTTCTAGGGGATGTCTGAAGCTTAGCCTATATTTTTTTGGGGTTGTGGAATTGTTCTGGTAATTTTTTTGATGATGACAGCCTAGAACGATGCATACTCATCTGAGTTGCATATGCTTATTCCTCAACGGATCTGTTAACACGAAACTCCTCAGCCTTCTTCCGCTTTGTTCTCTCGGCACATTCTGAAAACATCTGTGCTGTCCGTCCAACCATTTTAGGAATGGGCCATTTCACATATTATTCAGTTTTTCGTAATCTTCTAGCCACATAGAACTGTTCTTAAAGAATCTATCCTCTGACCGATTAACTTCCAACGATTTTTTCATACACTTTGAAAATAAAAAAATAATAATTCATGAAAAAGATCTGCAGATTTAATTTCAGCCAGTTTGTACGTTCAAAAATGACTTATTCAAGATATTCTGGCTTCTCCTCCATAATTTTATTATTTCATGACATGATTATGCCTTATAATTTCCTCCTTGATATAAAATAAAACTGGTATCAGCAGGATCAGCTAAAAAGAGAAATCGGGTGTTAATAGCGTTTTCAAGGAAAGCTGTATATACAATTCAAAATATCGGAGGGGGGGCAACTTCGGGCGAGATTTTTATCTTGATCCTTATAGACAGATGAAGGCTTAGTAAAAAAACGTAAAAATGTTTGTGGAGAAGTGTGGAGAACTTTTTAAAAGTTATTAAAAAGTTAATTTAGATGCATTAATTTTAACGAATTTCTTCCAACTCACCAAACAATATTTATAAAAGATAAAAATTGTTATAATATGAAATTTAATTAATTACTTACAACATAAGGCACTATTAGTGCCTAAAAATTACTAAAACTTAAGGTAAGGGAGGCACGTAAAACTGATCTGTTGATCTGAAAGATAGAATGTGATACTGAAAGACAGAATGAGACAGCTGACTTTGGAAGTCCATGCCTGGTGGGATCCGGCAACTCCTGCTGTGTTCAGAACTCAATAACAATTCTTCAAAAGGGAACGTCCAATTTTTGGATTTATGCCAGGTTTTAGGACGTTCTGTCTAACTGTGCGCCCCTGCACCGAACCTCTGGCCATCTGGCGATTGACGATTAAAGCACACGTGCTAGGGTCATACTCTTACGCAGGATCGTGCGTAAGAGTATGATCCTTCCTGCTCCAGTAGGCTGACGGGTCTCACATATCCGAGGAAGGGTGATTAAATCCTTGAGGAATCCCTTGACTGGATTCTAACTCACAATCTTTGGGTTTTTTAGCAGGTGTACTTTTGGAAACGCGTTAAGCCGCTCGGCTATCCCGGCCCTATTGATATATATTATATATATATATATATATATATATATATATATATATATATATATATATATATATATATATATATATACACGTATACACATAGTTACACTATAAATTGTATATTAAAACAATCTAATGATAGTTGTAATTGATTGAAGTGATGTTCATGATCCGCACAGATCATATAGTGATTCATATATTGTTACAGTGATTCATGAGGAAAAACAAAGCTTGAATTCGGCTTTAAACTTTTTCAGTGCTAACTTTCTAAAGCTGCCTGGCTAATTGGCTTTGAAATTATGACAAATGTTTCTCACCAAAAGTTGCTAACAAAGTAAAATGATTACTGACTTTATCTTTCTTTCTTTGCTAGCAATTTTAAACGAAGCTTTATAAATGTAGACCACATTTTTAGCAAATGAAGCAAATTACTCAAATTATGTCTTGAGAAACCTGACATGTTTTTCATTGTAATTAATACAATTTAAACTTACTTCTATTAACATCTGTTTGTGAATAGTCTTTTATTTCATAATTGATGTGTCTACAGCATTAAGGAGGTACTTCCATTTTTGATCATTTTTCAGTAAGACCGGTTTTCTAGTTTTAAAAAAATCGCTCTTTCTACTGATGTAAAAAGTGAGTAGCTCCTGGCTTTAATTTTAACATAACATACCTTCGCTTGTCTTGATGGTGCAAGAAGGATGAAGCTCCTGGAGCTACCTCCTTATTGGTTCGATAAGATCACCAAAAAGTGACTAACAAGGAGAGTGCATTTACTAAATATTTAATATTTCTATTATACTATTTCACAAATAATGTTTTTATATTACGAAATGTCCATGGATAAGAACCTTTAAAACTGTATTTATTTGTAATATAAAAACATTGTTTGTGATCCAAAATAGTAAATTTTTGAGTGATCCCAGTTTTTAAAACGAAATAATTGGATATAAGAGCGATTTGAAGTCTATATAGACTTATATGTAATGATAACAGTATTCTTTAGGCAGTGAAATATATTAACAGATTTTTTTTATTTAAAACTGGCGTCAGATTTGGTTTTAGCACTGTGAAAAAACTATATTTAATATTCTATTTAAATATAGTTTATATCGGTACTTGACATCATTCCTGCCTAGCGCTTAAATAAAATATTAATATTGTTTCTATGTATATATTATTTTCGTTTTGTTTCGAGCATTTTACAATGGATAAATATTATTTTGTTCTCTCCTCGTTGTTTTTAATGTCTTAGTAACGATCTCTCAACAGTCAGCCATCTATTTCATCTTCAGTTCTAGAAACACACAAACCTTCAAAAGTCAACAATTTCAAATACATTTTGGTGATGAAATATGCGTAATATCTTGGCACTCAGCTTGGTAATAGCTTCATGATCAGTTGACGCACGCATGATGGTATAGAAAGATCGATCTAATTAGGGAAAATATCTACACAAAAAAAAATCGATTGTAGCAGTATTCAATGAATAATATAGTATATATAATAGTGTATATATATATATATATATATATATATATATATATATATATATATATATATATGTATATATATAATATAATAATAGTTTACTATAAATTGTTATAAACTATAAAATATTAAGAAAGTTTAAATAAAAAAAAATATATAATATAAATATAAACAAAAATAAAATATATGTACAGAAGATAATTATTATAATTATACAGAAAACGTTATCTGTAAATACGTACATAAATGAATTTTTGGAGTAAGTTTTTTTGACCGTAGATATAAGTAAGGAAGAATTTAATAAAATAATGGAAAACTAGACAATTATTAATTAAAATGTACTGCTAGTATGTAGATTTGGAACTATGCAATGCATATCAAGACAATTATAAGTTATCAAGAATATTATAAGTTTTGTAAAAGATTACAAAGATGCTAAAAATGTTAACATGTGACTAATTAAAATAAAAACAATATTGAATAGATTTAATTTTTTATTTACTTTTTTTTTCCTATCCCCATTTTTGCTTTCTCTTGATCAGTTTTTCGCGAATAGCTAATTTCTGATATATAAATAATAGATTTAATAGAAATTAAAATAATGCTTTATTTGCACATGATATAATAAAATATATGAGAGAGAGAAATGACTTATTGAAAATCAGTGCTGCCCAAATACATTGGGTTGTTACAATACACAGCGTACTGATCAATCCATAGTGGATAAAATATATATATATATATATATATATATATATATATATATATATATATATATATATATATATATATATATATACACATTTTACATTTATTTCTTTTTTTCATTCATACACATAATTCATAGACTTTTCGTCTTTATTCGATTACACACCATTTTCTTTTTCTATCTTTTATTTATTTTTATCCAACCAACTACTTTCTCACCTCTCCATAATTTTCTCTTCCAGTTAACAGTCAAGCCTTTCTTAATCCAGTATATAAACTCTAGACAATTAGAAAATTTATGAAACTAATCAAACATCAATATCTGAACGAACACATATATAGATCAACAGTACAGGAAAAAATAAATATATATATACATATGCAAACAAAATAAATTAAAAAGAATACTAGTATGAAGATTTCGGAATATGTAATACATATCAAGATATTTATGATATAATAAGTTTTGTAAAAGGTTACAATAATGTTTAAAATGTTAACAAGTGACTAATGAAAATAAAAACAATGTATAATTTATTGAAATTGAAATAATGCGTTATTCATACATGAAATAATAAAATATATGAAAACTAATAATGATAAGGACTGCTAGTATAGAGATAGAAATAAATTGAGATATAAACATATCTCGATATATTTTACATACTTCTAATTTAATTAATAGTTTTCATATATGTTATTATATCATGAATAATGTACTTTACTTTTTCATGTGATTCATAACATTTCCTTCACACTTTTCACATTACTTATAATTTTCCATTATTTACAATATACATTACCATATTTTTTTCTTTGTATATTTCATGCTTCTCATTCTGTTTATTATCATTTCTTGTCACTGCCTCTATTGTTTTCAGTGTTGTCATCTTATTTTTTTTTAGCCCTGATGATGGTCTAAAACTTGGGTCGAAATTTTAGTCAGCTTTATTTTTTTTCCCCAAAGCATATGGATTTTTTGTAACAATCTGTGCCACAGGTAGGCCACTCAAGTTTTTCGTAGACAAAAGCTTCATTGTATCATTTATTTTATTACATAAAATCAATATGCTTATTCTAAAAAAGTCGAACCGGCACAAGCGATCGATTTAATCAGACCTTGCAGACTCTAGAGACCAAACGATTTTGCTTTCAATGAAGCTTTACAACGATAAAGTAATATATATATATATATATATATATATATATATATATATATATATATATATATATATATATATATTTTGTTTATTTATTTACACAAACTTAAGGTTTTGAAATTGGTAATACAAATTAACTTTGGATATTTCCTTTTCTAAGGATTTTTTCTTTTCTGCAGTTGCATTTAAAGCCATTGTTCGGAAACGTCTTCATCCAAATCAGGGTTACGATTTGGATCGAAATTGGAATCGTCCAAATCGCTCTCTTATTCAAAGCGACCCTCTTCACCATCTTTAAATATTTCGTAAATTTCCTCCATATTATATTCTACTGTCAATTCCTCTCGGCTCCATTGTTGAAAATATTTGGAATACGAGAATACTCGGATATTAATTAACAAAAATTAAATAATAATGCATCTACAGGCAGCTCTTTCCGGGACGAATACAAATTTACGTCCTGAGGTAGGGCTTCATCTTTTCGACTATGTTACTTCAGAAAGAAAAACGAAATGATGGACTTACTTGCGTCTCCCTGGAAGACAGCCGACTAAGAGGGTTTTCAATTCGTCGAGACCAGAAACACTACCTCTCCTGGATTAAGTAGGCTTTAAGCGAAGGGATCTGTCTTCCAGACATTGGGTTACTTACCAATAGTGTCTCGGGGAAGGGATCAGCCTTGTCACACGAAAGTAAGAAATTTAAGAACAGAGAGAGATCCAACTTAATGTTGACAACAGGCAGAAAAGTATTGATTCGATCGACATTGCCTAAAATAATACAAGAGAGACACAGGCAGCTCGGAGACCACTCAGGAGAGAATGAGAGGGAAAATTTACTAAGTGAGAAACCTCCGGTTTTTTATACCGAGAGAGATAAAATATATATTAAAGGTAAATATATTTCTTATTGCCTTGATCAGAACACCACTGGGCTTTCCTTATTGAAAAAATACAGTATATACAAATATTTACAACTCAAAAATAATTAAATATAATATTTGTACATAAAATGTCAATATTCAAATATTCATGTATTGAGGTTTGTTGTAACATAGGTTTCGCCAGGTGGATGCTTCAGTCCACATGGCGGCGAGTGTGTTGAGCTTTTGCCCTGGGCTATATGTGTGTAGGTATAACAGTGTTTGTTATACTAAAGATAACCTTTGGTAAGAACCTTTGGTGTGTGTACAGGTTATAGTCCAAAAGTATGTGCTTGAATGCTTGTGGGGTTTCTACGTCGCTATTCCAGGGATCTGTATTTGCCAAATAACGCCTTTTAAGTACGGAACCCACCGGAGACCGGCCCGGACAGCCCCGCCCCTCTCCGTCCTTTTAAAAAAAGTAAATTTGTATGGAATATAATAATAGACCACCTATACCGTCCCACCCCGATCCGCGCTTTTCGAACTAATCCTCTAATCGCCTATTTTGGTTCAAAAAGGAACAGAAGCCGTGGGTGGTTGGGTAGGAGTTGCGGGAGAATCTCTCTCTTATATATAAATATCAGCTATTAGCCACCAATTTCTTCGTTTATTGCTAAATTTCTACCTACATAATTTCTGGTGTATTCAAAATCTTTACAAATAGAGATTTACTTACAACTACGGGAGGAAAACACAAAGCAATCTTTCAGTGAACAGTTTAGAATGGAAACATTAGAATGGAATAATTAAAAATTGATGAATTTTTAAAAAAATTGATCGCGCATTCGCATCAGATTTCTATGATATAGGGATCGTTCATTAGGTTTGTACGCATCGCGAAAATTTTCAAATATCAGATTTCTTCTGATTTTGAGCATCTCTGAATCCATTTTGACTAGTTTCGTCGTGATGTCTTCACGATCGCTGTAAAATATAGTTGTGAATCTCTCTTTTTGGTTGCTACATGATTACCGGGAGTGGTACTTTATTTCAAGGTCATAATTGATTTCTATAAAAAAATTATATTAAGAAATAATGCAAAGCTTCCCAAATTTGGTATTTATGATGTATATATGTATTTAAATAGCAAACTAGATTTTAGTCTGAATTGGCTAACCGCAAGCGGTACTTTGCTTGAAGGTCATAATAAGGTCATAAGGTCATAACAAGGTTTCATCAAAAATTATATTAAAATATGATGTAAAATATCTCAAATTTGATAAATTAGACTTTTACTTCTCTATAAATATTAAACTAGGCTTTGGTTGAAATTGGTGAGCCAAAAGGGGTACCTTACTTGAAGATCATAATAAACTTCCATCAAACATTATATTAAAATTTAATTATCAAATATATGGTTCGGTGGTAAAAGTTATAAGCGCGAATTTTTTCCACTCTAAATTCAAAAGTTTAGTTGTGTTAATTGAGTGAAAATAATTGTTTTTCTTCTCATTTGTGAGTTGAACAAGTCTGCAGCAGGAGAATAAGAAATGAGCTAACCGGGTTCACCCACTTTAAATGTCCAAACCGTCGAATTCCAGTGCTTAATCATCTAGTGCATAGACAGTTTTAATTTTGTCACGGAACACTAAGAAATCTCTTGGGAACTTGTTACCAACTGAAAGAAATCGACATATAATAACGGAAAGAGACCCCCAGAAACAAGAGCTTGTGTGTGTGTCAATAGATAGACGTCGCGACGTCGTGTGTCGTTTTTGAGTTACTGTAATCTTCGGAAACTACTAACCAAATTCAGGATCATTTTTTGAATCATCGATTTATGGTTTATTAGGCGTATTAGAAAGTCATACGGGGTCCACATAATATATTTTTCATTAAGTTTTTTTAAATTGACAATCGCATTTTCAATCTAAGGATGACTAATATGTAGGACTGCTTTGTAGTCATGTTTAGGTGGTCCGTGACCTTCATCAATTGTGTCAGTTTGTAACGTGTACTTTTTATCTTGTTATAGTTTTGTAGTGCAATATGGGGTCTATATTTGAGGAAAGCTCATATAAGTTATAATATCATACTCTGAGTTCATAAATCCATATTTCATAAGATTTGTCCTTGAGATATCTTTAAATTATTTTCTTGGCAAAGTACGCGCGATATTTCGATGGCTGATAACAGCTTCAATAACTGAGCTTGATAACGATCTCGCCAATTGCTACGACCTTGACCTTGACCTTGACCTGGAAAGACGGAGGCACAGACCCAACTGGTAAATAATTTATTATCGGGTCAGCTCCAACTCTTTCTCTCTTCCAGCCTTTAATGTCTGGATAAATTCAATCCTCTCCTCTTCGGATAAATTCGATCACCTACCATCGAAATATCGCTTTGGATCTAAATGCTCGAAACGGTTCACGTAGTATAACACCGTGGGTCTCGAAAAATGTCCTTACTGGAATATTAATCCCTTTGGTTTAAATGGGGTTTTTTCTCCAGCTCCAGCTCCATAATATATATTATTATTATTATTTTATTTTTTTATTTCACTGAATAATGGTCTTATTCAAAGGAAAAGTTTTGAGAGAGAGGTTTATAGGGATTTTGCAAAGGGGTTAGGATGATGGCATATGGAATATTGAAATCATGTTGTAAGTCCTTGTATAGTCCTGAGGGCTATTATCATGGCAGAAATTTTTCACAGTCCTGCTAGACTATAGTTGGAAAAAAAATTCAAATCAATATTTTTATTGGATTAGAACTTAGGTAAATGTATTAATGTAAACCCATACAATCTACTTCTCGTGAAATATCTTATTGTTTATAGCCTCAAAAAAGTTTATAAATCCCCGACCATCGCTAGTCCCTAGACAATAATATCAAATTGCACTGCATTTATTACAGTATTTGACAGACAACTTAAGCATTTATTATCTAGAATACGTAAATAATATATTAAAAAACAAATAACCATGCTTAAAACATTTTTTAAACTGTAAATATATACTAATTTTTTCTCTTTGTCTCTAGAGTTGATCAACCAAATATTATATAACAAGTAACTGTGACCATTATATTTCACTTCTCCTAGGAACATATACGTGCATATAATAATAAGATAGAGAATTCCAACTGTGCAATTCATTTAAATGAAAAAAACCATAAGTTCATCAAAGACTCGGGAGTTAAATAAATACATCACGTTGAAAACTGCCTCAAATTAAATATATATGAAGCACTTGAAATAATAAAATCCTTCAAATCCAATCCAGGTTATTGCTTAAATGACCAAATAAATATCTCCAATAGTCCAATCTTAAATTTATTTCCATCTATAACAGAAAAGCCAATTACTCACCGGCATTACTGGAAAAACCTCGAACCTTAAACCGTTTACTTATAGAACATCCTACCTACCTTTCTTTCAGTGTAAGTACAATGCGAGAAGGAACCAGCAATTTTGAATTGCTTATTTTTGAATTTTTTGTGTGTTTTTAGAACTGAAGATAAATGTATAGCATTCCAAACTAGTTTTCAATAAAACAAATTTATAGAAGTGGCAAATAATTTATCAATTCCTAATCAGATTGATTCTTCTATATCATCATGCGTATGTCAACTGATTTCAAAAAAGCTTGACAGCCGTGTGTAATAAAAAGTGCAAGAAAGAAAGCTCACCTTTATGATGAAAATCTGAGGAAAATTACCTAATAAAATGTAAACCAAACCTATCACTTATGATGACAATAGTCTCATAAACTCATAAGTACCACTAACACATTATAACGGTAACCCTAACTTATTTGAAATGTTTTATATTGTTTTAAAGCTGCTGGGTTCAATATATGATTGTATTTAGATGCATAAATGTTGTGTGTTTCAGATAGTTTTTCAGGTTAGGTTCCCGTAATGCTACAAACTTTAAATAATTCATCAATTATTTACCATCGTTTTATACGACCTTCAGACCATAATAGGTGTGACTGTAAGTTTTTATTATTTTTGTTTTATAAGTTTCTGTTTAGTTTTCTAGTTACTTCAAACAAATTTTTATGTCTCAGGTGGCTAAATATGTTTCTTTAAATTCAAATTTAACTTTTCCGAATAAAAGGTGGTGAATAATTATTATTTGTCATTAAAAAAATAAGTTGTTTTAGGAAAATTCGATGAATTTTCTAAAGTCTATCTTTTGATATGCGATATATTACATCATAGGTTTTGGTGGCTTATAAAGTAACATTTTGCTTTTGGATAGCATTTTTAAAGAATTGAAAGAGAAATTATGTTCTCAAATCTTTTTATTTATGATTCATATGTTCAAAGAAGACAATTAGAATATGTTGTCAAAGCATTGTAGAACTAATTTAAATGATGAAGCGTTTTTTTTTTTGTAGTAGACTTATTGGGAAACTATCAGTTGAAGTATTCTGGCGAGGTTCGAATCGCCATTTTTATGCCACTTATCAGAAATTTAACCTGTATTTATCAACTTTAGTTGTATGCAAAGATTTTTTAAACGGGTATTGATCTATCTTCTCACGATTGTAGCATATTAATCACAACTGTAAAACTGAACACAAAACAAAAAATATTAAAAAGAGTAGAGTATGATTAAAAAAAAAAGAAAAAAAAAAGTGCATTGGTTTTGGTTTAATATGGCTGTTTTTTCCACAATAATTTTTATAAATTTATATTTATTTCTGAAAATATGGTAATAAGAATAATTAAGTAATAATTAATGATTCAAATAAGTTCTTTAGATAAAGACATAAATCATTTCTGAATATGAAAAAGTAATATTTAAAGAAAGAGTAAAGGTCATGAGCATTTTTTATGACCAGCCCAATGAATAAATTTTAAAAAGTGCTAAATTGGAAAAAAAAAATTGGCCCCACTTGTGAATCCAACAAACAGGAAGGACATTTGAAAAGAAAACTCTAATATAATATAAATTGAATCAACCTGAGGACATCACCCCAGATTGTGTCTGAAAGTAGGGAGGATATGCGTGGGGGAGGGAGGTGAAAGTAGCACACTGACATTTTGATTCAATGACTTTGATGCTTTTTAATGCTGTTCAATCAGCCACCTCTCGCTTTGTAGTCTCAAGGGTGGCATTTCAGGGTCGGAATGGGATGATAGGATGGCGACATTATTCCCAAATGACTCCAGGAAAGTACCAGGATTTGTAGGAAAATCAGCGGTGAATAGAATGAAGAGGACGCTGCCTTGTGGAACACCGGTCTCGATCGAGTAACAACTGAAAAATTTTGTACCAGAGCGAATGCAAAGGAAAATAATATCCATTAATGTTATTTTCCAGTAAAATAGCATTTCTTCGCTAGATGTGAACTAAAGTGGTGCACTCAACGATTTAATGTCTGAACGTAACGGGTACTTAATCCAGGAATAGAAATACTCAAAGTACAAAGGTCAGTTTTGATTTTTCGATACACTTTGGTTCATTATTCTGTACAATACCTACCGTACGAAAAAAAAAAATGGATTTTTTTATTAAAGTAAAGTAAATTTGCTAAAATTTGAGCCCTAATGGAGCTCTGTACGTTTAATAGTTCTCGTTAAACAATTTTTCAAAACAACATTTTGTTCCGAAAAACGATGAATCATCATTTTACGAATTTATTTTGGTAAATATCATAGAAACTAACTATTCCTACGGAGATCATTTTAGAGTATTTTAAAGTGCATTTGAAATTACTTTAATTTGAGCGCGAATAGACGTCTGTACGTATTATAATCGATAAATGTTATAACAGGTAACTGAAAGGAGCTCCTGGCTGAGTGCACCTATTTGGAATTACCAACCTGGAAAGGTAACTAACTGCCTCTTCTTGTGCCCTCTTACCAATAAAGTATATTAGATTTTTTTATCTTAGAAGGAAATATCTATTTTATTGTTGAGTTAATTATTTCAAAAACATATAAATAAATCGGCTGGTGATTGGTCATTTAAGTTAACAAGTCTTCACAAATTTTATAAAGTTCGCCTTAAATATCAATTATAAAAATGACTAGTTCGCTGAATAATATTTTAGGACTTTCATTCATCACAACAAATATATTTTCCAAGGGAAAATTGCTAAATTGGCAGTAAAAAAAAAAAATGTAAAATTGCATCAAACTTTTTAATCACTGCTGATTGACATTTCTGTGGTGTTTGGATGAAGAGGACTAAGTAATTTTTTGACAGTAATGGGTATAAGTTACATACAAAGAGTAGTTTTATATAAAGAGCAACATACAGAGGCTTTCAGGAGGATGGATGTGATCTCACTACCCCCCACCCTCATCACCTACACCTCTCTAACATGTTTCTGACCTTATATGCGATTTGTGTTATTCTTATCCACTATCTCTAATTTTTATTGTCTCTTTGTTTTTTCCGGGTTATTTTACTATCGCTTTATTATAATAATAGGTTTAAAATGAGTTATATCGCCGAAGAGGACGGTATGTCAACCCCAGCGCATTCCGACTTTGTCACACTTTCAGGAAAATAATAATCCATAAGAAATTTTACGAAGGTGGCGAAATAGTAGCAATATCATCCTCTGGACAAAATCAACTTTTTGGAGACATACATTCGTGAACAAAAGAAGTTGCGACGAAAAAATGAACATTTCGAAGCCAAAAACACACAACCACATGGAATTTGATAAAAATTGACACTGGACCATTTGTATATTGGTGTCCTTCGACCTTTATTTTAACTTTGGTCCAAATCGGACGAGCCTTTTATAAAAAACACAAAATGAAAATTCGTTTGCGCGTGCTTGGGCATATTTGATGGAAATGGGTAAAATTTAATATTAAACCATTATTACACTAATCTACAACTTTCCCGCAACTTAAGGCTGAATCGGACAAGCCATTTTTAAAATACGGGTGTGTTGTTGATATTAGACAAAATTAATGTGAGATAAAATGTACACTAATCGCCAACTTCTCTCCAATTTTGAGCTACATCGGATTATCCGTTATTGAAATATAGTTGTACCAAGGCACATTCATTTGCGCATGTGTATCCGGAAGTAGTGGATGGAATTTTATAAAATTGATATGCGGACATCTAGGCGCATATAATAATAGTAATTTCATTTTCAAAAGCAAACCGTGCACACAGACGCAGTCGAATCTTTTCTAATATTTTACTAGGAATCTTGTTTTAATACAGTAGATTTTAGATTCGGAAGATATATACTAACAAAAAAAAAAGATGTTATTGGATATTTTTGGTACTTCATTAGAATATTGATTTTATCTTTATAAATTATAAAAGTCAATGTTTGTTTTCACTCAAGATATTTTACAGTATAACTATTGTTGATTGCAAAGAAAAATCGCACCATCAAAAACAATGTGAGTGGCTATAATATTAATAATATCGACAATTTTTTCTTGAAGATCAAACATTTTTCTATGATCGGATTTGAAAGGCTCGTTACAGGTGTAAAAATTAACATATATTTTCGATTAAATTGGTGAAATATTTCAGGTAATTATTTTATTTATTAATAATGAAAAGAAAAATGAAATTATGAAATTTGCCTTTGATAAAAAGGCTATTTGTCACTGAAACATGGTTCACATGGAATATGAATACTATTACATTGACTTATTTCCTTTTGATCAAAGGTAATGTTCATCAAAGAGAATAAAATAGATATTAAGCCCATTACCGCAAAAAAATCACTTAATTATCTTTACCTGAACATCACAGATTTCGGTCCTTCAAGGCAGATATACTTGGAAGATTGCTTGGAAGTCGTCCAATGGTGGGGGATGAATAAATTTTGCTATATTTTTACTTTCTCTAGCCTATATATGAAATATCGATATATATGAAATAACGCGACCGCGTAAAATTTCGAATCCGGATTTTCAACGTTTTAAAGCCCTCTGAGTCCAAATAACCGAGTGTGTGAACACTCTACGAATTCTTACGAAACTGAAATTACATATTTATAGTATTTATATGTCTGAGGTGTTACAGCAATTTCTTTGTTAAAAACGACTTACCGGAAGTGTTGGTTTATTGCATGATTTCACTCTTTTTTACAATTTAGTCGATTAAATGAATGTACAATAAAATTATCCTTAATATCAGCTAGTCTTATCATCATTGAAATAGTTTAGCAGGGCTTAAATGTCGAATTTTCAAAATGGCTTCCTCTGTAAGCCATTTTAATTAATTATTAATTAATTAATTAAGTGCCTTTAATTGTGTTCATTTAAAATAATTAACCATTTCTCATGAGGAATTAAACAAGGAAAAATCAACTGACGACAAAAATAAAGCTTAAAAAAAAACAAGGTTAGTAACATGAAATAAAATGGAAGCTCCTCCCAGTCGTTCTTCATAATTTGTTCTATGCCGATGGCATTGTGCTCATTTCAGATTCCTTAGTAAAGCTACAGTAGTCTGTAACAGAATCGGACGAAGAACTGATTAGAAAAGATACGAATATTAACGTAACAAGAAGAAAAATCCTTGAGATGGGCAGAAACCAATAAGAGATACATATATTATATCTCGGAACCATCATCAATAAAACTGGAAAAGTAGACAACGAAATTTCTATAGAATAGATATATCAAAGAATAGATAAAGTAATTTCTATCTACTACAAAATGTGCAAAACAGTTATCGGAAAAGGAAAGATTGAGCAACAGAGCTACATGTATTTAAGACGATTTACCTCCCGATACTCCCGTACGATACTGACCGGGTCCTGACCGGTAGACTTCCAAGTCTTAGAAGAATGGTTGAAAATACAAAAAGGGATCGAGTTAGAAATGACAGGATCAGGGAGAAACTGAAGGTGTGAAAAATTAAGAAAAAGAAGAAGAAAAGACAGTTAAGATGGTTCGGGCATGTCTGCAGGATGGTGAGAGACAGAGACCTGGAATAAAAACTGGAATTTCGCCTAAAAAAATTGGAGCTGGCCTCGGTGACGTCCAAGAATATTGTTCATAAACCAAATGGAAAAGTTATCAAGGGCCCGGGGTAAAACATTAAAAGAAATAAAAATCTGCCAAAAATAGAAATGTCTGGCAGTCCTTGGTAGATACTCCCCTCTCCTCCTCCTTTCCCCCAAACTGAAAGGCACTAACTAGGGGAGGACACAGTCAAAGGGTCACTGATCCAAAAATATTTGTATCTGGCTATAGAAGACGAGAAAAAAAAAATAAAACACGCTGAAATTGCTTTTTTCTTTTTAATCTCGAGTTTGAAAAATGATATCGATGTGGTTTTTCCACCAAAACGTTTGTTTTCAGTTTATATTAAAGGCAAAATTAAAAAAAATATTGCTTTTTAGTCAATTAAATTAAAAAGATATTCAAGGAAGAAGTTGGTCAGAGGTTGCGGCTAAAGACTAACACATTAATAAGTAAGACTTATTTATTTTGTGCCAACGTTTCGACCTAAGTGTTAGGCCATCGTCAGGTCTAAAAGAAAAAACAAAATAACAACACTAAAAACGACAGAGCCAGTACCATTAAGAGTAAAAAATAATTTAAACAAAAATTACAAGCAACATAAAAATATTTGAAGTATAAAGTGTTTAGATTATTGGCTAAAATAGCCTTATAGATTTGTATAAAATTATGGCAGCAGATGATTCAGTGCAACGAAAAACTTTCATGTATAAAATATCGAAATAAAAAATGTTTTCAGTTTTGAGGGGGTTCAAAATTTGTAAACAACGAAATTACGTTTCGGTCTGAAGCTCTGTATCTCGTTTACAATATTTGATTTCGATGTTCTTGGACTCGTTGGAAAGAGAGAAGTTTCTTCTTTCCATAAATATAAACAGTTATTGAATTATCTAGAAGGTCTGTGTAAAAAAATTTGATTACGAAATTGAGGTTTTTTACGGATAACGTTGGTTGTCCGTACGGAGACCATAGTTAAAGCAAACTACGTAGATTAAGAACCTTTACAGAAGACACTTTTTTAAACATTTATTTTTAGATTCGCCCGAAAATTTGAATATAGGGATTTTCCATAATTCTAAAACCAAATCTGACGTCATTTTGTATAAAAAGAAATAATTTTTTTCAGTTTGTATTTTTCATTGAATATACATAGAAAAACAAATTTTTTGAGGAAAAACTACGTCGGTTTCATTTTTCAAACTTGAGATAAAAAATAAAGCAATTTCAATATGTTCTATTTTTTTCCGCTCCTGGGGTCCATTGGAGCGAGCTTCGACACACATGTCCAATATTTTTGGATGCAGAATCACCACAAGAAATTTCTCTGAAATCGGTGACCCATTGACTGGGCCCTCCATTTTTAAGAGAGGTTGTGAAAGAAGAAGACACAATTAAAGTTTTCATAAAAACAAGGTTAGTAACATAAAATACAGTTGTACCATCTAATCAGAGATAGCCCCACCAAATATATTTAGTAAGATACAATAGTACTTTCACTAGGCCGCTCATTATCCTGAATTTGGCATGCTAAATTAGATTGTGAGTAACCCTATTGCATTTGTACAAATTGAGAGATACTGTCCCTTTTGAGGGCAGTGATTAAAATATGTATTAAACATATGACGATAAAAGGTAAAATTATGTAATTTGTTTAATCAGTTTTTGATGTTGACCAAGAAACGTACGGGTAATTCTATTCTTTGGAAGTACAAAATCTCATTCCCACTCATCAATCAATTCCCATTACCACCACCCCAAAAACTAGGCGTTCTTCATTACCACGTCACCAACAAGTAGTTAAATTCGAATTTAAAAAAAAATCATCACAGGAAGCCACAACAAAAAAAAATCGGGAATTTTCTATATACATTCAGGTGTTGAGATCGGCCACAGTTTCGGTTGATTTATATTATCTAAGGGCTAGTTCCTTTTCATGAACGTGGAAAAATTCCGTGCACTGGATATATCCTAAATAGAGATGGATTGTGACAGCCGCTAGTGGTAACAGTGACAAGTTGTTCCTGTTCCACAGATGTCCTTGATATTTTTTGTCACATGTTCCAAACTTTTTTTGAGGGGTATAGTGTTTAACGTTCTTTCCTACGCCTGTTCAGGCAACCAAGACGGGTCATTCCTACAGGTTACGAACTATTTATTTATTACGGCACTCTTGTTTTGAAAAAAATTGAAGTTTGAAAAATAATAGCCAACACTTTATTTCCTATTTAAACTATAAACAGCATACATGTTAATAAATTAGGCTACACAATACGTACTTTTACCACACATATAATAATCAATTTTATTATAGATTGAAATTATTTTTTTCTTTGCATATTGGTATTGGTTTTTTTTGTGGCTGTATACATTTTTTCAGTTAACTCTCATTTAAATTTTGCCCCTTGAAGCATCCGCGTATTTTTTTCCTCTTACTCTTCCTGCGCGCATGGTGCAAGGCTATGACTGAAAGTACCTGCTACTTATGGTTGTCACATTTTCGCTTACCTGTTACCTGTCGGTATCTGTGACATTACATTCCGACCCGTCTCTAATCCTAATACTATTTTCAGATTTCAAAACCCAATTTTCGCGTTAAAATTTACATTATGTTAGAAATGGTTTCTATTCCACCTAATAAGCTATTGGAGTGATAATAATGAATGTTAAAACATTTATTACAACAAAATTATGTTTATATTAGAGCTCCATGAACTTTGTATACAAGTAATCCACTCGTTGTGGAATGAAAAAAGTTCTCTCCTCGTCTTTCAGTGGGACGAACGGGAAGTTTTTTTGTGTAATTTTTTTGTGGCACCCCTCTTGTCTTGCAATAATATTTCTTTCATGATACCCTCAGTTTCCATCCGCTGTTGCAAGCGAGAACGTGCTTCGATGTTTTCTCTATTAAAACTTTAATATTTTTCCTTCTATTACCATTTCATTCTATTCTTTGGTATTAAACAAGGGAGGGCATTTTAAATACTGATTATTGGACTTTAAAGTCTGAGTTGTACGTATCATGGATCTATTGCTGTCTATTCCATAGAAGTATTATAATTTCGCGGGACGGGTAATAGGTCCATAGAACTGAAAGCTAAATTGGTAACTGATTCTATACTTCATCAAATAATATTAAGGAACTTTTTAGTTAATTTCTTCGAGTTTATGCTAAGTTTTTTCTATCAGTTTGTTTGTTCAGATTTATTGTTTATAATTATTATTAAAAGTGATTATCATCTTAAAAATATGGTTTATTCCCTTAATCGTTGGTCACAGAACATTAATAAATTTTTTTGTATTTTTACTTTCTTTTAATTTTTTTTTATTTTTACTTTCTTGTAAGCACTTAAGGAAATATTGTAATCGCGAAAATTTTCGGCTTTCAGATTTCAATGGAACTACCCATTTCGACCATCCCTGTATCCATTTTGACTTGTTTCGTCGTGACGTCTGATCGTATGTTCGCTCGTATCTCGCAAGTTAAAAGGCAATTATTGTTATTTATAATTTATTCAACAATATAGTTATATTCCCATAGGGCACCCTTATTAGTACATCCGCCCTACACCTACTGGTCAAGAGTTATTTATTGTTTCCACATGTTAGACTACCCACCACCTATGACCATTTCCCGTGGGAAAACACTTGGTACGAATTTATTACTGTCCAAGAACAGACCATGCCCACCCGCATGGCATCCGCTGACACTTCTTTTCAGAATCCCACACGCCATATCTGCAACCTGCATTTTGTGTGTACCTCATATATTTCTGTCCGTCTTCTGTCAATCGTATGACTTTATGGCCCTTTTTGTCAAACCCTAAAGAAGAGCTTCCATCAAGATATTCAACCAAAGGCTATCCCCTCTCTCCTATCCTACGACTTCATCCCCTCTCCATTCTCATCCCTATAAAGCCTTCTCTAAAATTACTAAAAGGCATTCCATATTCCGCATTCCATTTCAGAGTAAGCCGTGATGAATGTTTGTAAGAAGCATTATAAATGTCATTGTAACATTTTGTTTAGACAATAAAAACATATCTTAAAGTCTTCACTGTTGTGTGTTCGTTGATTAACTCATAAACAGTTATTTAAGCCACTACATGATTACCGGAAGTGGTTCTTTATTTGTAGATCATAATAGATTTACATTAAAACTTATGTTAAAATGTAATGCAAAACATCTCAAATTTCGTTAATAACACTTATATATTAATATGAATATAAATATATAAAGTGGTACTTTACTTGTAGGCTATGATATACTTTCTCTAAAAATTATTTTAAAATATAATACAAAACATCTCAATAAGAAATTTTATGTTTAATGCAAAATTTTTCAAATTTGATATATATATGACCAATTTATTAATATAAATAACATACTAGATTTTAGTTAAAATTAATAATACAATAAACTATATATGAATAATATCATTAACAATATAAATAATATTCTATATTTTGGTTAAAATTGGTTAGCCGGAAGTAGTAACTTAACCTGAAATTGTTTTGAATTTTTACCTTCCGACTGCATGTGTGTGTGTGTGTGTATGTGTGTGTGTGAGTGTGTCTGTGTGTGTCAATCGATGGACGTCGCAACGCCGTGTCGATTTTGAGATGTCTTCGGAAACTAGTAAATAAATTTCTGATTTAAAATAACTGAAATTCAATTTCACTGTAAAAATTTTACTTTCTCTTTCTTTTTTATTCCCATTTTACATATTTACTTCTTTCTAAATGTTGGTAGGCTTCGTTTTAGAAATATTTTATTCTCGTTACGAATAATATTTACTAAGCAATATTGAAATGTTTGTTTTATTATATTGAAGTTTACTCTATGAATTGGAACTCATTTCCTCTTTCAACAGGAGGATTGGAATATTATAAAAAACGGTGAGTCTCTTTCTTTTTTTTTTAATCTTTTTTTTTAAAGCAAAACACACAATCCCTGTGAACTGGAAGATTTATAGGCTGTCATGGGCCGGAAGGGAGAAGGGGTATGGAAATGGCCGCGTAGGGTTACTAAGGGCCTATATTTGTCCTTCTACTTCTCAAGTGTTTTTTTCATTTATTTTTTGTTTTTATCTTTACTATAATAATTATTTAGATATATGTTTGATATTTAACTTTTACCACTAAATTTTTATGATGTAACTCTAGAGAGAAGGAGTGATCATATGGAATCTCACTTTTTTTTTTTACTTACCAGTGCTACAACTTTCAAAAATATTTATTATTTCCTACGCTAGTTACTAGCTTTATATATTAACGATACACCGTAAATTTCAAATTTGTTCTCCTCCTCTCATTCAGTGTGCAAAATTTAATTTTATCAAATAATTCAAATTGGTGCCTCTGACTTGGGGCGCGGGTAATATGGAACCCCTTAAAGGTAGACTTTTCCTGATGCTGCCCGCGGTTGCGACTGGCAGAGCTTGCCAATCGTATTACGTCATATCTAGACTGCCGGGCAGTACCAGCGAAATATGTCCCTACCTATTCAGTCAAAGTAATAATAAACTGCTCGCGGTTGCCATTGGCAGAGCTTGCCGCTAACGCTTCTATATTTCGTTGAAACTGCCCACTGCAGCGGCCCACTCTTGCATAACCTATAACGTTATATCTTCTCCTATATTTATAATCATACTATATTGTTAAACTATATTGGATATCCTTAAAAACTTTAAAATTACATGTTATTTAGATACATACAAATTATAGATAAATTAATACGTTTATTTACAAGTATTACAAGATATGCAACTATGTATGTACAACATATATATTGTTATGTTATCTATGTAAAACTAATGTAAATAATGTGCGAATATAAAAATAAAATAATGTGTTTTTCCACGCATTATTCTTTACTATTATATTTCTGTAGTCCTTATGTTTGTGATCATAAAGAACCTGAAACTGATTTACAAACTCTATTAGAAGTTCGTCGTAATAATCACTAAATCTCTTTTTGTTAAATGACATTGTTTCAAATTAAAAGCGCGAGAGACGTTGCGTCTGAGGCCCTATGACTCCTTCTGGGATGGTCTGGGACGCGGCAGTATAGGTATAACGTCATACCTAGACTATCGGGCAGTGGCAGCGAAATATGTCCCTACCTTTTCAGTCAAAGTAGTAGTAAACTACCCACAAACTTTGCCGGCCGCAACCGCGGGCAGTAGCAGCGAAAGTCTACCTTTAGTGGTTTTTACTTCCTTGTGTTCAGTAAAGGTAGGATTGTAATCGGGAAAATTTTACGTCTGTAAATTTTACGTTCATTCTTACTTATCGCGTTTCGCATAACTCAAAAACAGTTGGCCGTAGAAAGTGTATTTGGGATTTTTGTAACATCTATTTGTGAACATCCTTTTTTGGTTACCATATAATCACAGAAAGTGGTACTTTACTTGAAGTTGATCATAGATTTTCATCAAAAATCATATGAAAATATAATTGAAAACTTGTCAAACTTGTTACATAAAACTTTTATATTAATATATATATATATATATATATATATATATATATATATATATATATATATATATATATATATATATATATATATTATTATAAGCCATTAAATGAAATGATATACGCGTGGTCCTTAGCTGGCCTTTGTCTCGATAAATAAATAAATAAATAAATATATATATATATATATATATATATATATATATATATATATATATATATATATATATATATATAAAACACAATAGATTTAGGTTAAAATTGGCAAAGCATAAGTAGTACTTTACTTAACGGTCATAATAAAGTTTCATAAAAAAATATATTAAAATAAATAGAAAAACTTTTCGTATATAAATAACAAACGAGATTAAATTAGCTAGTCAGAAGTGGTACTTTACTTGAAGAACATAATGAACTTTCATCAAAAATTAAACTTATTGATTTATGTATCTCGCATAACTCAAAAAAGGATAGCCGTAGAAAGTTAAAATCGTGTATTTGGGATTATTGTGACAGTGAAACTTGTGTTCAAAGTTTATTTAAGTTTTTAAAAAGGAGCCAAATCTATATCCTCATATAGTTCATTAAAACTGTTTTATGTGAAAAAGTGATTCCAAAACCAATCATGTAAAAATATCCATGTAGTATGGTAATTTACAATAAATGAATAAATTATCTAGTTGTGCATTTCTCATTTTGGTCATTTGATCACCGAAAGTGTTAGTTTACTTGTAGGTCATATTAGATTTTCATTAAAACTTATATTAAAATATAATGCAATACATCTCAAATTTCGCATTTAGCACTTATATATTAATATAAATAACATATTAGCTTACCTCCCGCCTGCTTAGATGGAATGCGAATCTTGCTAAAAATCATAAATCGAGATTTTCATGGATAAGCACGTTTCAAAACCGTTTTTAATGTAATTTTTTTTACATTAATGTTTGGAACATATAACATATAACATGTAAGTGTTTTTTTAATTGATTTTTTTAAATATTTTTTGCAAGGAAAACCAAGATAGGACAATGGTTATAAATCAACTTTTTTTTTTTTTTTTTTTTTTTATATGACCCATGCTTCTACCTATTCTGTCTCTTGACAGTGGAACCCGGTTCCTCATTACTAGGACCCATGTCGTTCCAAACATTTACATCGTGGATTTGATGTGTCCCCAAAAAGATTGGGAGACATAAGTACAGATTCATGAATTAAAATCGCTACGATATATCCTTTTGAAACGATGTATAGGTGCAATCATCTACTATTTGTTGGAAACGGGACAAAAATAACAGTTTAAACTTATCTTCTCAAAGTTTTGAAAATCGATAAAAAAAAAGATAAAAAAAATCAACTTTTCAAGTTTAATTACTAACAACCTGGTCTGCATATAGCACTCCTTACATTGAGGAAAATAATTTAATCGCATTATCACTTATCTACAAGATATTAAGGGGTTCCATAATACCCGAAGAGTTCCATATTACCACCACTATATATATATATATATATATATATATATATATATATATATATATATATATATATATATTATTTTTTTTTTTTTTTTTTTTTGTGAACAATTTTAGTATTTAATTTTATAATATTTATATTGTTATGGTACATTTATATTTTTATGCTGTCATTCCAAGACCGGAATCGGAAAGAAAAAATAAGGACATTTATGAGAAGTGCATCCCTTTCCTAAAAGAGATATTCTGCGAGACCTTCGGAGAGAGAGAGAGAATTCACCGTGAGAGGCATCTGGTTTGGGTCTTGCGGAACAATCCCAAAGAGATAAAGGACCTTTCTGGAAGACCTAGGTGTTAGCGATAGGGATTTTGCCACGTTGGCCTAGAATATTATAATGGACTCCCTGGGAATTATCTACCATCACCTGAATGGTATTTAACTGAGTGGATATTTAACATGATTTTTTTTTTCTTTAAATATATTTATTGCTCTTGTTATTTATCCGTATATTTTTATTTTTTTATTATTTGTAGAATTTATTTTGATGTTTAGATGTGCATCTTTATGGTGTGAACATATGCAAATTTTTAATTATTTTATTTTATTTTTTTCATTGAATTTATAAAAAAAAAAAGTAAAGCATTATTTTAAGTTATGAAATAGTCGAGGTTCTTGTAGGAAAGAAAAATTCGAAAAAGGGAGTCGCATGGACAGAAAAAATAGAACAAAAGCACGCAGAGTTAAGGAGGGAAAAATGGAAGGAAAGAAAAAACAAAAACAGGAGAAGATCCAAAAATTATTACCAATGCCGTACCGTGCAAAAAAAAAAAAAAAATAGTTGAGTGTCACTGGAAAGGAGAATTGAAAGATTAGAGAGCGATAGCAGGTTTACAGCGAACAAAACGAAAATAAAAAAATAACAGATATTATGCGGTAGATAGATAGATAGAAAGTTTTATTTATATATGTACACTTTAACAATATTTTCAAGTATTTTAACATGATTTCGGATAACTTATCCTTAAAATCAACAAATTTGATTTTTGAGAATAAGTCGTATCTCATAAGTGAATTTATATATTGGAACAACAGTAGGAAAAAATTAATAAATAAAGTTAATCAATAAATAAACCTACACACACAAAACAATATTAATAAGAATTATGAATGAATAATTAAAATAAATTAATAAAATAGAAAACTGATGACAATAAATAATACTATATATATTATATATATATTATAATATATATATATATATATATATATATATATATATATATATATATATATATATATATTAAATCTAAACATTTAAAGCTATAATTAAATTAATGAAAACATAATAAAAATACGTGAATGAAAATTTTTGTTAGTTTAACAATAAATGTTTTGTCCTTTTATGAGTGTATCGTTTGAGTGTACATTTGTTATAATTACCGATCTCTTTTATCAGTGGATTTTCACTGGCTGTTTTTTACCAAAATATGTAGCAGTTTGTGATAAAACAAATTCTTGAATTAAGGGTAGTTGCAAGTCTTGTAACATCGTGGCTATTTTTGTGTAACGAGGGTAGTTGTTGATTATTCTCATGCATAATTTTTGGACTCTTTCGAGTGTTTTGTAATTGGTTATGCAACTTGAACTCCACACGGGTGATGCGTAAGTGATTTGAGAACGAATGACTGATTTATATAAGATAAGTTTGTTTTTTGAGCTTAGTTTGGATTTTTTATTGAAATGAGGTAATACGGTAAGGTAGTGATGATAATGATGTGTTTAGAGCTAAAGTGAAAGGAAAAAAAAATATGTATATTATATATAATAATATTGTATGTTGTATATTGTATACTGATTTTTTTTTTGCTCTAAGACACTTCCAGTGTGAACCGATCTGTTGTCAAAGCTTGAATCTCTTTGATTCTATTTTCTCTAATTTAATTACGGAATGACATTACTTTTACCAAAAAGTTATATTCTTCGTGGTGTCAGTTTGGCTGAGGAGGGGGGATAGACTTGCTGTTGTACGCAAGCGGTCTCTTATGGGGCCTCACAACAAAGCCGAAACACGAGCTCACCCACTAGAGCCGTGTTCTACACAACTTCACAAAGAGGCCCGCTATTCAGAATGTATTCGGTATTAAACTAGCAGTGCTAATGTTCGCTACGGTGTTTACACAGTTTGTGTTCTAGAGTGCCGTGTCCTGGCTATTGAGCACAGTATTGTTACAAGCATTTGTAATCGTAGCTATACAGTAATAACAATAGTATATGTTGTTTCTTTTTCGAATACAATGTAGTGCAATGCATTGAGAATACGGGGATGGAAGGAATTCTTTACGATTAAACAATGGTAATTAAGTAATGGATAATTTAAGTAGCTACCACGTAATTTATTCAATATTGACATAAATAGGTTTGCCTTTCGATCAATGAAACATCGTGCACGGGGTATACCTGAGACGTATACCTGAGAAGATCGACTTGAGAGACCCCGATAACTAGCCATAACAAGAAGCTCTCCTGGCAAGAGAGCGTAATAAAACTAAAGGACAAGTGACAATTGAACAATTTTCAAAGGGCTCGATGCCGATGTAAAGGACACGCTCCCCAGCCAAAATCCTTAAAATATCCAACAATAGGAAGGCCTAAAAGTATGAAAAGTAGATCTTTCAAGGAGGAGGGGAAAGAAAAGAACGGGCAGGCGACACGGAAGAATAGTGAGAGGTTGAGAGGCAGTCAGAGTTGGAAAGTCAAAGTAGGAGAGCCGTAATGTGAGATAGTGAAGCTGTGAGGGTAGAAGACGATAGTCCAGTTGAGCAGTCCATCCGAGACGGAGTCAGCGAAAACTGGCTGGCAGAGTTCGAGGCCGCAGTCGAGGAGAGGAAACCAGACCATCTAGCTGTGTTTCGTCTTCCGAAAAATTAAAGGTGAACCTGACGCCATTTCGCGGTAGTCGAGACAGCTAGGCCATAGCAACGCTCTCTGCAGGAAGTAAAGGGAAACAGGGGGGCTTTGAAATCAAAGATTCAAGTCTGATACAGCCCAGACAGCCGGCATTTTGACTTGAGAGCTATTAATACTCAACAATGACCGAGTAGTTCAAGAAGCTGTTTCCTTGGCATGGGAGAGACCAGAAATGAAAGAAGAGAGAGAGAGAGAGAGAGAGAGAGAGAGAGAGAGAGAGAGAGAGAGAGAGAGAGAGAGAGAGAGAGAGAGAGAGAGAGAGAGAGAGAGGGTTGAGGGGAAGAGGGAGAGAGGGAGAGGGGGAGAGGGGGAGAGGGGGAGAAGGGGAGAGGGGGAGAGGGGGAGAGGGAGAGAGGGAGAGAGGGAGTGGGAGTGGGAGAGGGAGAGGGAAAGAGGGAGTGAGGGAGAGAGGGAGGGATGGAGGGAGGGAGGGAGGGAGGGAGAGAGGGAGGCAGAGATGAGCAGAGGCACCAGGGGTTTCTCTTCAAACTCATGACCATACTACCTCACACCTTCTATCATATTCTACAATCTTTCCTCTTCCACAGATTTTTTTCTATTTGACAAGGCCTGCAGGCAATAATCAGTATAAGTTAATTCAAGAAGCGGAGTTAGTCACCTTTCATCTTTTGCATGTTCTGCTACAATTCACCCACCTACCTTCAGCTTAATCATCCGGCAGTTCATCATCATCCATATACCCTGCTATCAAAATTTAACTAACCCTAGTAATTATAAATGTATTTGTAAATTATAAAATCTGTTGTTATATTTATCCTACATGCCATCATATAGTATACTTAAGTGAATTGGTAAACGCGACACCCTTGGAATAACCTCAAATGATATTTATAATCTCAATCTAGTGACCATAGAAGGGTCAACAAATCAAACACCTAAGAGAAAAGCTCCTGGTTATGATGTAATAACCGTCGAGGCGCTCCAAAAGATGTTCAGGAAAGCCTTAGTGTTCCTTACGATAATATACAACTGTAAACGATGCAAGGGAGACAAAGACATGGTCGATCTCTCTTATTACAGGTATATCAGCCTCCTTAGAATTTGCTTTGAACTACTCGAAAAATTAATTCACAATAGACTGGTTGACATACTGACGGACCAAAAAATAATAGCTGTCCGCAAATTCGGTTTTCCCGTCTTACATTCAACAACGCATTAATTACACTGAGTTACAGACTACACCGATGGAGTACCAGAGCAAAAATAATACGTAACACTCGTATCTCTGGATGTCACCCTGGCATTTGATAAAGTCTGGCACCAAGGGTTTCTCTTCAAGCTCACGACCATACTACCTCCTCATATCTTCTATCATATTCTACAATCTTTCCACTTCGACAGATTTTTTTCTATTCGACAAGTCTCAGAAACTTCCTTAATTCGACCGCAAGTACTGACACCGATGTTTAGTCGGACACAATGCGTTACTTTGGAATTGTATTCGACCGAAAGATGACCTGGGGCTCACATGTTAAAATAAAAAGAAGGACTCTAAACAAACGATTGAAATTACTGTGGGTAATTTCTTTTTCCCAAATCGTCAAAACTCAAAATTAGATAGAAACTCAATAAATACACATTCCTACTTAAACCTACATAGTCTTACGCCTCACAGATCTACGGTTCAACAAAAAAGACTCACTTATAAAAACTGCAATCTTTTCAATCCAAAATTTTAATTACAGAAGCTCTATGGTACGTAAACAACAAAACTCTTCTTACCGACATACAACAATCAACTATCTATCAACATATGCATAATCCTTATTCCCGTTTTCATACTTACCTTCGCGGATATCACAACAGACCGATAGACGATAAGGCTACAGCTGACGTTAGGAGAAGGCTAAATAGGAAATGGACAAGATACCATAAACCTTGGTGAGTACCAACATGTATTTGATTTCTTGTCCTAATTAAATTCATAATTCATAAATGTTTTATAATACGGATTTATATTACATCTAATTTAATATGTATAATAATACCAAACTGTATTTTGAATTGCTTATTTTTGAATTTTTTTGTGTTTTTAGTACTGAGGATGAATGTATAACATTCGAAACTAGTTTTCAATAAAACAAATTTATAGAAGTTGCAAATAATTTATCAATCCCTAATTATCTGTTTATTTAACATTTAATTTTTAACTTCAATAGACAAATTCCTTTAATTTTAATTAGCTCACTTACAGGATGTTTCTTTACAGGAATAACATTTTTAGATAAGAAAGCTTTTAAGACACAACTACACAAGTATTTTCCGGATCTAATTGGGAAATTTAATAATCAGAACTTTTATTATAATCTCATTAAAAGGCTCTTACGAGAACTTTTTTAATATAGAATTTGTATATAAAAATTCTTATGATAAAGTTCTTGTAAGAACTTACTATAAAAGTTTTATCATTAAAGTTCTTGTATGAACTGTTTCAAAAAAGTTCCTAAGAATAAATTTAATTTAGAACAAAAACTTTTTCAAAAAGGTGCACAGTTATTTTGGAGCCCTGCTGCTAACAATGATAAATGGTTAGTTATAACAAATTAACAAAATTAGAGGTTTGTTAGAGGAAGCCATTTTGAAAATTCTACAATTAAGCTCTGTCAGACTACTTCAATCTGGGATAAGACTTATCTGATATTAAAAACCAATTAATTGCATATTGATACAACGAGTTTGATCAAAATCATTGGAGCTTTTTCCGAGAAAATTGTAAAAATTTGTAAAATCGAGGATACAAAGAGATATTTTTGATAAGACGATTTTAGCGAAAATATTGCTTATTTTTATCTTAAATACGTAATTTGAGCGTCCTACAACTTTTCGTTTTTGAGCCTGATTTACCACACGAGAAACATTTGTCGATGCTTGATTATTTAGATTCGTTGAAAACTCAGATACGAAATTTTTCACGATCACAATACTCTCCTTTACTATATATTTTATATGTAGGTAAGTGAAATTAAAATTAATGAAATTTTTCACAAGAATAAAATATTTACAGTACATTTTTAGGCTAAAAGTTTTTTTCTACCCCGAGCTTAATTGTCATTCCTGAGAGACTGTTCCCTAATAACCGGCCTGACAGGCAATTCATCCTGGCTCGACTCACAGCGCCCCTGTCGGGAACAATATGAGTCATATACCTGCCTCTCTCGCCTCCTAATGGAAATTAAATATAAACCGCAACTTGTCGTGAATATTTCAATTCCACTCAACTGCTCCCCTCCTCCCCTCACCACCCCTAGCGACTGATTGTGACATAGTTACACAGGGAGAAGCAGAAATAATTTTTTGAAGTACTGTAATATACAAGCAGATTTCTCTTAAAAACATGATTTTATTTTCAAACGGTACATTGAAAATAATTTTATTTCAGTGAGTTTAAAAAATTGCATCTTCCAAATGTCGGCTGTAATTGACGTTTCCGGAAATTATCCATAACCCTTCCACTCATTTCTGGTGGAATAATGGCATCAACTTCTTGCCTGATCCTCTTCTTTAAGACATGGCGTTAATCCAGTGACCGTGCCAATCACCCAAAATATCATTCAAAGTTATCAATTTGTCAGGGAACATTTCCTCAAGAACTACAAGTGAAAGTAGAGATATGTGGACAGTGGAACCACTCATCCTCTACGTTGATATCACCCAATTTGGGATATTCTTCAGGGTGTAGGCAGTCTCCAACACACGCACGTAACGGTCGGAGTTCAAGGTCACCCTCCTCAAAAAAGCGCCGATAACACCGAAGTCTCTGCCCACAGTGCTCTCCCGAAATGTGTCAATTATGACTGGAAGGGTGAATGGAAAGTTTCGGAAATGTCTTCGGTAATGCATAGTCATTAAATGTCGATATTTAAAAGCTGTCATTTCTATAGCCTACTGAAATAAAACTATTTTAAATGCTCTTTTTGAAAATAAAACCATTTTTTTTTCTGGAAACATTAGTTTGTATTTTACAGTAAAATCTGTCACTCTTGTATTAATCATAATAAAATTATATTCTTATTTATACCATCAATATTTATAAAATATACTTATTGATGAAATATAATTTGGAACCAACATACTAGATTTAAAATACAAGATTTTTACCAACGATAATGCCAACTACGCAGACTTCTAAATAGAACGTTTGCAAGTTGCCAATCGATAAACTGGAAAAACTCCTGATTTACAAGACTAATCTGGAATCTATCTGGCTTGAACCATTGACAGGGAGACACAGAGGGGCACGTGTTCCTTAACTTAACTACAATTAAATTAAAAAATCAATAGAAGTTTAGTTTAATCAGAAAAATATTGAGGGAGTTTGTTCACTCTTTTTCAAAACAATCATAATATTTACCATTTTATTGTTACTTGGAATTAAACTTCCAAATTTAAACTGTTATTTCTGCTATTTCTGTTATTATGTTCGACGGAAATGTGCAGGGGACCGACGGATTTTTTTTTGGTTCTATTTTTGGATTCTAAGCATCTTGAAGCGTGTAAATACAAATATTGATGGGGAGGGAATTTTTTATTTTTAGTAAATATTTCGACAGTTAGGAATCCATAACAAACTCCTGATTTACAAGATTTACTATTTATTACAATTTCCTACGCCATCAAGGCAGAAATATATAAGATTGTATTAATTCTTGCAAAAGACAACACTAGATCCTGAGCATAATGTTCTTACTTTCTTGTACGCAGTAAAGAAAGTATTGTAATCGCGAAAATTTTCGGTTCTCAGATTTCAACGGAAATATCCATTTTGACCATCCCTAAATCCATTTTGACAACTTTCGTCGTGACGTCTGTACGTACTTCGCATAGCTCAAAAACGATTTGCTGTAAAATCCAGTTGTTAATCTCCCTTTTTGGTCACTACTTCATCACTGGAAGTGGTACATTGCTTGAAGGTGATAATAAACTTACATCAAAAGGTGCATTTATATTTAATACAGAGATCATCATGAACCGCGATTTTTTCCCACTCTATTTAAATAATCTTATTACTTGTTTTAGGTGTTAAAATTTAGTGTAAAATACTTTTTTTTCCTCCACATTTGTGAGCTGAACAAGTCTGCAGCAGGAGAATAAGAAATAAATTAAGTGGGTTCTTCCGCTTAAAATGTTGAAAGCGTCGATTTGCAATGCTTTATCTAGTGACATTGACAGTTCTAATGTCGTCAAGGAACATGAAGAAATCTCTCGGGCACTGGTTACCAATTGAAAGAAAACGACATTTAATAACGGAACGAGACCTCCAGAAACAAGAGTATGTGTTTGTGCCAATAGATGGACTTCGCGAAGCCGAACGTCGCTTTTGAGATACAGCAATCACCGGAAACTGGTTTATAGTTTAATAGGCGTACAAGAAAATCATGTCTTGTCCAGATCAGATATTTTTTTTTTCTACGTATTGAGATGTCATGGAGTGATGTACTGTATTTATTTTATGTCCCTGTTACAGCTGCTGGCGTTAGTTTTGCTGCCTCTCAGGAGCCTACGCAGAATTTTTTTCGGAAGGGTATTTACATTTTTTTCGGAGGGAGTGGAAAGGATTTAATATGAAGAAGGCAAATAATCACCTTGATGTCTTTAAGCGCCAAATTTGGAGTAAGTTTTAAGGATATTTGGATAATTGGATCAAAAACTAATGCTAAAATTACGAATAATACTAATAAAAATACAAATTTTATGAAAATTTTGTGTAGTGGGTATGAAATTTATATTTGTTTGTAAATTTCGGGACGATATATCCCTCAGATCTCCCCTTTGCGTACTCCATTGCTGCCTGAGAAAAAAGTTGAGACCTCCAGAAGGCACGTTTTTAACACGGACTTAATTCACATACAAATTTTCAACCATCTAACTCGATTTTTAGAGGCTCTAGAGGTGCGCAAAATCTTAAAATCGCGAAAACATTAACATACCGAAACATCGACCGAAATTTATCCCCACTTTTATGAAATTGTTCTGCCTAGAAAACAACGAGCCATGCCGATACATTGCTCATTTCATCAAACGAGGGCCACCGGAAATGCTCTAATGCATTCTTTAATATATCGACGTCGTTTTTTGAAAAACGGCGTAAGCGCAACTTTAATGGAAACAAATGAAACGTTTTTTCACCAAATAACAATATATTTTTTTTAAATACGAGTATTATTGTTTATTGTTGTAATTTTTAGTTAGGGTTTATTAAGGCGGCAAAGTTTTTATAATTACAACATATTTTTAAGGCTCCTAGGACTAGTCCAGGCCAGAGTGACAACTGAGAGTCGGCAGTATTTAGTGCTTACGTCTTTTTCTTCTCTTTCTCCAACTTTATACTAAAACTAAGATATATATACCTTATCTTTGGTGATTACGTCATCAATAGTCGATTTTTATACCATATCCAATTTTTGTTTGGATGCATCGCGAGCGGAAATCGATAGAGAAGATGTTAACGTCCTATAATCAATAGAAACATAAATTCAATAAATGTACCTTTGTCCGTACCGCTCATGCAAGCAGGGGCACCTTTAAATAATTCAGTTACACAGTGAATATATAGAATTTACACAATTAATGATATATTGAACCCATTACTAGCTCATTATACAATATTATTGTTTTGAAAAAAAAAAAATAATAAAGTGAATTTTATTGCTTATTATCGCAAGGATTAGTTGGGCCAAAAAGAATAATATATATAAATCATAATCCTTTTACGCCCTGTAATGTCTCTATCCCTTGTTTTAGAAATTTCTTTACATTAAAGAAACGTCTGAGCTTTCAGTTTGTTATCAGAACCTGTGCCGCTTACTTGTTTGATTTTGAATTTGTCTCTCTCTACCGAAACTCGCTGAGCCATTCTCACATTACATGTTGAAAAAAATCTGGTGCGGTGCGCGCATCACACCACTTTTTCTTACCAACCTATAATAATAATCTTTAAGATTATTTTAAAGAGTTCACTAGAACACTACTCGAAATATAACTCAGAATGCACTTCTTTTCTCACAAAAGTATAATAAATTAGTTATTTAAATAGCTTTAGAACTAAAATTCTGTACACAAAATATTTTTGGTTTGCCAAGCTGAAGATATTTTTATAAAATTGTCGGTTAAGTTTCCATGGGAATTCTATTTAGTTTCCATGGAATCATTTTGTTTCCATTAAATAATTTAAAAGTAGAAATTATTAAGTTAATTTCTACTTTTATGTTATTACAATACATTGTTACAGAGCGTTTTGTTAAAAACAGTTTGGCGGTTTGGTGGGAGTAGGTTCGGTCGCATTCGTCTCCTTCCGGACGCGCTCGGTTTTCTCTCTAAGGTCTAGTAGTCCTTATGACATATGTTGTACCTTTTCTAATACAGGCCCGATTTAAATAATTTTTGTTTTTTTAGGCAATTTAACTACTTTTCATATGATTTCATTCACAACTTACCATAGAATGCTCACTTTTTGAGTTCTGTTTATTTTAATGAAAATTTACTTTTCGCTGTAACTTTTTCCCCTGCGTTTCCAATTCGAATAACTACATGCATGAAAAGCTTTAAGGAGAAGACATTTCGTAAGTTTCATCAATATCGTTAAAACCGTTTACGAGAAAAATTGTAAACAAGTGTAAAATCGGTGATATAATGTCTACTTCCTATTAGTCCGATGCGCTGTATTTTTGCCAATATTTTTGAGATTTAGATGATTCTTATTTTTGATTTTTAGATAATTTAATTATCTTTCATACAAGTCTATACACAATTTACCATAAAATGAATACTTTTTGAGTTACGCGCAAATAAAATTTTCTTTTCGCTATAACTTTTTCCTCTTCATTTCCTAGTTGAATAACTACATGCATGAAAAGTTACAGAGCTTTAAGGGGAAGACTTTCAGTAAGTATTATCGTAATTGTTAGAGCCGTTATTGACAAAATTGTAAAAAATTGACAAAATATTATTAGTATTAGTAGATATAAAATGACACTTCCGATCAGTCGTTTTTGACGAAAAAGTTGCTGTAACATTCCATGTATATACCTACCTTAATTACATAGTTTCAGTTTCGTACGACTTTTCGTTTTTGAGGTAGGCTGTTCACATACACACTGACCACTGGCACACAGACCATTTTGCGTGACTTGGTTATTTGGACTCAGGGGATCTTAAAACGTGTATTTCCGTTGAAAACTCGAATTCGAAAATTTTCACGATAGCAATACTTCCCCTTATTATACTCGTATGTAGGGGAAAGTAAAATTATGAGCCGTAACATTCGGGAAAAAATATTAAATAATTTTCCTGGAGTAATAAAACTGATTTAAAATGCACTCCCTTTTCCCTTACAAAAACCGATGCATTGCAAAAGTCTATTATTTTCTGGAGAAATATGATTAAATGAAAAAATAAAACTGTATTTATTAATAAATTATCTAGTCTACGATAGTTGAATTCCCAGAATCAAATACTATTTTTATCCAAACGAGCTGTTTTAAAAACCTTTTACAGAAGATGCTTTAATAGAGAACACATATCGTGGAAATTGGTTTTCCCGATAGCTCCCTTTAACGAGTTTAGCCTAGGGAGAGGGTAGAGGGGAGGAGGGGATGGAAAACTTAGTGGAAAAGCGAGTGTCCCGTATAACCGGCAGCTATTTTCGTCTCATAAATATTCTGAATTTGCTGTCTCGGCCGACTCGGATTAAATCCGGATTGGGTTCTCCTCTGAAAAATTAAATTCTCTCTCTCTATCTTCTATATATCTTTCTCTCTCACTCTAGCTATCTTAATGTCTTCTCCTATTGTCCTTCATTGCCAAATGTTTCTTGGCTACAGTTCGTACTGACTTGGAAGACATTAAAGTGATATTCTTAATTTCTAGGCATTCTAATTTATTTATTTGTTTACCATTAATCAAATAAATAATTTATAATAATTCCTCTTCAAACTTCGCCGGGCGAAGCCTGGAATTTCTGATGTTTTGGTTTGTCATGTCATTAAGGCTCGTTTACAAGGTGACAGTTTTCTGTCGTGGATGTTCTTGTAGCCTGGTGATAGTTCAAAAAATTACTGATGTAAAACAGCTGATTGAGCACTCCACTAAAAGAACAGCTGATATTATCATTATTTTAATGAAGGCCACTCATTTAAAAAAAAAATTAATTTAAATTTATATAATTTTTTATTCCTCCAACAATCATTTTATAGAATCAATTTCAAGGTCAGATATAATCGAAACACATCAATATATGAGAACAATATTTACCGCACAATTACCATTATAGTTGATAAGGTACAACTGTTCACTGCCAAAGCGTATACATCCTGCAGTTAATGTGACAATACTAAACTATTCACTTGACACCCGAATGATAGTATAGAAGGATAAATCTAATTAGTAAATGATAAATTATTTTCCACTTCTATATTATTTTTTTTATTGAAAAGTAGTCCCAAATGTTATACATACATCTTCAGTTCTAAAAACATAAATTCAAAAATAAGCAATTTAAAATACAGTTCGTATTATTATACATATTAAATAAACTGTAATATAAATTAGTATTTATAAAATATTTATGAATTCTGATTTAAATTGACAAGAGATCAAATATATGTTGTTTTTTTTAATTTAAATGAATTGTAAAGTTGGAATTCTCTGTCTTATTATTATATGCGCGTACATGTTCCTTTAATGATCTCCCAGCTTTTCCCGTGTATTTGGCTGCACAACCATTACAATTTAGTTCGTACACTCCACTTTTTTGGAAAGGGTCGATTTGGTCTTTTTTGGTCGAAGGGTTTAATCCTATTTTTTTCAATTCATTTCCGGCTTTGGTGGTTATAGGGCCGTAATATGGAATCAAGATAAAATGTTTCGGGATGGGCCTGGCTTCGGGGATTGTTGATTAGATGTCATTAATTGTCTTTTTTTGTAGTTGCATAGTGGAATTTAATTAAATTCATAATTCATTATTTCATAATTCATTCATTATAATACTAATTTATATTAAATTTAATTTAATACTGCTATGTTTTATCTAGGTTAAGTTGAGCTTGATATCTATCTAGCTGCTAATACATTAGTCTATATATGTAGGGATGCCATTGGGCAATCATTGAGGATGATTATCCCAAAATTAAGTAAGCTTATGAATACTTTTGAATTTCTCACCTTGTCCTCTAAATTGGATACCTTTCCAAGGGCTGGTTTGTGGTTACCATTATTTAATAATTAACTAAGATAATGTTCCTACTTTTAAGTTTAATACTAATGTTAATCAAAGTTACTGCTATCTTAATGAAATATATTCAAATTAAATATGGAAATGGTTACTAAAGAACAACCTCCTTGCGAACATTTATCTTTATTCCTCAAAACTAAAATAACAAACTATTTCAATAAAAGGTTAACCATGGAATGATTCAGCCTAGACTTAGCCATTAATTGTTTTAACATAAATCTCTTATCTGTACTAATTGGTGTTGATGGTTCCTCAGGCGAAGGCTTGCAGGCGATGGTTGTAGGGGAGAGGGTCAGGGTTCAGAGGAGCCGTCTTGCATCAGCCCTGATCAGTCTCCAAGTCCTCCCTCAGCCTCCATCAGTCTAGAAGTCCCTCTCTTTTTACCTCCTTGCTTCTACCCCCTTTCTCTCTTGTTCTGCCTAAGAGGGGGTCGAAAACGTTGTTCATTGGCCGACTAGTTTTATAGAGGGAGGAAATTCTGGGATTTCATCGGATGGCTCCACCCCTTGTCCTGACAGGCGGTATCTGCGAACCACTATCCAACTAGTATAATTTAATCATACCTTTTCCAGGCGGTCTCCACTTTTTCCTCGAGGTCAGCCGAAGCCTAAGGGGAACAGTTCTTAAAATTGATTAGGTATCCCAGCTTTTGGCTTTGTTACAGTGTTAACTTCTCGGTAGGGTTTTTAAATTAACTTTATCCCTTATCTCTTATGTGGTGACATCTGTCATCGCCTGTCAGTTACCCTTCTTTCTACCTGCTCGTCCCTTATTTCTTTTGTTCGCACCTGGTCTGTTTAAATTATATAACAATAATATTGGCCAATATCAATACATATTAATACGTATAATAATACCAAACTGTATTTTAAATTGCTTATTTTTTAATTTTTGTGTGTTTTTAGAACTGAAGATGAATCTATAACATTTGAAACTAGTTTTCAATAAAAACAAAGTTATAGAAGTAGCAAATAATTTATCAATTCCAAACTAAATAAACTCTGTCAACTACATGTCACAACTGATAATGCGACAGTTAATGCTGCCATGAACCTCGTGTTCTTCGACTAATTGTCATTTCGCGTGTACAATTGTAAGTATTTTTATCTGTTATTTTAGCAAACATATGAAGAACATTTCTTCTGTTTCATTAAGACATTTCTTTTTCTTAAAATTATTACGTTGCGTGACTGGTTAGATTGAATACTCTCATTTGAATTTTTTTTCGGCAAACAAATGACATGAAAACAAGAGAACTTCCGTGATGGAATTTTATGTCAAGATAATGGAGCATTATTAATCAAGCCAATTGGTGAAATATATTTCCATAGGGTGAAAAATGAAATGTAAAAATAAATAATTCGGAGGACCACGAAAATGTAATATTTTATGAAAGTTCAGATGAGATACGTGTACTGAAATTATATAAGCATTTTCACACAAATTAATGATAATTGAACAAATAAAATATACAATATACTAGTTTGTTATAAAAGTCTTTGTGCATTAGTATAACTTTCTTTCAGATTACATATTTTAAACATTATTGAATACAACTCTTCAAGGTAAAGTCCATTGTTATCAACTACTTTCCATTGCAAGTACTTTGCACTCAAAACTGCATAAACTCTGTCTAGCTGTTCACAGTAAAGGTTTGAGTTCCTACTATGGCCGATAAACCACGAATAGTTTCTTGTGGGTTCTGGTTCATATGACTTATTCGTTTCGATGGATAAGTGACTCTCCTTTTATGGCACAAATTTCTTCGGCGGCTGCCTTTGCGCTTAAACCTTTTTTCCAGTAATGTCTCAAAAGATCGCGAATAACGATTTTTTCTCGTGACATTCCACGTGAGTTTCAAAAATGTAAATGACCCCATATAGCCAACTAAGGAATTAAAAGATTAGTCAAAGTAAACATTGACATAAATAATAGGAACAAAAACATTCTTATCTGCTCCTCTAGATGGGAGGAATGGGGAAAAACTATTTAAAAAATAGGTAATTTTGTGATCGTCGTCATGACAACTTCATACATGTGGAAGCAAGACCACTACAAACACATTTTAACAAGAGAGAAATTATTGTGTGAAAGTGTCATTTGTTAATAAAATCGGAGATTAATGAGGAAATATGTGATGTGTACAAAAAACGACTTCCTTGTACGCCTATTAAACTATAATTCGATGGCTCAAAAAGTGACCCTGAATTTGGTTACTAGTTTCCGAAGATTGACTCTCGGCGTCCCGACATCCATCTAAATAGTTCCCATGATAGTAATAAGTATCTCAAAAACGACACTCGCGACGTCTATCTGTTGACACAGACACTCTTACATACAGGCAAACATACACATAAATATATAAATGTTAAAATGTTACAATTATGAAAATGTTAAAAGCTATATCAATATATCATTAGATAAAGCAGTTGGAAATCGACGGTTTCGACATTTTATGCGTGAAAACCCGCTGCAGACTTATTCTTCTGCTGCAGACTTGTTCAGCTCACTAATGGGTAGGAAAACAAATAGTTTACACTCAATTTTAACACTTAAAACAAGTAATAGCAATGTTTAATTAGAGTGGAAAAAATCGCGTTTGTAACCTTTATTACCGAACCGTATGATTTCAATGCAGTCGATCAGCATTTACAACCGATTACCATTTTTGTTTTTAACCGGTTGTTTCGTTGAAATGTCTGATACCTTCCCTCTCCCTTCCCTCTTTTCATCTCTCCCTCCTCCCCCCTCTAAGTTGTAATAATTGGAGTATAGAAATGCAAAAGAGTCAAAGTGCCTTTAGAAAATATTTTCAAAATTCAAGTTCCAACTTGAAAAATATTGAAGAAATATGATTTAATTAAAATAAAAAAAAAAAAACTTCTGAATTAATGAGGTTAAATACAATAGCCAAGGGTCCAATGAATTATGAATGGGAGACGAGAGAATGAATCTAGAATTGTCAATGAATGGAGCTAAACTCCTTCAGGGCTTGATTAGAATGTAGTTTGACGCCAGCATGGAAAAAATATCTGAAAATTGCGAAATTTGACTATGGTCAGATGAATATTTTTACATAGATAATATATTTAATTTTCTATAGAGTGGATGCCAAAACGGGTGAAGCTTTTCCCGAAAGTGTACACCAATGAAATAGTGTTAAAATTACTATATATTTTTTTAGATGCTCTGAAAATAAAGAAAGCTCCTGGTTACGATTCGGTGCACAGCTGTTTTTATTTCATCGAAAATCCCCTCCCTTTTATCCAATCGCATAGAGTGTGGACTGATTCCTCCTATCTACTTGATGAGCCACGAGAGATATACATTCAGAATTTCTCCTTTGCAATATTAAAAGCCCCTTCGCCTTGTACTGAGTGATTACAAATATTAAAAATTTCAAAAGATGATGTACATTTACAACAAAACAAATAAAATAAAAAATAGGGTGAAGTGAGACAAGTGTAATCAGGTCTTCTCTATTTATTTTTTTATAATTTTTTACTATTTAAAATTTTAAAATAAATTCTTTTGCGCCTATATATGATGTTTTATATCCGTGGCTTAATGAAAAATTTCAGTTTTTTGTAGATTACATCCATTTTCACTTTTTGCGCGAGTACTGATTGTGATTTTGGTTTATTATTTTCAATAACAGACCTTTTTAATCGACCAAGGAAAAACAAATTTAATTCCCTACCCCTCAAAATTTGAGGTTATACGTTTCAAGATACGTAGAATCCAAATATCCAATAAATAAAAAAATCCGTCCGTCCGCCGTACGCCATACCGTCACGGCTTTTCTCCGAGACTACTGGACTGATTTTCTTGAGATTCGGCACCAAAGTCAATGCCCACACCAGGATGATCCTCGGAACTCTATATTACCATCTGTTTTTTTCAAAATGGTGGCCGATTAGAGATTTTATAAGCCCATAACTCGTCCAAATATAAAGATATAGGAGAAATGTAAGGTGTTTTGG
The DNA here is from genome assembly GCA_948150685.1 of Rhaphigaster nebulosa. Classification (NCBI taxonomy): domain Eukaryota; kingdom Metazoa; phylum Arthropoda; class Insecta; order Hemiptera; family Pentatomidae; genus Rhaphigaster; species Rhaphigaster nebulosa. The sequence continues at coordinate 7,602,731 of OX411306.1, forward strand.
AATCAGCATACCATTGAGTTTTCTGTTATGATTCATCGAAAGGTGATGAAATTCCCAACAGAGGGCAAAAAGAATAATTCAAATCGGACTAGTATTAGTTGAGATATAGCGTAATGAACTTCGTAGGCTAATTCATGGGCGCTGCAGGTTATCGTGGCCCTAGTCCTTCTGACTTATCAATTGGGTTACTGACTTCATCCTTCCTTGGATTATTTCCGCACTTCCTTTAGCTTCCTCAGTCTTTCCCTTTTTTTTTTTTTTTACCCACTGAAGTGCTCATCTAATATTTTCTTCTGTACCATTTTACCCTCTGATCACATGTCCTAACCATCTCAGCCTGCTTGCGTTGACACAGTTTCTTCTTAACACTCCCAGTTCGGCACTCTCACGGCCGAACTTGGGGCAAGCTTCAAATTTCTGCTCCTTAGGTGCCTACTGCTTAGTTTCTTTGCTGAACTTAGTAAATAACTTTTATAAAGTATTCTGCACGTGTCCCTTTCCCGAAACACTCCAAATGCTCATTTAAAAGATTATCTAATTATCTAAACTGTAAACCAAAGCAATACGGAAAGTCCTGTGAATAGACAGACTATATATTTTTGAAATATTACTATTTGGAAATAATAAACCATTGCGTAATAATTTGCAGTTTTTTTATTTTTATTTTATATTGCTGACACAAGTAATTGATTACGATTTTATAATTTTTCTTACTTTGTATTATCTTCATTTGTCGGATTTCGGAATGCCGACAAAACATTATTTAGTAGTGATTACGTATACCCCAACAACAAACACATGGGGCAAGTGTAATCACTGAGCCTTGTCTAAATATGATCATTTACACTCTGCTCCAGCATTGAACCTTTGTTTTTGTTTACCTGTTTTTTTTTTTTTTTTGGTTTTTATAAATTTTTCCGATATATCCTTTGCCTCATATTATATAAAATAAAAAAAACTATATTGTACGGTTTGTTTTATTCAGGAATCTCAATAAAATAAAGATAAACATAAAATTGTATTTATTTCCTAATACTATGCAACAAAAAAAAGTTATACTTCCTTCCGAATTGAGATATTAGGTTCATTTCTTTATATTTGTGTGTGAAACTAAATTTGTTTTTATTTTATTACACTTGTCCCGCAGTATTTGGGAACTATAATGCATATGACTTGATTGCATTTACCCATCTTGCAGCATTGCCCGAATGCTGGGGAAAATGTTATCAGCGATATTTTATATTTTATTTTTATAAGAAATTCACTATTGTTTTTTTTATTTAATTTTTTTAACTAATTTTAGGAACTTACTGATCTGCTTATATAAGTTTAGTATTAATTACCTCTCTATTATGTACCTATCTACAACATTTCTAATTTTATGTTCAACATCTGTTCGATTATTTTCTATTTTCGTTATATTTATTTTATTTTTGTTGTTGTTTCTTATTTTTTTTTAATATTTATCTAAATTGTACACTAGTTTAATGCTTTATTGTGAATCAATTGTAAATTGAACTTTCCATAAATATATTACGGGGTTTCCTGTGGAATTTATAAATTTTGTAAATAAACTCCTCTTGCACAGGGTTACTATGCAAAAGATAAATAATATGTATATGTATATGTAAATGTCTCTCTCTCTCTCTCTCTCTCTCTCTCTTTCTCTCTCTCTCTCTCTCTCTCTCTCTCTCTCTCTCTCTCTCTCTCTCTCTCTCTCTCTCTCTCTCTCTCTCTCTCTCTCTCTCTCTCTCTCTCTCTCTCTCTCTCTCTCTCTCTCTCTCTCTTTCTCTCCTCTCTCTCTCTCTCTCTCTCTCTCTCTCTCTCTCTCTCTCTCTCTCTCTCTCACTCTCTCTCTCCCTATATATATATATATATATATATATATATATATATATATATATATATATATATATATAAATTAAAAATTTTAACATGTTCTTCATAAAACTCATTAAAAATCCATTAGATAAATAAGTATCATTATTATAGATGCTGAAGGTAAAAAGCTAATTTAATCTCCCTCGCTCTTCCAGTAACCGCATCTCCCCTCCCCTAGCAGCTTCGGCATTTGCATATCCCTGCACCTGAGTGCTCCTTCTCCAGTTTTATTAATTACACTTCGTCAGCAAGAAACACCTCGAGCTTAAGAATTTTTTCATAAGATGATGAAATATCACTCTTTATTTATAATTTTTCATACAAATTTACGACGAAATGTAAATAACAAAGAATGTTTTACACAGATAATTTGTCTGTTTATACTGTACAATATGTATATATATTAAACGTTATCCAATAGTTTAAGTTTTGGAAAGTTTTCTGTATAAAATTCATATTTCTATGGTAATCTCTAGGGTTATGATTTTTATGTAGTAAAAACTACAAAATATGTGCATAAATATGTGGTTGTTATATCAGAAATATTTAAAAATACAGTCGAACCTCTGTATTTTTAATATCGAACTTTTTATAGGAACCTTGAATTTTTATTTAAGAAAATATTCTGTATATAGAATAAAATTTATATATTTCGAACTAAAAATTCTCATTTCAAAAATATAAAATGTGATTCACATCAATGGTCATTATTATTGCCCTTAGTTTACATATAATTGGATAATAATTAAATAACAAAAAAAAAAGTTCCACTGGTTTGCGAAGTAGTGGAAATTCAGGGAAGATCTTGTTTCAGAAGAATTACAGGAGTACCTAAATTCTCTGAATCTCTTTTCTAACACAGAGTGAAATTTTCATTTTAAATTTTCCTTTCTTGTTGTGAACGTTGTTCCTAAACCTGACTTCGGTGATGAATTATACATACATAGACATTATAAACTATTTTGCGCGAAAACAAAACTAAATTAATTTTAGTATATGTTTGCATATTTTTAATACATGTGCATTTTAAAAAAAAAATCTGCAAACACAGATGTAATTGGTACAATTTTTCAATTGAGTATTATTGATCGTTCAGTTTTGTTTTTTCTTAACCCTAAAAAATTGCATTTGTTACTTCATTAACCCCCAAAATCTTTGGGGTCCGTAGACCCTCCTGGGGACCACTCAGTGTCTTTAAAGTGGGTACCCTTAATTGGGAGAAAAACCTGGTGGTTGAGCGCGATCTCGGCCAAATCACCTTCTTGCACAACCATTGGTTTAGAAACAGTACCGTCCTTATCAAGTACTGAAACCAAGGCCATTCATGGGTTGTAGTGGTACAGGTTTCTAAACCCCCCAAAAATTCTTTGACCCTAAACAATAGCTGTAATTATTTTTAGACTGAAAAAGGTTAAGAATTGCAATCTTTCTATACAATGAAGTTTTTACAAGGAACCTTCATGTCCGATACATTTAGGTTTGAATGTATATGTAAAAAATGTGAAATATGTAAAAAAATATTTATTAAAAAATATTATAAATACACCAATAAAGTATTATTTACATGTACTTTATAACATTTAAAACGTATTTAAAAAAAAATTGTTAAATTAAAAAACAAAGAAAATTAAATAAAATAAAAACAATGTAAAACTTCCAAATTACTCAAGTATTTATTATTCATCAAACACTGATGAAATTGGGTCAAATTTGGAGTATTATTAGATTTTCGAAGAAAAATCTCCTTGGATTTTTCCTCAGAATTACTTTGTATCGGCTAAATCTACTGTATCTATGTTGACTGAGGAAATGGGAGCAACTTAAATGATGGAATTTTCTTAACATTTATAGTGGTGGGTTTTCCTACCCCTTGTTTGTTTTTTTCTGGAGAACATCAGTAACATTTCTGCATTATACCTAGGCCGGGTTATTTTTTTTATTTTATTAGTTTTTCATTTATTTATTTTTTTTATGACATCTTCAGTCTTCTGTCTTATAGCCCCTCCCCCCAAATTTAAGTCTGGATATATTTCTTTAAAACATTTACGCGACTGGGAGCCTTCAATCTGTTTACTTCCTTGTACGCAGTAAAGGAAGTATTGTAATCGCGAAAATTTTCGGTTTTTAGATTTACACGGAAATATCCATTTTGACCATCCCAGAATCGATTTAGGCATGTTTCGTCGTGGCGTTTGAAAGTACTTTCGTTCGTACGTACCTCGCATAACTCAAAAATGGTTAGCCGTAGAAACCAAAAATTAGGGTTGTAGTAAAATCTAGTTGTGAACCTTCCTTTTTGATCACTGCAAGATTACCGGAAGTTGTACTTTACTCGAAGGTTATTATTGATTTTCATAACAAAATATATTAAAATATAATGAAAAACGTCTCAAATTTGGCATAAAAGACCTACAAATAAATATAAACAACATAATAAATTTAGGTTAAAATTGGCAAACCGGAAGTAGCACTTTACTTGAAGGTCATATTAGGCTCATCAAAAATTATATTAAATTATAATGGAAAACATCTAAAATTTGGCAAATTACACTTTTATATCAATATAAATAATATAATTAATGTTGGTCGAAATTGAAGAGCCGAAAGGGGTACTTAACTTGATGATCATAATAAATTCACATCAAAAGGTTTATTGACATTTAATACTGAGATCATAAAGGTTAAAAACGCGATTTTTTTTTTTGCACTCTAATTAAAAAATGTTATTAGTTGTTTTGTGTTAATATTTACTATGAAATACTTTTTTTTCCTCCACATTTGTGAGCTGAACAAGTCTACATCAGGAGAATAAGATATAAGCTAAGCACCCGCTCTTCCGCTTAAAATGTTGAAACCGTCAATTTCCAATGTTTTATCTGGTGACATAGACAGTTCTAGTCTTCAGTTGACATCCGCATGATGGTATAGAAGGATCAATCTAATTAGGGATTGATAAATTATTTGCCACTTCTATTAATTTGTTTTATTGAAAACTAGTTTCGAATGTTATACATTCATCCTCAGTTTAAGGTGTAAATGGATTATATCAAACCGAAAAGTTTGTACTGGTTCCTCTTGCATTGTACTAACAGTGTATTGTAAATGCACTGTTTGTATAATGCTACCGGAAGTAGCACTTTACTAGTTTCGTCGTGACGTTAGTTCTTCTCGCATAATTGAAAAAACGGTTTGCTGTAGAAAGTTAAAATTCTACATTGCGATTGTTGTAACATCTTGTTGTAAACATTTGGTAGCTTCATGATCACCCGAAGTGGTATTTTACTTGAAGGTCATAATAGATTTTCATTATGGAAAAAATTATATCCAAGTATAATATATACTTTACTAATTAAATATATAAAACTTACATATTAATAAAAATGTAAAAAAATATTTTGGTTAAAGCTGGAAGTAGTACTTTACTTGAGGGTCATTTTAGACTATAAAATTATAAAATATAATGTACAACATCTCAAATTAAGTATATAAGAATTTTACATCAACATAAAAAAGATACTAGACTTCGGTGAAAATTGGTAAACCGGAAGGGATGCTATACTTGGTAAATTGGTAAACCGGAAGGGATACTATACTTGGTAAATTGGTAAACCGGAAGGGATACTATACTTGAACCTGATTATAAACTTTCATCAATAATTATATGAAAACATATCAAATTCGGTAAATAGAACTTTTATATCAATACGAATGTATTTATTTTGGTTAAAATTTGTTAGCCGAAAAAAGTACTTTACTTGATGATCATAATAAACTTACATAAAAAATTATATTAAAATTAAATACGAAGATCTTATGATTCGGTAATAAAGGTTACAAATGCGATTTATTTTTTCACTTGAACATTTTTCTTTACTTGTTTTAAGTGTAAAAATTGAGTGTTTAATACTTTTCTTTCCTCCCCATTTGTGAGCTGAACAAGTCTGCAGCAGAAGAATAAGATATAAGTTAAGTGGGTTCATCTGCTTAAAATGTCGAAGCCGTTGATTTCCAATGCTTGATCTAGTGACATTGACAGTTCTAATGTTGTCACGGAACACGAAGAAATCTCTTGGGAACTTGTTACGTATTGAAAGAAAACGACATATGATAACGGAATGAGACCTCCAGAAACAAGAGCTTGTGTGTGTGTTTCATATTCATAAAAATAACATATTTTATATTGGTTAAAATTGGAAAGCCGGAAGTGGTACTGTACTGTACTGTACTGGTCATATCAAAGGTCATAATAAACTTTCATCAATAATAATATTAAAATATAATGCAAAACATCTCAAATTAAGTATACAAAATTTTTATGTCAATGTAAATAACATACTAGATTTTGGTTAAAATTGGCCAGCCGAAAGTAGTACTTTTCCTGAAACTATTTTTTTTTTTACTTCCCGCCTTTTTTTTCGAACCACCGAATTAAAACCTAACAGGCGTACAAGAAAGTTATGTGGTGTCACATCAGATATTTTTACCTCATATTGTTCTAGGAAATATTTTTAAAAAATTGAGCGGCCGAATTAAAAAATCATTAGAATCATAATTGTAGGTAATTTACTCTTGTTTAATTAACTATAAAATGAATATTAGAATTTATTCGAATAATACATGGTTTGAAAATTCTTAGCAAAAAGGAAGCCTTTTTTTTTGTTGTATTATATTCATATTTCCGGGGAAAATTCTAGCTAACAAAGTTGAAATCGACACCGTAAAAAACATAAATGAGCATATTTTCAGAACTTTTCCAAAACTTTCTAACGAGATCCCCTTTCCGATTCACCATCCTACAGCGGAGTGTTAATATTCATGTGTGTTTTTACATTTAAAACGTTATTATTGATATTAGCTTACACAAGTTTTCAGTACAATTATCAAAATCATCACATTTGATATGGTCTAAAAAAAAATATATAATTAGTAGATATTTCTTAATATAAATTATACATAACTAGAATTATTTTGAAGTTTCAAATTTTCTTTTTTTTTTTATTGTACAAGTAATTACTATTTAAACATGTATTTATTTTATATGTATATATACAGACCTGGAACTGGTATTTTTTCCAGAGGGATTGAACTTAATTTTGCCGCCCATTCTTCCTAATCTATACTCAACAGGCGCTTTTGTTGATATAATCATTGAATTTTGATTAATCAATGTGAATTATTAATCATGAACAATGCATTCAAAAATTTAAATTTTCAAGAGGTGGGGAGGATTAATGATCCTTTACTTTGGTGTATGGAATTCACCTTGTATGCCCCCATTAAAAAATTACTGGACCCGTCAATGCCAGAAAAGTTTAAACTTATACTTTTCAAGTATAACTTGTACGACCACCTAAAATATGATGTCATAAAAAGCTCTGTCATGCAAAGAGAAATATGGCCACCTATTTTTAATTTTGTTATCTCTCTCTCTCCGCTTAATATCATAATATTATATTATGAGTATAATTATTAAAATCCTGTTATCTATTTTATTTGTATGTTCAAAATAAATTATCATATTTTATTTGAATTCTTGTAATTTTTTTCCGTACTTTAATCTTGGTTTGCTAATTTTATATTCAGATCATAAAATATCATAACTAAGAATAAAAACTGTACTTTACGCTGTTTTCCATGGATGGTGAACAAGTAATATGTTATCCAAATCTTAATCTATTTACATTTGATAGTTTTTATTTTAAGAAAAGGCGAAGGATGATTTTGAGTATGATGAATTTAGACTGTACATCAAAATAATTTGTAATACTTAAATATATACGTGAAATATTTCTTGAAATAATTTGAAAATATTGTTAGTGGCATTTAATATTTTATACAAATAAAAAAGAAATCATTTTATTTTATAAAGAAAAACTGTACACATTAAAATTACTTTTTAAATAAGAATTTTTCATACGTATTAATAAAATAAATTGAGAATGACGTCGTTTTTTTATTTTCCCTTACCTATGTATGAAATATAGTAAGGGGAAGTATTGCGATCGTGAAAATTTTTGAATTCGAGTTATCGACGAAAATACAAGACCTCCTAAGTTTTAAGGCCTCCTAAATCCAAATAACCAAGTCTCTTGTTCTTCTCACAAAGGACGAGGAAAATCAGTATTTTACACTCAATTTTAATACTTTATACAAGTAATAAGAATGTTTAATTGGAGTGGAAGCCAAATTGTGTTTGTAACCTTTATTACCGAAACATATGATTTATGTACTTAATTTAAATATAATTTTTGATTTAAGCTTATTATGACCTTCAAGTAAAGTACCCTTTTCGGCTCACCAATTTTAACCAATATATATTAAATACATTCAAATCGATATAAAAGTCCTATTTACCAAATTTTAGATAATTTGCATTATATTTTAATATAATTTTTGATGAAAGTCTAATATGACCCACAAGTAAAGTACCGCTTCCGGTTTTCTAATCTAGTATGTAATTTAAATCAATATATAAATTATAAATACTAGATTTGAGAAGTTTTGTATAGTGTTTTAATATAATGTTTGATGGAAATCAATTATGAGCTTCAAGTAAAGTACCACATCCGGTAATCAAGCAGTGATCAAAAAGGGAGGTTCACAATTAGATTTTACACCGATCCTAAATACAAAATTACAACTTTCTACGGCTAAATTTTTTTGAGTTATGCGAGATACAAGCGTACGTACGTACCGACGTCACGACGAAACTAGTCAAAATGGATTCAGAGATGGTCAAAGTGGATATTTCCGTCGAAATCAGAAAACCGAAAATTTTCGCGATTACAATCATTTTACTTCGTACAAGGAAGGAAAAAACACGTAGATAAATATAAATATGAACATTTAAAAGGATTGAGGAAGGATTGAGGAAGGATATGAGAAATATCGATGAACTATTTTACGTCGTCATCTTAATTAGGAAGTCATTGCTTGGCGGAGGAATTAGGATGCGGCTTGGGGATGAAGAAGCGTCTTTGATCCTGAAGACGTCTTTTTTCTTTTAATGTCGTGCCATGGAACTAAGTCCATAATTAAGTGGAGTTGAGCCAGTGTTTGAATTTATATATTAAAAATGAAGCTTAGATAAAGGTGCAGTGAGCAAAGGCCTAATTAAATTCCAACACTCACAAGCTAGAAAACACCGTTGATTCTAATTAAGAAGCAAATAGAGGATAACCAAGCTGGAGTTAATAAGATTTCAAATGAAGTATCAAAATAAAATTTCATATTTTGTATATAAAATTTAAATTTAATATTTTTATATTAGGGACTTATTTGTCTTCTCTTGTAAATTGTACATTTTTCATTATCCATGTAAAATAATTCACAACCTTTTAACTTTCACGATTCAACTTCTTGTAGGTTGAATATTTTGGATTAAATCAGAATAGTTTAAATAAATAAATATGTTTTCTTATTGTGAATGTCATATAGAATATTACATTACACATATATAGAACGGTGGAGAATTTCCATAAAATCTACTGATTAAAGAAATGCTTTGATGTTAGGTTATTTAATAACCGAACAGCAAAGCGGTTTATTACAGCTTTAATATACATTTTCAGCGTGTGCAGGTTAATTATCAACACAAATCGAAACAACATTCATTGGAAAAATATAAGAGGAGTCATTTCATTTTATAATAATCCTATGGATAATACGATTACAAGAGACTAGGAGATAAATCTTGAGACTAGTAAAAAGTATTGTAATTTAACAAAAATGAAAATAAAAATAAAGCTTATAAAAAAGTCAATGAAAAAACTTAGGATTTTTTTGCTCCTTATGAGTATTGGACAGTTGGCGAAGAAAATCATCATATCAATCCGTACACACGGTGCACCCAACCTCCTCTCTCAAAATCTTTTAGGCATCCTATGTAAAAATCTTTTTCTTCAAATGATTTTCTTAATTATTTTTCTTTTAATTCTTTTTCTTAAATCTATTTATTTTTTTTCACCATACATTTACCCTTTCTTGTAATTTTCCTCTTTCGCTTCTTTTCATGCTCAACATTTTCTTCTATTCACTATTTACTCGTATCTCAAGAGTATTCTGTGATATTTCATATGTAGTTGAGGCCTTACAATAATCCATTGCGCAATTTAAAACCGCTTTCGCAACATCATCAATATTTTGGAACCACCATTTTTATAATTCCGACATTATGGTTTTTCTATGATGAAATAAACGATAAATATAATAAAACGAAAGCTATTTATCCGACGGCTATACATATTATAAAAGTTCAAATGTGGTAATAAATTGAACATAAAATATAGGAGTAAAAAATTTCTCGTTCATTGTTAGTACAATGCGAGAAGGAACCAGTACCAATTTTTCTGTTTGATATAATCCATTTAAACCTTGGTGAGTACCTATATGTATTTGATTTCTTGTCTTAATTAAATTCATAATTCATAAATGTTTTATAATACTGATTCATATAATTTAATATGTATAATAATACCAACTATATTTTGAATTTCTTATTTTTGAATTTTTTGTGTGTTTTTAGAACTGAGGATGAATGCATAACATTCGAAACTAGTTTTCAATAAAACAAATTTATAGAAGCTGCAAATAATTTATCAATTCCTAATAAAATATAGGAGATAGTAGTCGCAAAAGAGATTTCAATGAATGGGTAAAAATAAATGTCTCTATATGTGTAAGGTATGTTTGAAATAGTTTTCAATATTCCACATTATTAAAGCGATCCACTTTTTTTTGCAAAAATACAAAAGCTAATAATTCTATTTTGTATACATATTTCAATAATCTTCTGATTATGATTATTGTATATAATATAATATTATATATATATATATATATATATATATATATATATATATATATATATATATATAAGTTAAGGTACACAGTGTAACTGTATACAACTTAATCCCAACTCTAAGATGTAAACACTCTCTAAAACTATATATAGAGGATTACTGAGGCAATAAAGTTAGTCTTTTCTCAACAAGCGTGTGTGTTATTACGTTCCCGTTTTTCCCTTTTTTTTTATTCTAAGTTACCGGGACGAACATAAGTGGTGCCGAAACCCGGGAGGTTATACTAGGAGTAGAAAGCTGTTTTTTTTATTCTCTCTGTTTTTTCTCTCTTAGCGTCTTCCCTTTTCGTTCTCGCTGCGCGCGTCTGTTTTTTTTAATTGACCAGAACAAGTGAGAAGGTCAAAGAATGCCTGATGAGATAGTGCGGCCGGCAACCTTAATACTACCACAGGATATCCCGGCGCTGCCAACGGAAACCATAGCGGCGGCGCACGCGAACTTAGCAGCAGCACAAGCGAACGCCTTGGAATGGCTAAAGATAAAGACGGCGACCTCGCAGGACCTAAGAAAAGCAATCACGGATCTAGAAAGATTCAATGGGGAAATCGGAGAACTAAACCATTTTCTCAAAGGAGGCGACCGTGTGATGACACGCATAGAGGCGAAGTTGGCGGAAGACCTTGTAGACCCGGTGGATGCGAACGCATTGAGAGCAGCGTTAGTATGCCGAGTCAAAAGAAACATATTAAATCTGATCCAGGCGGACGAAGATACGCCATGGATTATAGTGAAGGACAGGCTGAAGAAAGCATTTGGGGGAGGCCGGTGGGCCCCAGAAGAAGATATTTTTCGGATGTTCAGGGAGACGAAAAAACCGTACCAGACAAATGGGCAATATGCGGGAACGCTATTAGCTCGATATAACAAAATTACCGAGAAGATGAGAGAAACCCTGAACGCAGCCGAGGTGGAGGGCAGGATGGCGTTTCTGTCAACCATACTCAAAGTGCAGCTAGCAAGAGACACGGGAAAGAAGGAGGGGCTGTCTAGGGACAAAACATTCATCGAGTGTGCTCAGGAGATGGTAGACGCCAGCGCCAGGGACGAAGAGGCCAGATTCGGAGAGGAAGCGGAAACGGGATGGAGTAGAGTAACCTACAGGAGGCCCGAGACAGGTAGGAGCAAGCCTAGGCCGGATATAGGAAGAAGAAGAGAGACGGAGTTCGGCGGAAGGGAGAGAACTATGGCACGAGAAAGGAGGCAAGGAACGGAGAAGAGGATCTCGAAAAGGGAAGACAGGAAGTGTCATGGATGCGGGAGGACGGGACATCTGGTAGCCCAGTGCCCCCGAACGAGATGCTTTGAATGCGGCACTGAGGGACACATTGCGAGGCAGTGCCCCTACATGAGTAGACGCGGAGAAGCGAATCGAGTGGAACCTATGGAGGTGAATGCGCAGAGGATGTGGAAAAGGAGCAGACCACCATCAGAGTCAATAGGGTCATCGGAAACTTCGGAGACAGAAGAAGAGGAGATCGAACCAGGAAACAGAGGAGCTGGAGGAGGAAGGAGTGGCCGAAGGAGCGGAGGACGAAGAGCAACGGAGGAGAGGATATCGAGAGACAACGAATGAGGAAAGTGCGAGCAGAGAGGCAACCACGCGGTAGTGCATAATATAGAGAGTGAGTGTGGTGGGTTGCCTATCATCAGAGTTGCGAGAGGAGTACGATGCTTGGTGGATACAGGCAGTTCTAACACGATAATGTGTCGGAGTGCGATAGAGGCGTTGTGTGAAGGAGAGAGGATACCCCAGGTCTGCACCTACCTACCTTGTATGTACCTGCGTATGTGGATGTAGATTAATCACCTTGAATGGTCCATGTAAAATAGAAGGGGAAGTGGGGATAGATTTAAATAAATGGGGAACCGAGGGAGGAAGGTTGAGGGTGCACGTAGTGGAGAATATGCCCCGTGAATATGGGGGGATAATTGGCTGTGACCTGTTGGGGAAAATGGGAGCGCGGATAAGAAATAAGGACGGGAATTGGAGTATTAAGATAGGAGCGAAGAAATACAGGTGTAAGAGGGTCCTGAGAAAGGATAAAATTAGAGTCGGGGCAATTAACCGGGAAGACTGGAGACAGGTGTTACGTGGTGAGTACTCGGATGTTTTTTTTCAAGAGGGAGAGATATTGAGTGTAACGGGGGAAACGGTACACGAAATCCCGCTGAAACAGGATAGGGTGACGTACGTTAAGGAGAGAAGATACCCGCAAGCTCTACGACAACACATCCGGGAAGAGCTGGAGAATTTGAAGAAGCAAGGCATTATTACTGACAGCACGTCGCCATACAATAGCCCCCTCTGGGCAGTGAAGAAGAAGAGTTCGGAAAACGGCAAGCGGGAGAAGTATAGGGTCGTGGTAGATTTTAGGAAACTAAACGAGAACACTCTGGATGAGAAATACCCGATACCGAGGTTCGAGGATATCTTGGATAGGCTAGGAGGAGCGGCTGTGTTTAGCACGCTGGACTTAAAAACAGGGTACCACCAGATAAAAATGCACCCGAGGGACCAGCATAAGACGGCTTTTACATTCGAGAGGGGTCACTTCGAATTTACCCGGATGCCGTTTGGGTTGAAAAACGCGCCCATAACTTTTCAGAGACTCATGGACGAGTTTTTGCGGGGACTGGACGAATCGGTCTGCCAGGTGTATATGGACGACCTGCTGATCTTCAGTAAGAATGAAGCGCAACATATTGCGGATCTAAGATGCGTCTTTGACCGGCTGAGACAATTCGGGCTAAAGCTGTCCGTAGAGAAATCGATTCTGGGGCAAGACCAGATCAACTTCCTGGGGCATACTATATCAAAGGAAGGAGTGCGACCCGATGCGCGGAAGGTTGAGGCTATCCAAAAGATGGCAATCCCAACGGACGTGAAAGGAATAAGGAGGTTGCTGGGAACACTAAATTATTATCGACGATTCGTCCCGGAGATGGCGGAATACCTAGTACCCCTTAATAACCTGCTGAAGAAAGGGAGCAAAGTTGTGATAACTCCTGTGATCGAGGGTAATATTCGAAAGTGTATGGCGCGATTACAAGAAGAACCGGTACTTGCGTTCCCCGATTTTGGTAAACCATTCACCATCACCACAGACGCGAGCGAATACGCGTTGGGGGCGGTGTTGTCGCAGGACGGAAAACAGGGGGAACAACCCGTGGCGTATGCCAGCAGACGCCTCACGGAGACGGAAGCGCGTTATAGCGCGTTAGAACGCGAACTGCTGGGTATTGTATGGGCGGTCGAGCACTTTAGGCCGTATGTGTTCGGGCGGAGATTTAAGGTCCAGATGGATCACCGACCCTTATTGTGGGTAGGAAAGCTCAAGGAATCATCGGCGAGAGTTACCCGCTGGAAAGAGTTTTTGAGCCAATATAACATGGAGGTGGCTTATAAACCAGGAAGAGAGAATATTGTGGCAGATTGGCTATCTCGAGCGCTGCAGGTCAACGCGATAGAGACAGAAAGAGGGGAACATTCCGGAGAGATACAGAGATTCTTAAGGGAATGGACGCCCGAGGGTGAAGGAGAACCAGAATCAGGGGAAGCAGAAGAAGAAAGGATGTCGACGGGGGACGAAAGTGTTATAGAAGACAGGCCAACGGATATGGAGGAGAGGGAGGAAATCATCAATGACAAAAAACGTCAGATTATCTGGCAAACCCGGACGTCGGGATTGATGAAGGTGGATTACTCGAGATACGGCAAGTATAATATCAACACGATATGGTCACATCCAGGAGTAAGAGAGGAGCAGATTTGCAGGGCCCTGAAAGACGCGTCCAGATCAGGAACCACCCATTACTTGTACGTAGGTAACGTATCGGTCTGGGAGAAAATAAAGCGCTTATGGCAGACCGAGAAAATCGGAATCGATAGGACGTTCGTCAGATGCAAACTCATGGTGGAAACGATAAGAGACCCGGAACGGCAGGAGGAGGTTACTCTGGCGTATCACCAGGGGAAGACTAATCACCGAGGAGTAAACGAGACCCTGCAAGCATTGAAAAGGAAATATTTCTGGGAGAAAATGCGAAAGACAATAGATAAGGTGTTAAAGGCATGTGTAGTGTGTCAGACTACGAAATACGATCGCCACCCTCCAACCGGGAAGCAAGAAGAGACGACGACACCTAGCGCACCGTTAAGCGACCTACAGGTGGATACATTCACGTGGAAAGGGTTCAAATGGGTTACAGTGCTAGACGTATTTAGCAAGCTGGCGATGGCCTACCCAGTACAAGACCGATCGGCAGAGGCAGTGATCGCGGCTCTACGAACATGGTTCCAATTTTATGGGATACCGGATGCGATCTCTTCCGATGGAGGGAGAGAATTCGATAATGCGAGTCTGCGAAACGAGATGAAGGCATTGGAGATAGCGTGGCATATTAACACCCCGGGACACCCCAAGAGTAGGGGAGGGATAGAGAGGTTGCACAGTACGCTGGGAGATCACCTGCGAGTGTTCCACGTCGACAAGGGGTTGGAGGCAGACTGCGCGATGCCAAAGGCTGTGGCAGCATACAACCACTCTATTCACATGGCTACAGGATTTTCCCCGTTCGAAGTACTCTTTGGACTTCGAGAACGGCGAAGGGACGGAGGGAGCACGGTAGTAGACGAAGGATTGGCAGAGCGATTAGTGAGTAATAGGGTAGCGCTCGTAAAACTGTGGGAGAAAACCCACAGGAGGATCGCGGCGGAAAAGAGTAGAAGGGTGGCTCGGGAGAATATTCGGGTACGGGATAGGATGGAGGATATTAAGATAGGGACTATCGTGTACCGAAAATTGGCATCAAATAGGACTAAAGAGGCGGTACGTTATGAGGGACCATTCAAGGTGATTGTGATACGTGAACACAATGTAGTGACCATCCAGAGTATCAAAGAGCCGAGGAAACGGAGAACCGTTCACATTGAACAATTAAAGATTCCGCTGGGCGAGCCCGGACAACCCTGATGCGCACGAGTGAGTATCCTCTTTTCTACGGGAGCAAATTAGATGTATTGAGAAATGATTTATGTTCGTTTTTCGACAGATGTCGATTTCAGAAGTTGTTCATTATTTCTTTTTGTATAGTAGGTCATAAGTTTAGATATAAGAATTTTGTATTTAGTTGTATTATCGTATTATGTTTCATATTTTTGGGTGTTTAGTATTATTATTTATTGTATACAGAGTATTATTTTTTTTTTGATTTGTTGTGCTTTTTGTTTGCTTTGTGTGTTCAGAGTGTATTATAGGAATGAAGTTTACGAAAAGTGTTCGTAAACTGGCAGGGGGGAGTTAAGGTACACAGTGTAACTGTATACAACTTAATCCCAACTCTAAGATGTAAACACTCTCTAAAACTATATATAGAGGATTACTGAGGCAATAAAGTTAGTCTTTTCTCAACAAGCGTGTGTGTTATTACGTTCCCGTTTTTCCCTTTTTTTTTATTCTAAGTTACCGGGACGAACATAAGTTATATATATATATATATATATATATATATATATATACATATGCATACGGCTGGAAAACAATTGGAAGATTCCAACCACAAAGCCTCAAGTCTCTAAAATCAACTACTAAATCAACGGCAAACAACTAACCAATCAACGTTTCTCCAATGCAGCCGTCATCAGGACAAAAGCAAACAATCACATCTATGAAGATGAATCTAATAACACCCAGGCAATTCCCATGTGAATGGATATCTTGGATTGATGTGCTGTAGTATCTGGTTGATGCCTCTTTCTGGACGGATGATGTGAGATGTGCTGTATTTGATCTTCATTGATGTGATTTTTTAGTGTATGTCCTGATGACGCCTGAATTGGAGAAACGTTGACTGGTAAGTTATTTGCCGGCATTTTAGAGACTTGAGGCTTTGTGTTTGGAATCTTTCAATTGTTTTCTAGCAATTAATTTGTGTCTCTTTTTGAGTTTTGGCTCTTATATATATATATATATATATATATATATATATATATATAATTGATAAATTTTACCCTATCCTATTATATTTTCTTTGCTTCCTGCATTTATTGATAAAACCAGCAGTCAAACGAATAGCAAAACCAAAATACTTCTGAATCAGTGTTAAAAGGTAAATATTTAAACGTATAACCCTAGGTCTGAAAATGAGAAGGAAATGCCTTCATAGAATGTTGAGAAGAACAATTGACCCTCGCTCTGCATTGAAATGTTTGTATGAAATATGCAAACAAGACCATGTTCAAGCTTACAAGGTATACACAAATATACATGCAAACCTTAATGTTTATATTTAGCTCATACCTAGAATACAAGGCGGAAATACTATTCGGTGTATTCTTTCCTCTACCACACTTTGTTATCTTGTTCTATTATTTTTAATCTTTTGGATTTAGTATCACTTTATACCCTTATGTTTTAATTTCATAAATAAATCATGGTCTGGAACTGAGAGACGGACTAGAAAATCAAAATTAAGGTTGACAGGGATTAAGTGTGACTAACTTGACCGAATATTCTCTATCCAGAAGCTGGACACCCTACTAAAAAATGTATTTAATCAGTTATCTGTTTGTATTAATTTTCTATAATTAAAAACTCTAATTAGGGATTGATAAATTATTTGCCATTTCTATATATTTTTTTTTATTAAAAACTAATTTGGAATGTTATACATTCATCCTCAGTTCTAACAACACAAAAAAATTCAAAAATAAGCAATTCAAAATATAGTTTGATATTATTATACATATTAAATTAGGTGTAATATAAATCAATATTAAAAAACATTTATGAATTATGAATTTAATTAAGACAAGAAATCAAATACATGTTGATACTAATCAAGGTTTAAATGGATTATATCAAACAGAAAAGTTTGTACTGGTTTCTTCTCGCATTGAACTAACACTGAAAGAAAGGCAGATAGGATGTCTATAAGTAAACGTTTAAGGGTGGAGGTTTTTCCAGTAATGCCGGCTAGTAATTGGTTTTTTCTGTTATATATGGGAATACATTTAAGATTGGACTATTGGAGATATTTATTTGGTCATTTAAGAAAAAATCTGAATAGGATTTGAAGGATTTTATTATTTCAATTGCTTCATATATATTTAATTTGTGGCTCTATTCAACGTGGTGTATTAATTTATGTTTTTTTTTCATTTAAATAAATGGCAAATTTGGAATTCTCTGTCTTATTATTATATACACGTGTATGTTCCTTTAATCTCTGATTTAGCGATCTTCCAGTTTTTCCCGTGTATTTGGCTGCACAATCATTACAATTTAGTTCGTATACTCCGCTTTTTTGGAAAGGGTCTATTTTGTCTTTAGGAGAAGAGAAATATGAGGATAGGGTTTTTTTAATTTTAAACGCAGGGTTTTATCCTAGTTTTTTTTCAATTCATTCCCGACTTTGGTGGATATAGGGCCGTAATATGGAATCAAAACATAATGTTTCGGGATGGGCCTATCTTCGGGGATTGTTGAATAGATATCGTTAATTGCCTTTTGGCTCTTCGATTTGAATCAAAATCTATATTATACTATTTATATTGATATAAAAGTCCTATTTAACAAATTTGAGATGTTTTAAATTATATTTTGATATAATTTTTGATGAAAATTTATTATGACCTTCAAATAATGTACAGATTCCGGTTTGCTAATTTAGACAAAAATCTAGTATGTCATTTAAATCAAAAATAACAAATTTTAAAAGTTTTGCGTTATATTTTACTATGATTTTGGATGGAAATCAGTAAGTAAAGTACCACTTCTGGTAATCATTTAGTGACCATAAATGGAGGTTCACAACTATATTTTACAGCAATCTTCCCCAAAAAATTTTAACTTTCTAGTTATGGGAGATACGCACGTAAGAGCGTACGAACGTACGTACAGATGTCACGACGAGACTAGTCAAAATGGATTCAGGGATGGTCAAAAATATTATTTCCATTGAAATCTGAAAACCGAAAATTTTACTGCGTACAAGGAAGTAAAACAGAAAATTAAAAGGAAATTGAATAAAAGTATAATTATCTAATGACGATAAGTAATATGTAATCTCTAAAAAAGTATCTTTCCACTTGTACTTTTCCCAACCGTATTTGTACTTTTGCAGTTTATTATTAGGGACTTGAATAAGTTCTCGCTGTTTTTTCGTGAAAATAAATGCTTTATTTAAAAAAAATAGTAAAGAACATGTCATTGAAAGTATTGTCCATCGCTAGCCACAACTTTCTCCCATCTTTCTGGCAGCATACGAATACCATGTCGAAACAACGACTCATCTTTTGAAGTTATTCACGAATCGATCCATTTTTTGGCATCTTCATAAGATTGGAAGTGCTGCTCAGCCAAACCATGAGACATCGATCGGAACAAGTGGTAATCGGAAGGGGCAATGTCCGGTGAATTCGGCGGGTGGGGTAGGACTTCCCATTTGAGCGTTTCCAAGTAGGTTTTCACCGGTTTTGCAACATGTGGCCGAGCGTTGTCATGCTGCAAAATTACTTTGTCGTGTCTTCCCTCGTATTGGGGCCGTTTTTCCTTCAATGCTCGGCTCAAACGCATTAACTGTAGTCGACAGCGATCTCCCGTGATGGTTTCGTTGGGTTTGAGGAGCTCATAATACACTACACCCAGGTGATCCCAACAAATACAGAGCATGAGCTTGGAACCATGGATATTCGGCTTTGGCGTCGATGTTGATGCATGGCCGGGCTTACCCCACGATTTTATACGCTTCGGGTTATCGTAGTGTATCCACTTTTCATTGCCAGTCACGATACGATGCAAAAAACCGTTCCTTTTCTGCCGTTTCTACCTTTGGAGCAGCTGTTCACATGTGAAAAAACGCCGTTCGACGTCTCGGCTTTAACTCGTACGGCACCCAAAGCTTCACGATAATGTTGGCTATAGTATTGCCTGATGCAAAAAGACTAAGATAACACCATCTGTCGGGAAACAGCGAGAACTTATTCAAGTCCCTAATATGAAATAGCGTCCTGTTAGTATTAATTTTATAAAATTAAAACCTCTATTGTTATTTACATACAATATGCATTATTATGTTTCATATTTATCATTAGAGCTAATTTACCTTAGCAATTTTGGTGAAGATCGTTGAATAAATATTCTGACAACTTAAATCAAAATTAATTTATAACTTACTTCGTCCAAAAGACTCACTTACACCAAATGTTTTTGTTGCAAACACGTGTCTATATCATCTTCTATACTAAAGATGTATAATACAAGCAGTTTCAGCGTGTTTTATTATTTTTTTTTTTCATTTCCTGAGCCCAATGGGCGAAACGCTTTTCAATGTACAATTACCAGAAAAAAAAAAATTGATCGAAATCGGTGTTGAAAATCCTGAGCACTCTTTTGGCCAGTAAGCCAAATACCACCGGAATCTAGAGTTGTTTGTCTCAATGAATTTTCGCTGGATTTTAAAAAATACAGCACAATCTCCGGTAATTTAATAACTAATTTGAAATCATATACTAGGTTGTTACAAAAGTCTTTGTGCATTAATTCATTGCTGACATTAAAGTCTCCATTTGAATCCTTATTCAACACTGATGCAAACAATGCATGTATCGTTGTTTACTTTGACTAATCCTTTATTTGATTATGTATACCAATTTTCTCTACCTTTCATCCCATTTTATTAATTTTACTGATAATGCTGGAAGAAAAAATTGTCATTCCTGGTCTTCTGAGGCATTACAGGAAAAAAGGATTTTAAAAATAAAATTTGTGCGGTGGAAGATGAAAATGTGGTGCATCGTAATACAGTAGCATTTTGGTTCAGGCGGTACAATTCTGGGAACAACAGCCTTCAAGGTAATGCTTTGTGTTTGGTGGAATTATGAGGATGTTTTGCACCTTGATCTGGTTTCAGATGGAAGGGCTACTGACGTTTAGCTTTACTGTGGATAACTCGAAAGAGCATATAGAGTTTTAAAAGAGGAGTCCTCTGATTTGGTCAATCATATTAAAATGATGTTTCAGCAAGACAATGTTCTTGTCCACCGTTCACTCTTAATCAAAGAAAGATTCTCAGAAATGCAGAGTGTTATCATTTTACCCCATCCTCCTTACAGCTCTGACATTGTCACTGTTTGGCTATGATCTTTTACGGCCAATGGCACATTTTTCGAAAAACATGTTCTGGCACTTCAAAAACAATTGGAATGTCAGAACGTGAGGAGTTTTCCGCCTTGAAAACCATGGACAACCAAATTCAACTTCTTTTAGAAATGTGGGTTAAAGTAATTGGCAATGCTGGCAATTGTAATTATTATTTTGCAGAATAATTTTAATATGTATAATTTATACTGGAATTTAAATAAAACTTTTTCTATGCACAAAGACTTTTGTAACAACCTAGTATAAAAGTACAAAATAATGTAAAATTTATTTGCTTTCAAGACTAACAAATACCCTGATGATAGGGAACAGTTCCCTTAGACAGTTGTAATATATATAAAGCTGTAGTAGAGTGAGTCGAAAGGGGTGGGGATATTAAAAAGGAAGTTGGTGACAGCGAACATATAATCTTTTGGTTCCCGTCCCTGCTGCCCTGGCAGAATATTAATAATCCCTTCGCCCTTTTATTAAGCCTGGGCCCTATTTCATAATAAAGTACAAGTACAAGCGAGAAAAGTACAAGTGGAATAGAGGTTACATGATACTTATCGTCATTAGATATTAATATTTTTTATTTTATTTATTTACTGTTTTTGCTTCCTTGTACGAAGTAAAGGAAGTATTGTAATCGCGAAAATTTTCGGTTTTCAGATTTCAACGGAAATATCCATTTTGACCATCCCTGAATCTATTTTGACTATTTTCGTCGTTGCGTCGGTACGTATGTACCTTCGTATAACGCAAAAACGGTTAGCCGTAGAAAATTGAAATTTTGTATTTAGGATTGTTGTAAAATCTAGTTGTGAACCTCTCTTTTTGGGCACTGCTTAATCACCAGAAGTGATATTTTACTTGAAGGTAATAATTGATTAAATTTAAAAAAATTATATTAAAATACTTTGCAAAACTTCTCAATTTTAGTATTTATAACTAAAATACTGATTTAAATAACATATTAGATTTTGGTTAAAATTGTTGAGCCGAAAACGGTACTTTACTTGAAGGCCATAGTAAACTTTTAAATTATATTAAAATTAAATACAAAAATCATATGGTTCGGTAATAAACGTTACAAATGCGATTTAGTTTCCACTCTAACTAAACATTTTTATAATAGTGTTAAAATTGAGTGTAAAATATTGGTTATCCTCCCCATTTGTTTGTGAGATCAACAAGTCTGCAGCAGGAGAATAAGATGGTGGTTAAGTGGGTTTTTCCGCTTAAAATGTCGAAACAGTTGATTTCCAATGTTTTATCTGTGATATTGACAGTTTTAATGTTGTCACGGAACATGAAGAAATCTCTTGGAAACTAGTTACCTACTGAAGAAAAACGACATATAATAACGGAATGAGACCTCCAGAAACAAGAGTATGTCTGTCTGTGAGTGTGTCAATAGATGGATGTCGCGACACCGAATATCGTTTTTTGAGATTGCTGCAATCTTTAGAAACTATTTACCATACTCAGGATCACTTTTTGAGCAACCACATCAGATATTTTATTTTTATTTCCGATAGTACTGTCGATAGTTTTTAGAGCTATAAATAATTTAAAACTATTAGAATTCCTTGCCTAGTAGGGATAGAAAATAAAAACCATGGCTCACAGAATTTTTGACGGTTCCTGACGACTGTTGTCCAATTTACTGATGAAAGTATGGCAAAATAGTCGATTAGTGTTTAATAATTCTCGCCTGTAATTAATAAAAATAAAAAATTAATAACGATATTTGATTTATTTTAAAGTTTCTTCAATATTAGAGCTATAAATAAAATTGATTTATCATACTTCAGAGGCGTTCAATTTTCTTTAATTATTGAATCTACCTAATTCAGTTGTACTTCAATTACAATGTGCATGCCTTCACCAGTAAATTCCATTTTTTTCGTATGAGGAGAGATGCGCTCAGAACGAGAAATAAATTGTAACTGATGTAGGAAAGGAATTGATTTTTTAAGTTAGGTCATTGTATTAACTTACAAAGAAATGTTAACAAGGAGATAATGTTAGGAATTAGTGGTCTAAGGATCAGTTTAAAATACCCAGTGATTGATAACTCTTTAGGAAATATTTTGATTTTTTGTCCACTAATGATTAGATTTATTTATTCAGTGGCAGACCCGAAAAATAAATTTTGACGCTCCTAATGAGTTTTGTATTGGGTGCCCCATCCTTCCTACCCTAGTTAGAGTACCCCCCCCTGTAAACAATACCAGAACTCGAAATTGGTACTTGGAAGTAGGTATCGTTTTGAACCTTCTTTACATATAGGTTATCCCAGGTTCTTTAGTTTTCATAGGAGCTACTGGTGGGCGTGGCCTCTTGACAGGCCGACTAATGTTTTTGGCACGGTCTGTACATTGAATGCCGTGCCTGTTAAGGCGCCCATTGACTATCACTTTCTTTGTTATTATATAGTTAATTTTTGCCTTTCTTTTGAGCGATCATTAATTCCAACCTTTTTGTAATCTTTGGGCGGGGATATCAGCCTGGAGGAATTTCAGCTGGTTATTATTTACTTGTTTAGGCTTTATTTGCCTCTTGCATTTATTATTTATAATTTTATTAGCTATTTTATTGAAATTAAAAGGTTGGTTTATTATTTATGTTATCTTTCATTTTATTCTTCATAATTTATTAGTATTAAACTTTAATAATTTATTGAAATATAAATTCAGGTAAAAGAGGTAAAATACCCTTCAACTAGAATCCATAAATGAAGGAAGATCTCATTTTAGAATAAATAAATATCTTATCAAAAACCAGGTATAAATCATTTATATCCTCTAAATTTTGTGAAATAATTATAACAAACACAAAAAATGTTATCATAAATTTTCAATACAGATAAACTATATTAAATAATAATACAAGGTTGGAGTGATTGGATTTTGGATTTGGATATTGAAGACTAACCTTACACGGGGTAGATTCGACATTCGATGTACAGTCCTTGCAAAAAACATTAGCTAGCCTGTCAAGAGGCCGCACCAAGCAGTAGCTCTGTGGTACTTTTACACGTCATTCAATTATAAAAAATGCATATATAACTGATGATTAGTGAAATATATTTTAATTTAAAAAAATCCGTGAGAAGCAGGACTCCGTCATAAAGTCCTATTTTCACTAAAATAAAAATATTATAAAGACGGGGGTGTGAGGAAAAAGTTGAGACCCACAAAAGGCAGTTCACTAGCATACCGAAATTTACCCATACTTTTGCTATATTTGTCTACCTCTCCGCTGACCTTCGATACAGAAAAACCTTCATACCGAATTCCACCTCATTCGACTCAACGGGGACCACTGGAGTTGAAACAGCCAAATCTTGTATAAAATCGGCGAAATTTCAGGTAAACATACCGAAATTTTTACTGGAATTTACCCATTATATAATGGTATCGTTCTGTTTGGAATAAAGTCCTACATACCAAATTTCAGCTCATTTGACCCAAAAGGGGCCGCTTAAGGTGTAGTAGGGAAAAAAAAAATATCAGACATCTCCAAAACTTTCATCATCGTGCTCTGTGGGTTCTGAAACGGATAGAAAACGCAGTCCCGTCGCTCACCGCCGACCTTCAACCCAGTGCAATCGTCTATTTTTTCGGAGAAAATATGACTAAAAATTATAGCTAAGTCAGGATCAGGCGCATATTCTAAAAACAATAAATAAATAAACGACTAAATACCTTAATTTAAGATGCTTAAGAAGAATTTGAAGCGATGACGAAAATACAGATGTCCCCTGAGACCCCGAAAGAAAAAGTGGCTCCTGCAGGAGGGAATACTTTAATTAACTAACAGGTTGAAAAAATGAAGTTGAAACGGGCTGAAGGATGGAGGGGATGACGCTAAGTCCCAGAGGAGGTGCCAGAAGACAATCTTGTCTGCTAATTAGGATTTTTTTTTCTTCTTAGCTTTCTTAATGAGATCTTCGCGCGCCGCCCCTCTCGTCTAAATGTACTTAAGGTGAATTGAAATTAGGGCGAAATTCGATTAATTTGCTCTGAAATGTTTTTCTTATTTTTTAAACGACTCATTAATAACCGATGGCTAGCGTTTAATTTACATGTCGTTTTATACAGCTTGTATCAATTCTAGAATGGAAATAGCACCACAAAGAGGAAGAACAAAAAAGTTAAAATATAATGAATAATTGTAAGAAATTTTTACTGCTAGCATTCACCTTTAGATGAATTCGGTCTAAAAATGATGAATCTTCAGAATGGAAGCATATATGTAGTGAAGGAGTACTCCAAGAAGGAAGGAGAAAAAAAAGGAACAGGAATAAAGGAAGGAATTTCCCTTAAGGCGAATAGCAACAGAAGAACTCATGATAAGAACATACGAAATGTTTTATAATTTATAATTGATGACACTTTCAAATTAAAGCACATAACCAAAAATGTGAATATTAATGATGAGCAGATCTAAAACTACGGAACCGTTAGAAAGAGTACAGGATTATCATAAGGGAGACACATGATCGGGAAAAAATGGGCAACTATCAGTTCTATAATTAACAGCAATATAAAAATTCTGTGCAATGTGCATAGCCTCAAGTATCTTTCAGCCATTCCTATCTTTCTGAATCTCTGGAACTTTATCAAAATCGAAGACACGTTTGAATATGTTTGTATGCTGTGCTAATGCAGTGTTAGGCTCTTTTCTGTTAATATTTTTGCAATTTTATTGATGTTGATACATTTTTTTTGTGCAGAGTTTGGTATAAATAAATATTTTTTTATTTATTTTGAAGGGACTGCGGTTGATTTGATGATCGATCATTAGATTTTCGAATTTCGATTTTTATCGAT
The DNA here is from genome assembly GCA_948150685.1 of Rhaphigaster nebulosa. Taxonomy (NCBI): domain Eukaryota; kingdom Metazoa; phylum Arthropoda; class Insecta; order Hemiptera; family Pentatomidae; genus Rhaphigaster; species Rhaphigaster nebulosa. The sequence continues at coordinate 7,628,453 of OX411306.1, forward strand.
ATTTTGTTTCATAATAATTATCAATGTTGTAGAATTCATTGGCATAGGGATCGTTTATTAGCTTTTTAAGGACTCTAAGTTCTAAATTTAATATTTTATCACGCATGCGTATTTCAATTTACTGTAATTGTTGAAGTTTTCTTTCATTTCTTTCAAATGCTTTTTTCGTTATTAGAGGTTTCTGATTTCGGATTTTGTATCGGATTTTCGATTGGGCATGTGCATTTCGATTTGCTATTATTACTAAAGTTTTCCGCAGTTAACGAATCGTACACAGTGAAGACTTTTATGAAAGACAAAGCTTGTACAAATTCATCATTCTTGTTAAAAACTGAATTCAACTATGCTATGTGGTATCTTACTAACTACATCTTTGAAGGGTGACTACAAGAATGTAAATTCTAGGTCACCTACAAAAGTTTGATTATAAGAATGTAATTGCAAGAGGGACTTGACAGGATGACCAAGGGGGTGTAGATATACCAAGGGATAGTAGAGGGGATGAACGAATCGGAAGAGATTTGAAGAAGGGAGTTGTACAATGGGAGAAATATTATCCCTTCTGTACAGTTAATATTGATACTGTTAATATGAGTTCTAAGGGCAAGAGCCTTTTGTGGAAATGTGCTTCAGTTTCCTAAGTCACGATAAAAGTTCTTTTGTATTTTGAGGAAGGTTCTAGATAACCTGCCTTGCCCTTTGAGTTATGGGAAATATCAATATTTTATGAGATCTATTAATATAGTTAATAAGCCTTAAATGTTTAAATGTAAAAAAAGTTAATAAAGTTAACAATAATCAATGCCTATAGTTCATGAGCGTTTCTTAGGTAATAGAGGGTTCTGTTTCTGTATTTTGAACCAGATTTTTGATCACTCTTGCGTATTTTGAACTTTTTTGTGTGAAATTTTCCGAAACATGTCGAAATAAACAATTAAAACATTAAATTTATATTTTCTTACACATTTTTTTTACAATTTTTTTTTTAGACATGCAGAGAAAGAACTACTGTTCTACTTTACTTAGTAGACATTTTTTGATAACTATGTCTATACTTGAGGTTGTTTTATTTATTATTTAATATGTCTTATGGCTAGAAATAATATTTATCTTTTTTACATCTTTCTTAATATTAAGGGACTTAGTCTATAATATTATATATTCATATATTATAGCTAGAGCCCGAATTCTCACAATGCAATACAAAATTAAAAACTTTAAATCCAGATTAGTGGACAATAAAAAACGTTTTGTCACACTGCGTAAATAACTTGAATTCGTTCGAAAAATAGGCAAAAATCCCCAACTAAGTGCTCGTGAACTTTCATTCACATCGCATCACAATGTTCCATCCTATCTAAAACTAGCTTTATGATGAAAAACAGTAATTTATTTTAAAGCACAAAATAGGTAGATGTAATTTTTTTCCAGTGAATGGCAGGTTTTTGTTATACATTTTTGCACGTTTTAGCGTTTTTATTGCTCGTAATACAAGTGTTTTACTACACTAAATATGGGCTCTAATTAAAACAAATGCTGACAATATTATTCAATTGAATAATTATGCAAAAATTATTAAACTAAAGGAAAATGGCTCAATTTTTACTCGGATTGGACTGGTGTGGATTAAAAAAAAAAAAAAAAAAAAATCAATTATGGAAGTAATTTTGGCCTTGAAAGTAAGTATCGGTAAAGGGTCACGTCGAAAATAAAATTGAGGAGTGATATCTAATTGTAAGCTTAAAAGTGTATTAAAGTTATAGGAAATATATAATGAATAGTATGTATTTTGAAAAGGAAACATCATGTTCTCAATGCGCACGTAGTTACGGAACACGTACACACTGATTCATCACGTGCTTGTTGGAGGAAAGCTGCTCTTTCCACTTTTTACTTATATTTTTGAAATGTTGTGGGGTTTTCCAGGACAGATTTTTTTCATGTAATTTTATATGATCTATTAAAAATTATATATATAATTTATAATTATATATATATTATAATTATCTGTTTAAATATATATATATATATATATTAATAATAATAAGTAATATTTTTGTTGATCGTATTTAAATATATATATATATATATATATATATATATATATATATATATATATATATATATATATATATATATATATATATGAAAATGTAAAAGTAATATTTGTTTTTAAATTTTCAATGTGCTGAACATTTACATATTCTATTTTGGCGCATTGGTTTATTTCTTTTATCTCTGTGACTAACAAAAACATATAACAAAAATTCAACAATTTTAGTAATTAAAAAAAAGCATAAATTAATTTTTTTCTTTTTTCTTTCAAATCATTTCATAGCTTGTGAAATAGGCATGAGCTAATTACTCCTAATCAAACTATTTGACAAATGCATTATCCTGTATATATTATCATACTGGTTGAAAGAGTAGAATCTTGAAGATGGAAAAACAACCCCAAAACGTAGATGTTGTGGGCAGATGGAATAATCATTGAATAAAAGAAAAAGAAAAAAAAAGTTTATGTAGGAATGTCATGATTGCTACTTATTATTATTAATAACACAAATTAAATTTAAAATTATACTTTGGACAAAATTTATGATAATCACACTAATACAAGTAAACGTATGTATGTTTTACATTTATTTTTTATTTTAATAAATTCTTCACAACAAAAATATTGCCTTATGAAGGCCATAGCTCACTAACCACACATTCACGTCACTGAAGATGAGAGATGGAATACTTATTGCGCACTCTATTGAGATTAATATAGAAACTTTTTTTAGTTTGTTGAATACAAAAATTGTATATGTTAATTTTTTCAATTTATACAGTAATTCGGCGCATGTAATATTGATATTACTCGAACCTATCCTAAAAAGTTCATTAGTTCTGTATGACAAAATGGTATATTTTGAAACTGGCCAAAAAATATACTAAATAGGACCGAAACGTTTCAAGAAATATAATATATTAAGACTATCTAAATAAGTTTTAATTAATAAATGTATTGTAAGATAAATTAGGCCTATTTGTTAATCTAAATTGAATAATTGATGTGTGCGTGTACATATGTGTATATGTATATGTATATATATATATATATATATATATATATATATATATATATATATATATATATATATAATATAATATCATATGTTGTATGAATGTTTAATAATATTAATTAATTTTTATAATATTTTATAGTACTATAGTTTTAATCCAAAGTTATTTTTTTTCCAGGTGACTTCTGAATATCTGCAAGCTCCAGGTATGTTTATATATTAATAATCAGAAATATCATTAATTAATATTATTCTGTGTAATGTTATATCGGGTTTATACATAATTTTATCATTCTTTCAGGTAATACTAAATAAGTGTTTCTCTTAGCAATTTATCAAATCGGATTGGTAGCTCCTGAAATTAGGGCGTGCTTCATATAATAGTATATATATATATATATATATATATATATATATATATATATATATATATATATATGTCTGTGTGTCTGTGCTCATATTCACACATTCACACCCATATTATATTGTCACGCCATTATTGTTCAGGATGCCTATGCGCTTACTACTGCCAGATATACAATATCGACTCCGGAAGTTCCTTCACCCACAGCCTTTCCAATTAGTGAGCTAATTGCTTTGTCTTATTAAGACATTTTTAGCTTTCCACTGTAATTAGATGATTCCGTTAGCACTTCCTCTTAGACCTTTCCTAACGAAGGGTAACTTAGGGAGAGCTTCCGGATCACTTTTCTGAGTAGAGAATTCGCATTAGGAAAATACCCAACCCAAATTAATTTCGTAATTATTTTTTTAACCCTTTAACGGTTACAAAATATCTCGCGATTCCTTGCATTTAAATAGATCTAATAGTCTATAAGATACAGTGCATTTTATTACTGCTATCAAAATTTATATTTTCATTTGATAACATGGTGGATTTGTATTTATAAAAGTGTGAAATATCAAATCATAGCAATTAAAATTAATTGTATTTATATTTAATTTTTCGAATAATGTGATGATAATAATGATGGAAGATTCTCTTGGAGGAGGTGCCTATGGGCCAACCTTGTTTATCCTATTTTGAAACGAGCTATGGTAGTTTGCTATCAGCTTTTCTCTTGCGTCTATGACAGTGGCCTAGTATCTTCATAGACATTCTTCATTATCTTTCTAGTTTTCGAAAACAGCACTACTGTACTACTTAAATAATTATCCTAACTTAGGCCTTGGAAGAGAAAGTAATTTGTTCGTTCAGTTTTGAAAGAAAATTATTGGAGGGTTCGATTCAGTTCATCCAAATGAAATTAAAAAGTTGAACACAATTTATTTTATAGATGTGTGTCCTTTTGAAACTAAGCTCCTCGATTATTCAAACTTACAATATTAATTTTACTATACTAATGCAATCATTGTTCACTTTAAAACGAGATATTTTTACAATATAATGTAACATATGGTTTTACAATAGTTGAAATTAGTAAAAAATAAAATTTAAGAAGTAAAAAAACTATTACTTTTATATACTAATACAGTTAGTATTCAATTTATTTTTTAATATTTTTTCATAACATTCAATTTATTATTCAATATTATTTAATAATTTATTAGAAGAATATTTTTTATTATATCTCTAAATCATAAACATTCTGTAATTATAAACTATGTGGTATTAGAATAAACTGTCCTAGTCTCTGCCATTCAATAAGTCTATGAGTTCATTACAGTTAAGTAATATTTTCTTGAAATACTTAGCTCTATTATATTCTTGTACAATGGGGTAAATAGGGGCGTAGTCATATAAATCCTCAATTACATTCAAATTACAGAGAATCTTCTTCACTCCTAGTTACTCTCCTGTTAAGACGAAAATTGTCCTTGCAGCTTAAATATAATAATATAAGAGAGAAAAATCTCAAAAAGAGACATAAATTAATTGCTAGAAAACAATTTGAAGATTCCAAAACACAAAGCCTCAAGTCTCTAAAATATCGGCAAACAACTTACCAGTTAACGTTTCGCCAATTCAGGCATCATCAGGACACACACCAAAAAATCACATCCATGAAGATCAAATTAAAGCACATCTCACATCAACCGTCCAGAAAGACGCATCAAACAGAGAGGCATCCAATCATATAGTAGAGTATGTTATTGGATGTATTAGAGTGATGTGCTGTCTTGAATGATGCTGTTCTGAGTTGGCAAAACGTTGACTGGTTAGTTGGTATTTTAGAGACTTGAAGCTTTGCGTTTTGGAATCTTCAATATATAATTTTAATAAAATTTATTTCATACACATCTGATATGTAGTGTTTATCACATAAGTCATTATTAATATTGTGAAAAGATTCAACATTCATGAAACCAGAGAGTATTTTTTATTACATTGTATATTTTTATATTTATAGATTATCAATTAATTTTTATTTATTTATTTTAATTAATCGAAATATCCACCGTTACCATCCTACAGCCTCGTTAAGTGGCTGGGTGTGCAGGCACGCCCTTGGAGATACGACCCGTGTCTCGGAATAATCTATTGCCAGATACTGGTGAATATATTGCCTCCTTGCTATCCGAGACCCACTTGGCTCTTCTGCCAAATATCTAATCTTCAATATGCAGAAATAGTTTACAAATACAAATTATATAAGGATAACTTTATAAACCTCTTTTAGTTAGTACGCATGACAATATAGAACAATCTTGATCTTGTACTTCCTGTATTGCTGCTTGCAATTAATCCTAATCGAAAAATATTTATTAGGGGTTGATAAATTATTTGCCACTTATATTAATTTTTTTTTTATTGAAAACTAGTTTCGAATGTTATAGATTCATCTTCGGTTCTCAAAATACACAAAAATTCAAAAATAAGCAATTTGAAATACAATTTGGTTTTGTTATACATATTAAATTAAATTTAATATAAATTAGTATTATTAAACATTTATGAATTAAGAATTTAATTAAGAAAAGAAATCAAATACATGTTGGTACTTACCAACGTTTAAGTAGATTATATCAAACAGGAAAGCTGGTATTGGTTTGTTCTCGCTCTAAACTAGCAATGAAAGAAAGAAAGGTGGGGTGTTTATAGGTAAACGGATTAAGGTTCGGCGTTTTTCCAGTAATTACGGTGAGTAATTGTTTAATGGCGATCAAATAAATATCTCTAATAGTCCTTAATCTTAAATTTATTCTCATCTATAACAGAAAAAACAAGAAAACAATTAGGTTTTCCTTTTTCGGTTATCGGCAGGGGGTTATTGATCCGTTGAAAACTGAACAACGAAATTTGGCCCGATTTTGCTTTCCCTAAAATTTGGTCATTACAACAAAAAGATTTGGAAACTGTTGGAAAATGTCTTATTTACGTTACGTATCGTCGATAAAATGGCAATGTGGCGTATCTGCTCATTTTGCTGTTTGGGATTATGTTGTATTTTAACTTGTGCTTTTCTATTCTCTTCGTAATACGAAAAATATCTAACTGAATATGTGACGTTACTAATTAAGGACAAAGAATACGACCAATCTAATTTTTAAAAAATAGCTGCCTCACTTCCGCAACCATAATTCAAACCCAGTGGTTGCAGTTACACAACTTTCATATACACCACTTTGGCGTTCTACCGACGATATCAGTGAAGTTGGCCTTCAATATATAATTAACGAATAATATTTTCATCTTTATTCATTTTAATAATATTATTACTATTCCTTGGCCCGAGGGACTGAATATATTATCATTAGTAAGCCTGGCCGGGAGAGGATTCTCCTCACATGACAGCTCCGCGTATTTTGACTAGGATTTAGCATGGACTAAACCCAAGATTAATCTGTCATATTTAATCTTTTATAATCCTCCCAGCTGTTTTGCATTTAATCCTAGTCAATTCTCGCCTACCGTCTTATAGTATTATTCATTAATTGTTGTTCTCACTCAAACTTTAACCCTATAGATCTCTCAAGAATTAATTACGGAATCTTACATGCCTCAACTCAATATATCTATTATATATTTTAATCTCTCTCTCTCTCCCTCTCTCTCTCTCTCTCTCTCTCTCTCTCATCTCTCTCTCTCTCTCTCTCTCTCTCTCTCTCTCTCTCTCTCTCTCTCTCTCTTTTTTTTGCTCTTGAGGCCTACTGTTACCTCTTTGAATATTTCCCCTGACTCAAGGGACACCTTGCATAGTGGCTTACAGATTAATCTATTAAATCAAATCACAGATCTTATCAAATCAGATCATATCTAAGAAACTTATAAATATAACAGAATATGTTGAATGCAGAATACTGATATGGACCAATTGGAAAAACCTTAATATTTTTATAGGTGTCAGCACAAAGTTACATGGAAAATCGATTTTCCACTGGATTCCCTCCTACAGCCTTCTTCTCCAGCCACGGCTCTTCTTAGCTTCTCTGCTAGGGCCTAGGTGTTACTCTGCCTTACGCCCTTTCTGTGTGATTTTCTAGCCCTTCCCAACCGAAAGGTATATGAAAATATTACGTTCTTTTTGAAAAAACAAAACAAAGCAAAAAACATTTTTCCAGATATTTCTTATCCTACACCTTCCTCATGAAAATCTCCGTGCGGCTTCTTCGGCACGAAAGTTTGATTTTATGGTTCAAATCCCTTTCGGCTTTTCCCGAACGGCGTTTTGATTCGTAAGAAGTGAGTTTTATCAGAGCTATATTCCTTGTCTTTATTACTCAAATATGAACTCAGATTTTTTACCGGGGCAAAACTTAAATCCAAAATCTACCTTGAGTAGAAACCATCACGTTCCAATTCTCATTGTTGCGGCCAAACAGATTCAACGAGAGCCATAAACAATCACTTCAATGATAAAATGAACTTTGAAAATCATTCAGAGTTGAATGTATGTCCAATAACTTATTATTCGATATTATTTTATAAGGATAACGATAATTAAAAAAATGATCAAGAGGAGATGAACTATTACAAACAACGACAGTAGTTTAGATAGTTATAAACCTACTAACGTGGTTTTTAACCTTCACGGCAGGCTGGTGCTAGATTGAGAATCAAAGTTGAGGCCAAGCCCACGTTTAAAACTTCAGAACTGCCATAACCTTTCGGAATTCCGAAAGTCATTAAAATGTCCCTATTTCCTGTTTTTCGTTTTAGGTTTTCTTTGTCCACGACAATATTTTTTCCCTACTACATATTTTGAAAACTCCTAAATATTAATCGAAATAATTTTTGTATGCATGCTATTAAGACCTGAATACAGCAAAAGTTTTTTTTTTCTGAGAGATAGATAAAAAATATCTAATGTGGACACCCTGAATTTGGTTACTTGTTTCCGAAAATAGCAGTATCTCAAAAACGACACTCGGCGTCGCGACGTCCATCTATTGACACATACAGACACACACATACACATACATAAGCCCTTGTTTATGAAGGTTTTATTCCGTTATTATGTTACGTTTTCTGTCTATGTCACTAGACAAAGCACTGGAAATCAACAGTTTCAACATCTTTCGCGGAAGAGCCTGCTTAACTTATATCTTATTCTCCTGCTGCAGAGTTGTTCAGGTCGAAAATGAAGAGTAAAACGAGTATTTTATACTCAATTTTAACACAAAGCAAGTAATAAAATTGTTTAATTAGAGCGGAAAAAAATTGCGTTTATAACCTATATCACCGAACCATATGATCTTTGTATTAAATGTCGATATAACTTTTGATTTAAGTTTATTATGACCTTCAAGTAAAGTGCTCCTTTAGGCTCTTCAATTTCAACCAAAATGTATTATATTACTTATATTGATAGAAAAGTATAATTTACCAACTTTAAGATGTTTTACATTATATTTTAATATAATATTTTATGAAAATCAATAATGACCTTCAAGTAAAGTACTACTTCCGGTGATCATGCAGTGACCGAAAAAAGAGGTTCACAACTAGATTTTACAGTAATCCTAAATGCAAACTTTTAACTTTCTATGGCTAACCGTTTTTGAGTTATGCCAGATACGTACGAACGAACGTATGTACAGGCGTCAGGACGATATCAGTCAAAATGGATTCAGGGATGGTTAAAATGGATACTTTAGTTGAAATTAGAAAACCAAAATTTTCGAGATTGCAATACTTCCTTTACTTCGTTCAAGGAAGTAAAAAGGTTATAATGTATTTGAATGTAAAAAAATATTGCTATGGGAGAGTTATGACAATGAGAACTGAATTGATCAGGGAGAGTAGAAAATTTGAGAAACATCCAATATAATTAATTGATCATGTCGATATGTAACAACTAAACCGTAAATACGTTTTAGTTAATTATATTGAATACGTGACACCAGTCTGGGATTGGCACTGTTCCCCCGCTACATAGTACTTAAAAGGATCGTAAGGAATAAGAAAAAAAGAGACCATCTAGGTCGGGAGCTGTCATCAGGATAATTGACGAGTCGAGAAAAGGCAAATTGTTCCTCCCAGGGAATATAAAAACAGATTAGAGGGAAAATTCACAGTGACATTGATAAACGTCTATTTAAGAGTGATAACAATGTCATAAAAGATCCAATAAACCTTTTGTAGAAAACTTCGAGGAAACCTTTGGATATCTATGGAGAACTGAAGGATAATTCGATTTTAGAACAATGAGGGAGTTAGCCAATTTGTTTTAACATAAGAGCCACCGGAGAGCTTTTCTTAGAAGAAATATTTATGTTTTTAGAATTGTAGCACAAAGCTGCAAATATAAAAACTAGTAAAGGATCCGAAATGATTTAAATTAAGTCAAAGAGATTTGTGGGAAAACTCTCGTCAACTTAGAACTTACCAAGAAAGTTACTCCTATCACGTAAATATATTGGCTAACTCCTGACAATTTTTTTAGCAAGTCATAGAAATCGGTGGATAATTTGGGGAGGGATTGAAAAAAGGAGCAAGAAGAGGGAAGAAACTACTTTTTGAGACAGTGTAACGAGTACCATAAGAGTTGGCTCTGGGAGAGATTTGCTTGAAGCCACTTTCGTCCTGAGGACGGACTGAGAAAAGCTGACCAGATCATCTCTAGAATCTCTAGATGTTCTTCGATCACCCATTCCCTCAGGTAAATCTTAATGAATGTCACCAATAGCTTGAGTAATTTTGTTATGAAGATTTAATGGTATAACTAAAGTAATCAATCTAAAACAATGCCTAATTAAGAACTAATAAGTTGTCAATATGTGTGTGTGTATGTGTGTGTGTATATATATATATATATATATATATATATATATATATATATATATATATATATATAATATTTTAAAGATTTAGTTTTTAGAGCACTTCGAGTGCAGTATAAAAAAATTATTTGGATTTAGGTCCCTTTAGCTTATGAGGTCAGTATAGTTCTAAATATATTGTGTATGAGATTTTGTACAATTTACGGACAGATTTCAACTGTATTTTAGCGTAATATATATATATATATATATATATATATATATATATATATATATATATATATATATATATATATATATATATATATAGTGTAAGATATTTGTAATATCATTATCACAGCTTACAAATTATCACGCTCACTAAGCTCGCTCAAGAGGTATATAAACTCCCAAAAGTTTCTTTTCAATTGAGTTAGGGCCCTCACCGTAATTTAAATTATCACTGTTTTAAATTATAATTACAACTTCTCCAGACCACCGGAAGTCGACAGAATTAATGCTTTTAAATGGTATCTAATTAAAGCAGTAATAATTTCAATAATTCAATTGAATGCGAGTGTTACAATTGAATACAAAGCAGTTAGTTATCACAAATGGCGCTAGAGAGTGTTAGGGCGGTGACCTTCGAGTAACTTCGGCAGGAACCACTGATAATGCATCGCGATTGTAAAGTTGTACCAGTATTTCTTTTTAATCATTAATATAAATAATTTTTGGATAATTTTCTTCAATGATTACACCTTTTAACTATTTTTAACAGCACTAATAATTTTAAATAATATACAATTAAAACAGTATTGATTTTATTATTTCCATTGAATACGAATGTTACAATTGAATACAAAGCAGTATTATCCCAAATGTTTTAGAGCGGTGACCTTCGAGTAACTTCGGCAGAAGCCGATAATAATATATAAATAATTAAATATATAAATAATTTTGGGATAATTTTCTTCAATTATTAAATCCCGTAACTATTTCTTGCATTAAAACAAAGCATCTTTTATATTTGTTGGTCTCAAAGTAGAGAAAACATAGGAATTTCTATCAGAAAGAAATGCTTGTGGAGGCCGTATCATAACTAATTTGAATTTATAGTGATCCTTAGAAATCATTTTAATTTAAGTGGAACTTGAAAGTTGGCCAGTGTTTGAGAATCAATCCTTGCATCTTCTTCACATTTTTTTATATTTTTTTATTTCGAGAGATAAACATACATGTCTTCAGCATTTGTACCCCGATCTTTTAATAATTCAATTTACACTCATCCATTCCATAAGAGTAAATGGATTGATTATTTTAATTTATTTATTCAATAAAACTATTCTTTCTGTTTATTTATTTGTTTAAATAAATAAACACGTGAAAGTCAGGAATGAGAAAGTATCTCCTACAGGGCTTTGACTTATGAAGCTCTCTAAAAAGTTTTGGCTTGATATTAAAATTCTTTGCACGCCGATTCCCGGACTTTAATAATGTTTATTTTTATACTCTATGCAGAATATAAACTAATTTAACAAAAATATACATGGATGTACGCAAGGGGGAAGGAAGGACAGAGCAAAAATTAAGAAAAAAATAAAAAAATATTAAATTGAAAGAGAAAGAGAACAAATTAAGAAGAAGAAAATTAAAATGGAGAAAACAGCGTGAGGAGACTATTTCTAAATACAAATTCAAACTTAATTTTTAAAATTTACATTGTAATGGTTTTCAGATTGATCGATTTAGGATCATGCGATGCCTTTTGAAAGCTTCAACTAATCTCAAGTTATACCAAGCTTCAAATAAAATAGTAAAATTATATCATTAAGAAATCAACAATTTTAACTAGCCTGTAAAAATTTCCGATGGACAACTTTCACTGTAGGGTATTCGCAAAATAACTTGCCCAAATTATTTCTAGTAGGGTAACGTTTCTTATAGTTTTTTGTTTCTGATTCGTCTGAAATCACTTCCATGACGATGCAGCCAATAGATTAGGTTGCATATAAGAAAGCCTGCATTTAAGATGTTACGTTTATTTTATTTTATATAAATTTATTTATAATTTCTTGTATTAAGTTAATTTTTACTTTATCTTACCTATATACGAAGTATATAGTAAGGGGAAGTATTGCGATCGTGAAAATTTTCGAATTCGAGTTTTCGACGGAAATACACGTTTTAAGGTCCCCTGAGTCCAAATGACCAAGTCTCGCAAAATGGTCTGTGTGTCTGTGTGTATGTGATCAGTCCAGCTCAAAAACGGAAAGCTGTATGATACGGAAATTATGTATTTAAGATTGGCACATGCATGTGATGTTACAGCAACATTTTCGTCAAAATCGACTAACCGGAAGTGCCACTTTATATAATCGATTTTACACATTTTTACAATTTTCTCAAAAATGGTTCCAACGATTTTGATGACACTTGCTTAAATTATTCTTCATAAAAGTTTTTAACTTTTCATTTATGTAGTAAATCACCGAGGAATTGCAGGGAAAAAAGTTATGATGAAAAGAATACTTTTTTTTGCGTATAGCATAAAAAGTATGCATTCTAATCTAAATTATGTGTAGAATTTTATGAAAGGTAATTAAATTATCTAAAAAATAATAAAAGAATCATGAAAATCGGACCAGTATTAGCAAAGATACAGTGTATTTTATGAGGAGCACAAGACCCTAGATGGATAACCAAGCGCATCTGAAAGGAGACGGATGCGACCGAACCTCCTCCCATCAATCCGCCAATCTGTTGAAAGCAATACGCTCTGTAATAAAGTAATTTAAGAATACAAAAGTGAAAATTAACTTAATAATTTCTACTTTCACGTTATTTAATGGGCAGAAAATGTTTCCATGGAAACTAAACCAGAAACTTTTAAAATATATTTGCAACTTGATAAAGTTAAGATATATAGGTAGTGTACAGAATTGTTGTACTAAAATTGTTTAAAATTTTTTTTTATTGTACTTAAGTTGGAGAAGATGTGTATGCTGCTGAGTTTATTAGAAACAGTTTTTATGTGAACTCTTTAAAATTGTATTAATAAGATAATTATTATAGGACGGTAAGGGAAAGTTGTGTGATGCGCGCACCGCACCAGATTTTTTTTTAATTGTTTGTAAATATCGTATGAATGATTTCTTTTATCACTATGAATGAATGCTTATGCAGGATGCCATATTACTCAATTAATAAATAGTTTCTAAACAAAAAAATATTTTAGAAGTTATTCGATACCTAATTTTAGGTTAAAAAAAAATACAGAAAAAACACATTTTGTCGCTGAACAGTATACATAGTGCTCCTTAAGTCATAAGAAATAGTTAAAGAGCCGATAATAGACCTCAACAGCATTAAAAAAGTTCATATTTACCTGTAGTTCGATTCCACACAGAAAAGTTGGACATTTATGATTCGTGTTTAAGTAAGTCATTCAAGGTTAATTAAGTGCTGATTGCACCAACAAAAAGTCCCCTTAAGAAAAATAGTTTGACTTTACTAAATTCATCATAAGAGGGCTTTCGGAGGAACCAATAGGGAAAACTTTGCTTAATTCCATACCACACTTTTTGGCAAATCAGGAGCCAATTCTGGGCCAATCGCAAAAGAAAACCTGTACTTAATTTATAAGAAATTTAAGCCTAATAAAAGTAACAGTTTTTCTAGAATTGGGGTATCTGTATAACACAAAAACACCCGGATGTGCGTTCGATTTTCAAAAAAATTCTTAGAGAGAGAGATATATTATATCGAGCTAAACTCCTCTCCTGAAAGGTTCAAAACCTTGACGATTCGCGCCCGATTATGGACATTTTAACGCGCTGAATTCTGCCCCAGAAATCCTCAAATCACAAACATTTTCATCCGATTTTGTGTGATCGTGTAAACGAGTGATCTTTAGAAACCATTTTAATTTAAGTGGGACTTGAAAGTTGCCCGTTGTTTGAGCATCACTCTTTACATCTTCACATTTTTTATTTTATTTTTTTATTTCGAGAGTTAAATATATATATATATATATATATATATATATATATATATATATATATATATATAATGTCTTCAGCATTCATACCCAGATCCCGTCGCATTAGAGCTCAATATTCTGCTCTAAGAATCTTCAGAATAGGTCAATCTTCGACTTTATCATCAATTTCCTTGGAGACAGCGAAATTATAACCAATTATTTATTTTAAAATTATGTAGGTACTAATTTATAACCTATATTAATTGTTATTAATGACATATATGTGATCCATTGGAATTTTATTTGAATTTTTCCATTTCAAAAATTATCAAGTAGCGAGTTTCTATCTATTCATATTTAGAAACGCAACAGAAATCATCTGCTAATCCAAAGAGCTAAAATCACATACTTTCTGTTTAATCATTTAACAATTGTTCATTACCTTTTGTTTAGGGATCGCTAAAGTGCCCTATAATAATGATTGCTCTTCATTAATATGCTGGGCTCCCAATCCAATAATTGCAAAAAAAAGAAATTCTCGGAGTCAAAATATTGAAATGGAAATGAAGGAATCCCTCCCTCTTGATATTTAAATCCCTCGTTATGAAAACTTCTAATAACCTCAGCCTGCTTAGCAATGGTAATGAGATCTTACCGTATTCATGGCAACAGATTTCTAAGACTTCATTGAAAACTGAACATTTCACTTTATGCAGGTTATGAATAAGAAACTACAACGATAAGGAACAAAGCTATTTTATTTTTTTAAATATATGCAGGCTGGTACTATTTCACCAAGTCTTTAAGCCATCCTCAGGCATCTCTGTATTAGGCCCTTATTTAGTTTAATTTACAACATAGCAAATTGTAAAATGTTTTTTAAATTTTATTTTATAATATATATACATACTTCAAAAAATGTTAAAATGCATACAGTGCCATAATTTAATCCAATGCTAGACCAAGTCCAATTATACAGAGTAAAAAAAAAAAACATATTATATTGAAACAACAATAACAAAGTTGAGATCAGGATCAAATTTCAGATTTCATAGGAATTTAATATGTAAAAATTTTCATTGAGTTAATACCATTAAAATATTTACAAACTTAAAAAAAAAAATTAGGGAGCCATATCAGTCGTCACAGCCAGCACAGGTGAAACTCCAAAGAAGGAGGCAATACAATGTTACAATTAATTATGACAATTAATATAATTTATTAAGTAATCATCAACTAATATGCAACAATTAAGTTACAAACATAGAATGAAACCCCAAAGTACCATATATTATTTTATAAATCTAATATAAATATTTATTTAAATAAATTTAAATTTTGATTTAGTAATTATTTTAGCATATGTGCTATTTAAACCATTGGTATCAGATTTAAAATTGCACACTCTTTTTAAATTTTTTTTTATGTATGTTGATTCTAGTGCCTTTCTTTTATAATTATTATTTTCTGTTGCAATTGTCCTTGTATTATTAAAATCAAAATTATGTTTGTTTTAATTTTTAATTTTGCAGTTGCAATTACTATATTTTTTTTTTCAAAACTCTCTCATAGAAACCTATATATATATATAGGTTTCTATGATATATATATATATATATATATATATATATATATATATATATATATATATATATATATATATATATTTTATATTTGAAACAGTCTGAAATAACAAAAACCGACTAACCCAAGAAAAGCAATTTCAATTTATATTTTCTTTATATAAAGTTAGTTTAAACTAATTATTTTATTTTATTTTTTAATTATTTACATGTGTCATTCTTCGAAAATAGGAAGTTTTTCTAATAATTTTCTTATTACTACAGGTAGTAATGTATTTTTATTAATTTAAATTGTATCTCACATACCTTTGTCAAAATATGTCTTCGTAACTGTTTCAAGAACGGAAGATAAAACGAAATTTTCCTATTTTCAAAAGTGAGGGAGTGAGCATTGTAAAGCGAGTGAGTGAGGATGAGGAATATTACTAGAAAATTATAACAATACAATTAAAGAAATGTAGTTTTATTTTGATATCTTTAGTTTCAATAATTTTCAGTTAAATTATTACATTATTATTAAATTATTATTTTCATGATTACTAAATTATCACAAAACGTATGGGATAAATTAATTTTAGCTTATTAATAAAGCAACTGAATTACAGACATATTGAATGAAATACAATTTGATAGTAAAAATATTAAAAAATATTTAAATATGTTTACATCATACCGAATCCCATAAAACCTGAAGAGCTACAATAGAAATTCATGAAATATTTAACTTACTTTATCTTTTCTATGAGCAGATGAGGGAATGAGGATCACAAAACATAATCACCATGTTAATGTAGGTTTCTCTCAACATCGATTACAATTTGGTTTGGAACGAACTGGTATGGCCAACTGTTTTCCTCATCTTTAGAAAGTGGTGAGTTTACTTGGTGCCGAATTTTGAAAAAATTGAGGGAGTGAGGTACATGGCCAAAGTACAATCAATTAATTCAACTAATTATCAACGTAATTATTCTACGATGATTTTTTTTTTTTTTTTTTATCTGGAATTTATTTTAAACGGAAATATTGCGATTGATGTACACGTTTTAAGGTCACCTCAGTCCAAATAATCAAGTCTCGCAAAATTGCCTTTGTGTCTATGAGTCTGTGTGAAAATCTACAATATATAGTGTACAGAGTTGTTTAGAAAATTATTTTATTGTACTTTTGTGAGGAAAAACTTGGAGAAGTGCATGCTGCTGAGTTTATTTTAAGTAGTGTTTATGTGAACTCTTTAAAATTATTTAATAAGCATTACAATTATAATAGGGTGGTAAGGGAAAGTTGTGTGATCAACGCATCGCACCAGATTTTTAAATACTAAGCTTGTTTGCACTCATAATTTATTTTGATAGCGATATTGTTAGCGCAGAAATATC
The DNA here is from genome assembly GCA_948150685.1 of Rhaphigaster nebulosa. Taxonomy (NCBI): domain Eukaryota; kingdom Metazoa; phylum Arthropoda; class Insecta; order Hemiptera; family Pentatomidae; genus Rhaphigaster; species Rhaphigaster nebulosa. The sequence continues at coordinate 7,645,629 of OX411306.1, forward strand.
TTACTTCGGGATCCTCCGGGAGATGCTGCGTTCTAACGGGGGAAAATTTTACTAGGCATGAAGCAACCTAAGCGATATGGTTTTAATCCCGTCGTTTGTTTAGACATAGTTCGAGTAGAGGGCTTGAAAAGAAATAGATCGTTTCTGTTCTTTGGTTTTGTTTCCGATCGGGAATTTGATGTTGAAGAGAAGGTTAGTTGCTTCTATAGAAAGGTTCTTGCTTGTCCTATCTTCCTGTACATCTTTTCATATCCTGTTTTTTCCTTCAAAGGTCGAACTGTAGGAAGAAAGAAGTCATCCAGGTTGAGATGGGTGAAATAAAATAATTATAGTTCATTTTTTGGCTCGAACAGATAGGTTAGATTTTTCGGCAGCTAAGCAATGCCAATTTCGAAAATACAAAGGACTGAGGATTATAATGTTTAGAACATGTTTACATATGTAAAATTATTATTAACATAAATGCTAACTTCTGTTGTAACAATCTAAAAGACCATGCTTTATCAAAATCAATGGAAAACAGTCGGCCAGATGCAAAAAAAAAGACCGATTTCTTCATGAGACCTGTGATTTCACTATTTTCCAAGAATGATTAAAGTATTAATTTTAATTTTACAATAATTTGGTACTCGTTTTATAATATAGATAATAAATGAATTATTGAAAGATAAAACAACCAGAAAACGAATCTCTGATATTAGAGTTCTATCTAGTGGAAGGAGTTGAAGACTTCTCCAGTTAAAATGGTCCTCTAGAAATTTAACCCACACTGCCTTCAATACTTGAAGTATTCCGATCGAGTCAAATGTCACAGAGCTCTTATCTGACGACGAGAATCAAGAAGACTTTAGTTAAATTCTACTCGTGTTTCTACCAAGAACAGTTCGAGTGAAAATATTTGAAAAGTAGGTCAGTATAGCTTTCTCACCATTTCTATTGGATAGATAATTACCTTTATTCCAAGCTCAATGATTTGTCGTTTGAGAATAAAATCTACCGTTTTTGACCGTTTTTGAAATATAGGCGTTTCAAGGAAAATACGTCTGCGCACGGGTGAGCGAAAGTAGTACATGCAATCTAATATAATTAATAGTGAACCATGTTTACACAAATCCCCAACTTTAGGCCTAATCGGATGAGCCATTTTTGAAATAGAATAGAAAAATTAACTTTATTCTGGGACTAGGCCCCTTAAGAATAACAAGTAGGTGTAAATAAAAAATAAAACAGAACAAAAATGTCTGGCCAAAGAATACATTAATAACCATTTGACATCCGCATGATGGTATAGAAGGATCAATCTAATTAGGGATTGATAAATTATTTATTACTTCTATAATTTTGTTTTATTGAAAACTAGTTTCGAGTGTTATACATTCATCTTCAGTTCTAAAAACAAACAAAAAATTCAAAAATAAGCAATTCAAAATATAGTTTGGTATTATGATACATATTAAATTAGATGTAATATAAATCAGTATCATGAAACATTTATGAATTATGGATTTAATGAAGACAAGAAATCAAATAAATGTTGGTACTCAATAAGGTTTAAATGGATTATATCAAACAGAAAAGTTTGTACTAATTCCTTCTCGCATTGTACTAACACTGAAAGAAAGGTAGGTAGGATGTTTATAGGTAAACGGCTTAAGGGTCGGGGTTTTTCCAGTAATGCCGGTGAGTAATTGGTTTTTCTATTATAGATGGGAATAAATTTAAGATTGGACTATTGGAGATATTTATTTGGTCTAAATAAACTAGTTTTCAATAAAACAAAATTATAGAAGTGGCAAATAATTTATCAATCCCTAATTATATTAACAACAGTCAATTGATATTTACAATAATCTCAATTATAACACAAAGTAAAGATAAAAAAAGAAAAGAGCATTCTTCTGGTAAAAAATAAATAAAAATAAATATAATTGTACTGATACAAAATAAAAAATTATAAGAAAAAAGATATAAAAAGAACATATGAGTTAAATTAATAAAATATGAGTGTTTCAAGGAAAGTACGGATACACATTCGCTTTTGAAAGTAGTGAATAGAATTTGATAAAATTGATCATCGTAATTATATTCCTCCTCTACCGCTTTAGCCAGTGTGAGGTGCCTTTCTGTGAAGCCTGGACCACATTCCACGATCTTCAACCAGTTCCCTTTTCCTGTTTCAACCAGTCCACTCTTTGCAAAGCATTCCCGTACTCCTTCTTCCACAGGTGCGTCGGGATCTTCCTCTGGGTCTCCTACCGTCATCCTTCGCTTCATATGTCATCCTAGCAAGACGAATTTTGTTCATCCTTAAAACGTGTCCAAACCACCTTAGACAGCTTTCTTCAACAACCTTTCCTGCAGATTCGACATCGAGGTTGGTTTCCCCCTCTATCTTTCTAAAGGAATCTCATTTCGGATGTTGCTTCTATGTTTCATAGTTATTGTCCATGATTCCGAGGAGTAAGTTAGTATAGGGAGAAACGTAGATTTGTAAACCTTTAATTTTGTGTCCTTGCTTACTCCCCTTTTATTCAGAAATCTTTCCAGCCGAACTCACTCTTTCTTTGGTTTCCTTATCGATGGCCCATTTCTCATCCAAATGGGCTCCCAGATATTTTAAGCTTGATAAAAACAATACTGAACCATTTTGTATTAATCCCCACTTATAATCATCAGAGATAAACTACCGTAACATTTCTAAAGAGCAAAATGAAGTTTCAGATGGCACTATTCTGATAGTAGCCAATCTTTATGTTTGAAGTGTTGAATATTTTATTACCCATTTAGTTTATTTACGATACATATACTCAAAAAATACGGTAATAAAATCAAAATCAGCAAAATTAGACTTAAACAGTTATTTTGGAACTTTTCTTCAATTTTGGGCCAAATCAGACAGCCATTTTCGAAATATAAGTGTGCCAAAGAAAATACGCTTGCTTATGCGTAAGCGAAAATAGTGGATGGGATTTGATAAAATGTATATTGAATCATATAGGTAGCATCACATAAAACCCTAAAACGCGTCTGGGAATTTTCGTTTTGAGGAAATATATTTATTTTTTTCACTTCCTGTATGAATGCAAAGCTTCCTTCCTTTTGGTAGTAATGAATTAAAATAGAAAAAAGGAGAAGATGTGATAATTTTTTTAAAATATTTTAAACCTTCACTAAAGTCGTATTTTCACTGCAATACAAACTATTAAAAAATGAGGGAGTGAGAAAAAAGTTGAGACCAGCAAAAGACAGTTCCCTAGCATACCGAAATTTACCCATCCTTTTATTATATTGTTCTGCCTCTCCGCTGACCTAAGAGACATACATGACTTTCCTACTACACAGGATTGACCTACATACCGAATTTCAGCTCATTTGAAGCAGAAATAGCCATATATTTGCTAATACTGGTCCGATTTCGGCGAAACTTTAATTTCCAATTTGCAAATGCAACAGATTTTCACCTCCCCCCTCCCCTCTAACTCAATTTGGAAGGGTATTAGAGGTGTGCAAACATTTAAAAATATCGAAAACCCCGGAGAGGGGAAAACCAAGTTGAGACCCCCAAAAAGATACTTCTCTAACACCAACTCAATTCAAATACAAATTTTCAATCCTATAAATTAATTTGGTGGAGCTATAGAGATGCGCAAAACTTTAAAAACGCCGAAATTTCAGGTAAATATACCGAAAGTTCGACTGGAATTTATCCATACTTTTATGGTATCGTTCTGCCTGAAAGAAAATCCCACGCACCGAATTTCAGCTCATTTGACCCAAAGGGGGTCGCTGGATGTGATCAAATGTTGCAGTGGGGGAAAACAAAAAAAAAAAAATATATATATATATATATATATATATATATATATATATATATATATATATATATCAAACATCTCCAACATTTTCATAATTGTGGTCTAGGGGTTATGAAACGGATACAAAACGCAGTCCCGCCCCTCGCCACCGACCTTCAACCCACTGCAAAATCTATTTTATTCGAGGAAAATACGACTAAAAATGAATTTAGATTCTTGCACTTAATACATAAGATCTTCTACTTCAGTAGACAATACATATTTACTTAAAGAAAAGTTTACTTTAATAGAATCTCAATCAGGCAATTGACTACCAATTCTTATGAAGTCATGTATTTTTCATGTATAAATATTTGTCTAAATATAATGCATCAGGTTTAAAAAAAATCTATAATACATTGTTAAAATATAATGAACCTGAAACCAAGTTAACTGGGAAAAACCAAGATAGTTGGGACTTAGGGAGTGTTATTTGAAATGAGATTGCTCAAGCCGAAGTCCCCTTTCCTTGAGGGGCTTAGCCGGGCATCTTATTAAGTTGGCAATTTGGATTAGCCTGCAAAGGGGACCTACATTCTTCAAACTGACAGGAAAAAGCTATGCTCTTCATATTCGTCTCACAACCGGTTAGTCGGCTTCGTTAAATTATTTACATCAACTTAATAAAGTTACAAGTCAAGGTTTTTTAAATTTAGTTAATTTATCCTAAGTAATTTAAACTCTCATTGCATGTAAAATGTCTACTAAGGATAGTATAACGTTGATAGTTCTATCACTATCTCCTGGATCAAAGAAACATTATTCAAAAGAAGAGTTATAGCCAAGTGCCACGTTATAAGATGTTTTTGTTAATTTGCGCTGGAGGTTCCCGAATATAACATTTATCAATTTTTTTTTAAATTTAATTAATAGTCTTTTGAAATGTTAAGAATCTTTTTTAAGGAATGTTATCGCAAACGCATTTATAACAGAATTTTCAAAAATTTCGCCCACCATTGGGTTTGGAAAGTTCACTTCTGCATTGTGTACTGCTAAATCAGGAACGAAACTGGTAGGATGATATCGTTATTTGAAATTACAAGATTCCTATAAAGTCTCACGAAAATTTAAATTTGAAACTGTCGCCTTGAAAAGTTATAATTTTTGACTTGCACAATTATCAACAATTTTTGCAAATGATTACGCGGAGTTCAATTATTACATTTACAGTGCTCTACACAAATAAATTGCCTTTAATAAATTTATGGAGTTGTTTAATCTATTCATTTCTGGGGGGGGGGGGGGGAGGAATACAAATTATAATTATAGTAATTTAGAAAGAAGTTGGTCGAGGAGGAGGTGAGAGGGGGGGGGGGAGGGGGAGTGCGGTCAAAAACTAACCATAAGTATGACTTATTTATTTTGTACATGATTAATTTTCTGGCGCTCTGCTGTACGCCTCTCTGGAATGTAATTATTAAGTTTCCTTCAAATTTCCTCTTCCTCCTTGTTTTTATCCTACATCGTCTTTCTTCACCACATATGATATTGACCTATAATTGTATTTCTCTATTTTTTGGGCTTACATTACTTTATATTTTACGCCTTTATTTTATATTTATTTTAATTATAAATATGTCAACTTTTTTAACATCATTGACATCTTTTACATAACTTATTACATTTTAATTACCTCTAAATACTTTTCATACTTCCAAATCTACATACTAGTAGTCTTTTTTAATTAATAGGTTTCATATATTTTATTATTTCATGTGTAAATAACGCATTATTTTAATTTCAATTAATTTTTACATTGCTTTTATTTTCATTAGTCGCTTGTTAACAATTTTAACTTAATTGTAATCCTTTACAATATCATAGTCTTCCAAATCTTCATACTAGTAATAATTTTAATCAATAGTGCTCATATATTATTATTATATCATGCATAATGTACTTTATTGTTTCATGTAATTCATAATCTTTCTTTCACTCTTTTCACTTTACTTTAATTTTTCATTATTCACAATATATATATTGATGTACCTTATATATGAATATGAAAGAATTAGATGGGTCCGGGAGGAGGTAAATAAAAAATATATCAGAAATTGTAAAAACTATTTATTAGAAACCTAATAAATGATTCCGCACATGGTTCCTAAAAAATAGTGTTTACTATTTGTGATTTTTTTTTTTTTTATTTTTTATTTTATTTTTTTTTTTTTCGTACCTCCTCCCGGACCATCTCATTTCTTCATAAACTTTTACGGTCAACTATTGATTATTCAATTATATATGAATAGTTAGAAAGCTTTAACTAGAAGACTTTAGGCGTTTCATAAAAATTAAAATCGAGCCGTTTTGCCCTACAGCCTATTGAAAAAAACGATTTTCGGATTATTCCCGAACAGGGTGTCCAATTTGGTACACAGGCATTGGGGGACAAAATCCTATATAACAAAAAATAAGTAACAAAATCGGGTCACCCTTTCAAGTGGAAATCGTGGCACAGGCACCCAGATAGAACAATGGCGGAATATGTTTTATTTTCAACTCAGAGAGAATTAAAACGACTAAGTCCGTTGAAAACTGCAAACCGAAATTTTGAGCCGATTACAATACTTTCCTTTCCTAGTAGCGGTAGGAAAATAAAAACCACGTCGATATTTATGGGATTACCTGGCTTCTTCTTATTAAATTTCCCCTTCCTCTCCCGAAAAAAAAATTAAATTTCCCCGAAATATAGGGCGTTTACGCCTGCCCGTAACATACTTCTGCAGTTAGTAGACATTGAAGCAAAAAGTTCTCAAAAGGATGAAGTGAGAATCGACCGGATGAACTGGGCTCTAGCCAAATACCACACGGCGTCTTTCTGCTACATTACCTCCCAAGGGTCTTATGTAGTTTTTACTTCAGCCGCCAGAGTGGGAGATTTAGTTGTGTCATTACAACCCGGAAGAATGTACCTTATGACCTGAAATTTCTCTACTGGAATATACAAGCTTGACCTAAACTGGCTTTGTATTGTAGTTTCATTATGTAGGCAATGAATCTTTCAAATGAGCATTTCGAATATTTCGGGAGATATATTTTTTTCGACAAATAAACAAAAATATCTGGTCAGTCCAAATACATTTTCTTACTGATTTGAGTTCCAAGTCCAAGTTTAGCTTATTAGACCATTTAATTACCTGTCAAATGTGCATCTGGAATGTTTCGGGAGATGTACAGTGCTCGAGCAATTCGAAGAACTGAATAAAGTTACCAGGTTTTTGGAATGTGCGCAGAATACTTTATAAATATGGCTCCATTCGATCATGAGCTAATCTGACAATTGCTAGGAATGCGTTTTTTTTTTTTTACTCTTTGGACTTTTTAAATGCCTAAATCCGTTGAAAACTGCACATTGAAAAGATGATCCGACTACAAAACTTTTCTTCCTTATGTGGTTACGAAAATAAAAAGAACTGTTTTTCATTGGAGCATGCGCGATATATCTCTCTCTCTCTCTCTCTCTCTCTCTCCCCCTCTCCCTCTCTCCCCCTCTCCCTCACTCCCTCTCTCCCTCTCTGCCTCTCTGCCTCTCTCCCTCTCTACCTCTCTCCCTCTCTCCCTCTCTCCCTCAGTCCCTCTCCCCCTCCTCCCTCCCCCCCTCTCTCCCTCTCTGCCTCTCTCCCTCTCTCCCTCTCTCCCTCTCTACCTCTCTCCCTCTCTCCCTCTCTCCCTCTCTCCCTCAGTCCCTCTCCCCCTCCTCCCTCCCCCCCTCTCTCCCTCTCCCCCTCTCCCCCTCTCCCCCTATCCCCTCTCCCCTCTCCCCCTCTTCCCCTCTCCCACACCCTCTCCCACCCCCTCACCCTCTCCCTCTCCCTCTCCCTCTCCCTCTCCCTCTCCCTCTCCCTCTCCTTCTCCCTCTCCCTCTCCCTCTCCCTCTCTCTCTCTCTCTCCCTCACTCTCTTTCTCCCTCCCTCTGTAATACAATAGGGTCTCATTGTAAGAGGAAGTCTTTTAATATCATATAGAAAATAAATATACCCTTTTTTTTATTATATTTTGAAATTTTAATAGCCTTAGGTTCCTTATTAATTTGAAATAACCTTCATTCTTCTTTTAATAGTTTATTTAACAGTTACTGAGTTACCAAAATAAACAACTTGACGAGTTTTCGTTGGATTGATATAAATTTAAATAATTGTGATTCAATATTATTACCATTTTATCGCTTCCAAACAAAATTCTCTATTGACGATGGAGATTTATGCCCTTCCAATTGAGGTTCTTAAACTAAGCTGAAGAAACATTAATTAAAAGTTGAGCAGTGATCGGTTTTCTTTAGGTTTTACGCGCGCCTTAAGGCAAATATTGTCCTACCATTATTCCGATATAATGGAAAGTAAAAGAAACCTTCTGGAGTTCAATGAACCAAAAGCTCCGGTTAAAGTTGGCAAGAAAAACTAGTGGATCGATGAATTAGGCAAAATAAAAAATCCTGGAGAGCATTTTTGAAATTGAAATATCTCTTATTTCCATCTGCAGATTCAATTACTTCAGACCATACAATAAATATCTCCGAATAGTGGTTCTGATACTCGGAAGACTTTATTTGATAGATCGAGGGAATTAAGTAAACATCCATGATCTTAGATATCAATTTAATTCTTTAATTTCGATTATGATTATTTGAAGATTTTATTTGATAGATCGAGGGAATTAAGTAAACATGGATGAGCTTAGATATCAATGTAATTCTTTAATTTTGATTACGTAGGAGTAATTTAAAAATCAACTATTGATGACCTAGCACCAAATATTGACGACTATCAGTTGTCACTCTGGCCTTGACAATATTTTCTAATTATTAAATTTTGCTACCTTAATTAACTTGTACTGCACGCGATCAATATATATAAAAAATTCAGCTTGTGTTCGTAAAACAAGAAAGTCTTTGATCTTGTTTTCACTATCATTTAAAGAATTTCTTCCAGAAGAGTTATATGCATTAAATTTTTCGAAATGCTTCCCTTAAGGGGAGGAATGGGGAAACTATAGGTAATTTGGTAATAGTTGTCATCACAACTTCATACATGTGGAAACAAGTTCACTTCAGAAAAATTTTAACAAGAGTGAAATTATTGTTTGTCATTTGTTAATAAAGTCGAAAATTAATGAAATAATAAAATTTAAAAACGCGAAGCTTTATTGCTATCTTGTCAAATTTATAAACATTTTGATCCAGTTCCTAGAAAACGCCTAACTGAAATGAGACGAATTCTGAATAATGCAATCGATTACCAAGAAAAATTTTCACATCTTTGGCCTTGTTGAAAGCCCTCCCTAAGAATTCTAATAATTGATGCAAAAGAGTCTAAAGTGCCTTAAGAAAATGTTTTAAGAATTCAAGTTTCAACTTGAAAAATATTAAAGAAATATAACTTAATTCATAAAGAAAATATGATAATCTATAGTTGTATAAGTAGTAAAATCACATTTATAATAGTACTAGATTTACAATAAAAAAAGTTATTTTTTCTTCCTTTCCTTTCAAAGCCAGGGTATTGTATTGAATGATGTGTTTCCTCGGTGAATCTATGTTCCCTATAATACTTTTATGTATTATCCCATTCATTTCATATGGCAATAAGTATGATCAAATGTGTGGTATATAATTAGTATGTTAAAAATCAAAGTCAAACTCAAATATTTTCTTTTTTTAAAAGTTGTTTGTAAAAGTTTTGTATAAATTTTACAGTACGATGATGAATGATGATTTGAACAACAGTTGATGAGAACAATACGATGATGAGAACAATAGATCTGTCTTCTGATACTCAAATTATCTTTTAAAAAACTTGAGATTAGGGAGAGCATTTAATTCCTTATTTTTTCATGACCAAAGCCGAGCCGGTACAGTCAATACAGAATAAAATTTTTAGAAAATTGAAATTTTGTATTTACGATTATTCTAAAATCTAGGTGTGAACCTCCATTTTTTGTGACTGCATGATTACCAGAAGTGGTACTTTACTTGAAGGTCATTATTGATTTCCATAAAAAATTATATTAAAATATAATGCAAAACTTCTGACATTTAGTATTCATAATTTATACATTGATTTAAATAACATATTAGATTTTGGTCTAAATTGGCAAATCGGATTGGTACTTAACTTGAAGGTCATATTAGACTTTCATCAAAAATGATATTAAGATGTAATGTAAAGCATCTCAAATTTGGTAAATTAGACTTTTATATCAATATAAATAATATTATAGATTTCGGTTGAAATTGAAGAGCCGAAAAGGGTACTTTACTTGAAGGTCATAATAAACTTACATCAAAAGGTATATCGACATTTAATACAGAGATCATATGGTTCGGTGAGAAACGCGATTTTATTCCTCTCTATTTAAACAATTTAATTACTTGTTTTAAGTGTTAAAATTGAGTGTAAAATTCTTGTTTTCGTCCCCATTTGTGAGTTGAACAAGTCTACAGCAGGAGAATAAGATATAACCTAAGTGGATTATTCTGCTTAAAATGTCGAAGCCGTCGATTTCCAATATTTTATTTAGTGATACTGACAGTTCTAATGTTGTCACAGAACACGAAGAAATCTCTTGGGAAATTGTTACCTACTGAAAGAAAACGATATAAAATAACGGAATGAGACCTCCAGAAACAAGAGCTTGTGTGTCAATAGATGGATGTCGCGACGCCGAGTGTTGTTTTTAATGCAATCCTCTGAAACTAGTAACCAAATTCAGGATCACTTTTCGAGCCACCGATTTATAGTTTAATAGACGTACAAGAAAGTCATGTGTTGTCCACATCAGATATTTCTTTTTTTTTATTTTATTCTTTAGCGTGTTATTTAGGAGTTTATTAAGATAGCAAAACATTTATGATTATTTTATGATTATATATTTTTAAGGCTCCAAACACTGATGAAGGCCAGAGAGCTACTGAGAGTCGTCAGTATTTAGTGTTTATATCATCAATAGTCGATTTTCAGACCGTTTCCAAATATTTTTCCGTTGCATCGTGAGCTGGAATCGATAGAGAAGGTGTTTAAGTCCCATAATAAATTGAAACCTAAATTTTCAATTTGATATTGTCATATGTTTGGTTAAGTTTAAATTTTTATAAAGTACATGACTTTACAACATTTAACTATTGTATTTTTTCATCTATGTTCACTAATTAAATAAAATGATTTCAAGTATAGCTCGGTACTCAGGTATTAAATTATGTTTTTATTGAACGAATATTTTCTTCCTATATTTAATTTAAATTTATTTAAATACAACTAGTAAACTAAATCTTAGAATTATGACGGGTCGCAACTTTTCAAAAAGGATTCTTGGCACAAGGCCATCGTAAGCCAGAGGTGACCCCCAGATGATGGTCCATAAAGGACTGGAGGAGATAAAGGAGAAAGCGTAAAAGTGGCTGGAACTATTTCCAGAAACCATTACCTTGAGTTTAGAGGCATCAGGTGCAATCACTAGCCTCACTCCTGCCACGGTCTCCAGTTAAAGATTTCCAGAGAGCTGCCTTTATTTCGTACTCCTGGATAAGTACTTCTTGGAGAGAAAGTTTCAAAATGAATCTAGTTATTGCGATTCTTTCATTAGTCCCTTCAAGTTTAAAGACCTAACTCTCCTTCTTTGTTATTCTTTTTAAACATTTTTTATTTAATGCCTGAAAAAAAAGAAAAAAAGAAGAGGACAAAATGATTGTCACCCTATTATTCAAATATTTCAAAGCCGTAAGTCTTTCAACGGTAAATAAAAGTCAACCGTTTTATAACTGTACTTTAGACAATATATCTCAAAATAAATATCATCTCATAACATTAATTCATTTTTTGGCAGAATTAAAATCAAAACTATCAAAAAGCAGAAACAAATATTATTTACTTAATCTAATAATAAAACCCTTTACTCAAAATTAACAGCCATCTAAATTCTGCCGTCCGCGGCAAGTGTGCTCTTTATTCCCCTAGATCCGATTCTGAGGTCGGCAATCTTGAATTTGGCCCCCGGCGCCGGTTGGCTATATGACCCATATTTTGTTATTAATATACCGATATTCATATAATAGTATATGATATTTTGAAATCTAGAAAATTTTGACCGATAAGGTTATTCCCAGTTTCTATATTATATGCTAATAATAATAATAATCTTGAAAATGTTGACCGATATAGTAATTGCCAGTGTCGTTATTATATCTTAATATCTTGTATCTTTTAATTTCTTAGGAAGTTCTTATGAATATATTAATTATTAATTAATTAATATTATTAATATTAATATATTAAGGGTAATATATAACTTCCAATACAATCTTCTCCTTTATTTAATCTATTTTTATGATTTAAAAGAAAAAATTAAAAAGAAACGTAAAAATAATTAAATTAAGGAGAGGATTATATTGGAAGTTATATATTGCCCTTCAATAAATATATACATAAGAACTTCCTAAGAAATTAAAAGGTAGAAGTATTTGTTATTATTATTAAAAGAGTTACTTACATATTTCGCGGTCAACCGACATTTTTGTACAGTCTATCCTGTTACATTCTTATCACTTATGCTTTAGTTATGAACATTATTTCTAAAGTACTATTGATTTGTTCATTAATATATACGGTTTGGTTTTAATAAATGTGATATATTTTGATATTTTTATTTTTATCAGTTTTTTTTTGTTTATTAACATTATCTGTGAAGAATTAATTAGTTGTTTTTTTAATTTTGTTTTCATTTATGAAAATGAAAAAAAAATCTAGAGAAAGAATTTATGCAACGACGTCTTCAGAAAGAAGAAGACACATTTATTGATATTTTGAACAGCTTTGGAGAATTTTCATCTCCAAAGTCATGCTAATTTATCTTACATATTTGGCTTTATTTTTTTTTATTATTATATTTTTTAAATTAATTATATTAATGAAATATAATTAAAATTAAATGTTTCACGCTTCAAAGTTTTGATATTGTTACATTTATTTTTGTAAAAGGAATTTTAGTAATGAAGTGTAATTAAAATTTGATTTTTAACGCACTAAAATAAATTCTGTATATTCAATAAATTGTGTATCGCTGCTATTCGGCATTTATATTCTTCTTCCTTTCTTTTTTTTTTTTTTTGTTTTTTTTAATAATATATATTTAGGTGCTGAATATTACCAGTCCATGGAATCCGGTCGGTTTCGGCAAGAATTCAGTCTTAGCAGTTATTCGCCGCCGCAGGTTTAAGTCGGTAACTGTATGCATTTAGTTTTTGTCAGAGTTTCCATTTATTTTATTTTGTGTTGTTATAATGGAAGATCTTCTTTTTAAAATAATTTTAAATTTATTTAAGGGATGAAGTCAGTTTCTTCCTTTTTACTTCCTTGTGCAAAGTAAAAGAAGTATTGTAATCGCGAAAATTTTCAGTTTTCAGATTTCAAAGAAAATATTCATTTTGACCATCCCTGAATCCATTTTGACTTGTTCCGTCGTGGCATATGTACGTTTGTATCTCGCATAACTCAAAAACAGTTACCCGTAGAAAGTTGAAATTTTGTATTTACGATTGTTGTAAAATCTAGTTATGAACCTCCCTTTTTGGTCACTGCTTGATTACCGGAAGTGATACTTTACTTGAAGATCCTAATTGATTTCCATCAAAAATTATATTAAAGTACTATGAAAAACTTCTCAAATTTAGTATTTATAACTTATATATTGATTTAAATAACATACTAGATTTTGGTCTAAATTAAAAAACCCAAAGCGGTACTTTAATTGAAGGTCATATTAGACTTTCATCAAAAATTATATTAAAATATAATATAAAACATCTCAGATTTGGTAAATAGGACTTTTATATCGATATGAATGTATTTACTTGATTTTGTTAAAATTCGTGAGCCGAAAAGGGTACTTTACTTGAAGGTCATAATAAGCTTGGATCAAAAATTATATTTAAATTAAATACATAAATCATATGTTTCGGTAATAAAGGTTACAAACGCAATCTGGTTTCCAATCCAATAAAACATTTTTATTACTTGTTTTAAGTGTTAAAATTGAGTGTAAAATACTGGTTTTCCTCCCTATTTGTGTGTGTGTATAGATGGATGTCGCAACGCAGAGTGTCGTTTTTGAGATACAGAAATCATTGGAAACTAGGAACCATATTCCGGATTACTTTTTGAGCCACCGATTTATAGTTTAATATGCGTACAAGGAAGTCAAGTGTTGTCCACATCAGATATTTTATATTAATTTTTATTAAAAATCTTATTTTTACAATTAACATTTTATAAACGTTTCGAAGAATCTCCATCTTCAGGACAACCCATTTATTTGTCTAATTTTTCCACTCTATTATTTCATCAACTATAAATTCCATTTTATATTCTCATATACAGTAAAATATTTCTGGCAAAAAAAAAAAAATAAAAAGAGTGTAACAAGTTTGTTACAAAACTTAGGTAGTTACCTTTTTATATCATTTTCGCATTGTGAAATTCCACGAAACGTTGATAAAAATGTTAATTGTACAGACGTGATAACCATTTTTAATAAAAATTAATATAAAAAAGGAAGAAACTGACTTCACATCCATGATTAATTTTTGTTTTCCTATTACTTTCCCTTGCCTATATACGAAGTATAAAGTAAGGGAAAGTATTGCGATCGTGAAAATTTACGAATTCGAGTTTTCGACGGAAATACACGTTTTAAGGTCCTCTGAGCCCAAATGACCAAGTCTCTCAAAATGGTCTGTGTGTCCGTGTGTATGTGAACAGTCTAGCTCCAAAACGAAAAGTTGTACGATACTGAAATTACGTATTTAAGGTTGCCACATGCATGTGATGTTACAGCAACATTGTCGTCAAAATCGACTAACCGGAAGTGGCACTTTATATAATCGATTTTAAACTTTTTTACAATTTTCTCGAAAACGGCTCTAACGATTTTGATGAAACTTGCCTAAATTATTCAACATAAAGATCTTTAACTTTTAATTTATGTAGTAAATCACCGAGGAATCGCAGGGAAAAAAGCTATGATGAAAAGAATATTTTATTTGCGCATAGCTTAAAATGTATGCATTTTACGGTAAATTATGTCTGGAATTTTATGAAAGATAATTAAATTATCTAAAAAACAATAAAAGGATCATCAAATTCAGACCAATATTAGTAATATACAGCGCATCGGATTAACCGCAATAAGCTATAATGTCATGGATTTTACACTTTTTTATAATTTTCTCGAAAACAGCTCTAACGATTTTGATGAAACTTGCCTAAATTATTCTTCATAAATGCCTTTAACTTTTCATTTATGTGGTGAATCGCCGAAAAAATGCAGAGACAAAAAATATGATGAAAAGAATATTTTTTTACAATTGTTTATAATTTTCTCGAAAACGGCTCGAACGATTTTGATGAAACTTGCCTAATGTCTTCTCCTTACAGCCTTTTAACTTTTCATTTATCTAGTACATCACCGAGGAAATGCAGCAAAAAATGTTATGATAAAAAGAATATTTTATTTGCGCATAGCTTAAAAAGTATGCATTTTATGTTAAATTATTTATATAATTGTATGAAATGTAATTAAATTGTCTAAAAAACAATAAAAGAATCATTAAAATCGGACCAGTATTAGCAAAGATAAAGCGTATTTTATGAGGAGCACAAGACCCGTGATAGATATCCGAGCGCATCTGAAAGGAGACGGATGCGACCAAACCTTCCTGAAGCTTACACGCTAAAGTAACGAATAAGCGTATTATTATAAATGTATTACAATAGGGATCGGTAAGTAGTATACAATCTACTTAAACCTTGGTGAGTACCAACATTTATTTGATTTCTTGTATTATTTAAATTCATAAATGTTTTATAATACTGATTTATATTACATTTAATTTAGTAAGTATAATAATGCCAAACTGTATTTTGCATTGCTTATTTTTGAATTTTTGGTTAAAATTGAAGATGAATGTATCAGATTCGAAACTAGTTTTCAAGAAAAACAAAATTATAGAAGTGGCAAATAATTTATCAATCCCTAATTAGATTGATACCATCATGCGCATGTCAACTGTAATACAATAATTTACGCATGGAACTGTGTGATAAATGAAATACAAAATCAACAAAATATTTGAAAATAACCGAAATCGGGTCTTGTACACAGTAGAATGTAAGTTTTAGTAAAAAGTAGTGATTTTCTTATTCTTAAGTAAATATTCGGAAGTAATGGACGATGATCCAAAAAAAAAAAATATATGTAATTTTGATTGCTAATAAAAATTCTGGTTTTTAATTAATTTAAAAATACTGGTAGCACGTACAACAATTTTTTGTACCTATGGACAATCTTAGTAAAAATCTCTTTCATATAAGAAGAACCTTCCTTTTGGCAATTGCCTCAGTACTTCATCTGAAAAAGAATCTCTGGGTTATGGTGTGTAAGATAAATTCTGGTTTGCCTATATCGTTTTTGTTATTTTTTCCTCAAATAACGTAGCCGCTTTTGTAAAACAAAAAATTACATCCACATGTAGTACTTTGCCTTAACAGATAAGCCCCTACAAAGCTACCGTTTGACAGCCGATCCGTGAAGGCGTTGAAAGAGTGTTTTGGTAAGAGGAAGGGGATCGAACCGGCACAGGCCTATTACTGAGGGAACAACACAATTTCAGAGCCAGTGCGGCCCCTAAGCAACTAATATAACAAATACACCCCCACCCTTCCCAACCAACCATGAAAGAATCGACTCGTAAATAAATAGCCACTTACCCAGCACATCAATTGTCTTCTACTACAGCTGCTTCTACAACAGCTGTTCTACCCTCATTAGTTAAATGGCTCTAACTCTAAATAATATTTCTAAATATATTTTTTTAGTGTGCCCAAATCGCACGGAAATCCTTTATATTACATTACAAAACCTTAAATCACAATCATTGGTTTTGGAGAAAATGTTTTTGGGGCACAATGAAAAAATATATTTCGAAATATTATTTGAATTTGGGACCATTTAACTTATGGGGATAGTGCTATGTTAATATTAATCTTTAAGAGGCAGTTGTGTATTTTTTTCTCTCACATATCATTTATACAATAAAACTCTATCTATCTATCTATCTATCTATCTATATATATATATATATATATACAAACTCAGGCAGGTTATGTTTGTGTCCGCAAACATAGATTCACCGAGGAAACACATCAGTCAATTCAATACCCTGGCTTTGCCGTGGCTTTCTGGAATTTAAGGAAAGGAAGAAAAAAGACGTTTTTTGTTGTAAAGTACTATTATAAATGTGATTTTATTTCTTATACAAACATAGGTTATCAGATTTTCTTTTTGAATTAAGTTATATTTCTTTAATAGTTTTCAAGTTGAAACTTGAATTCTGAAAAAATTTTCTGAAGTCACTTAGATTCTTTTGTATTTCTATGCTTCAATTATTAGAACTCTTAAGGAAGGCTACAAGAACTTTCAACGAAACAACCGGTTACTAACAAAAATGTTTATTATAAATATTCTAAGCGCAAAGGGGTGAAAATTTTTCTTGGTAATCGACTCCGTTACTTAGAACTCGTCTCATTTCAGTTAGACGATTTCTAGGTACATGGTAAAAATTATAATAAATTTGTCAAAACGGCAATAAATGTTCACGTTTTTACACATTTTTATTTCCTTAATTTTCGACCTGGTCAACAAATGACGCTTTATCACAATAATTTCACTCTTGTAGTGAACTTCCTTCCATATGTGTGAAGTTGTCATGACAACAATTACTAAATTATCTGTTATTTTTATTGTTTTCCTCATTTCTCCTCCTAATAAGTTCATTGAAAAAATTAATGCATATAAATGTTCTGGAAGAAATTCTTTAAATGACAGCGAAAACCGCATAAAATTCGACCAACTATTAACTATGGAGGGAAATTATTGTGAAAGCGTCATTTGTTAATAAAATCGGAGATTAGGGAAAAAGTGTAAATACGTGAAGCTTTATTGCCGTTTTGACAAATTTATTATCATTTTGATGGTGCTCCTAGAAAACGTCTAATGAAATGTGACGAATTCTTAACAATCCAGTCCATTATCGAGAAAATTTTTCACTTCTTTGACCTTGGAATATTTACTGTCAACATTTTTGTTGGTAACCGGTTGTTTCGTTGAAAGTTCTGATTGTTATCTCTAAGAGTTCTAATAATTGAAGCATAGAAATGCAAAAGAGTCTAAGTAACTTTAGAAAATGCTTTCAGAATTCAAGTTCCAACTTGAATAATTTTTAAGAAATATGACATAATTTAAAAAAAAAAAAAAAACACTTTCTTCCTGATATCCTATGGTTGCATATGTAATAAATCACATTAATAGTAGTGCTATATTTACAATAAAAACATATTTTTTTCTTACTTTCCTTTCATTCACAAGGCAAAGCTTCATTGAATGATGTGTTCGCTCGGTCATAGATTCACCGAGCGAACACATCATTCAATAAAATTCGCTAAAATACTTTCATTTACTAACCCATTCAATTCATATAGCAATAATTATGGTGAAATGTGCAATTTATAATTAATGTGTTAAAAATAAAAAATCAAAGTTAAACTCAAAAATCTTTTTTTTTTTTTTTTAAGTTGTTTTTAAAAGTTTTGTACAAAGTTTATATGTAGATTAGGAATGATAAGATTAGGAAGTTCCATGTTCTGTAACTCACATTATCTTTTAAAATTTAAATAAAAAAATAGGGTATTTAACTCGCATTTCTTTTCACGTGAAACGATAAGCCGTGCGGATATAGCTAGTAATATATTAAAAAATAAAAAATAATAGTATTAAATAAACATGTAATTAAATATAATATGACTGTTGAAAAAGATGCTGGTTTTGTTCTCACCCTTGAAAGGATCACTTGCAGGAGAAGTATTCGAAAGTAATGAAGAAGTAGATGAGCATCTTCACAATTGGCACTCGTCACTCCAACTTTTTATTAACAAGGAACATGCAAAGTTCCAAATCGTTGGAAAAATTGTGAAATACTGAAAAATACTTTGAGAAATGCTGAAAGTAAAGTTTGTGTATTAAATTAATTAATAAATGTATAAAAAAATATTTAGAAAGAAATGAAAACTTTATACAAGAACCACTAAAAAAATAGAAATAATTTTTCTTACGAAAATAGGGAAATTATTAAGTAACATTACTAACTATTCCAAATAAACCTAAATAGTGCAATAAGTACAATAACATCTTAAGGGAGAAGTTGGTCGGGGGGTGCGGTCAAAAGATTAACACTTATAAGTAACTTATATAAGTTACCTATATATTTGTGCTGACTTTTCGGCCTAAGTTTTAAGCCATCTTCAGGGCTAAAAGAAAAACAAAATAACAACAATGAAAAAACATAGAGG
This sequence comes from Rhaphigaster nebulosa, assembly GCA_948150685.1. Lineage (NCBI taxonomy): Eukaryota > Metazoa > Arthropoda > Insecta > Hemiptera > Pentatomidae > Rhaphigaster > Rhaphigaster nebulosa. Next base: position 7,664,875 of record OX411306.1, read on the forward strand.
CAGTACCAGTAACAGTAAAAAATGATAAAACAGAAATTATAATTAAGATAAAAAAGTATGAAGTATAAAAATAAAAAGATAGCACTAATTTACATGTGACAAATGAAAAAGTAAAATAAAATAAAATAAATAAAAATTTTACATTCTTATTTTATTTATTTAATTTTATTTTATTAATTTAATGCTAATTCATTAATGCTAATTTATTTAATGCTAATTAATTCCATGTAATTTAATGCTAACGTCATGTAATCAATCATGTTTGTCAATTGTATCATGTAACTTCGGCACATATATATAAGTTTACTTACATAAGTTACTTATAAGTGTTAATTTTTTGGCCGCACCCCCGACCAACTTCTCCCTTAAGAAAAACATCTACGGTCAACGAAAACTCTTTCCAATTAGTTAACATGTTTTTATGTTGGTGCCAAGCCACCAAGAATGGAGCACAACTCGTTTCAATTATTAAGTTGTTTTAAGTTCTTCCCCTTAAAATTCTAGAGTTATGGAGCGGCTTGGCATCGACATCAAAAAATATTAACTTATTTTACTGTTCTGGTAAAATTTATTAATAATTTACTTTTATAAGAAATATTATTTCTATCTCAATAGTGGTTCTTGTGTTCAGTTTTGAAGTTTTATTTTTTCTAAAATGTTTTTATTTATTTATTTTCAGTTGTTCTTGTATACTGTTTCGATGTATTTTTTTTCCTTCACGTTCCTCTGTGGGTAAACTTAAAATTGGTAAGGCCTACTACACGCTGCTTCTTTATGACAGCAAATGTTAGCTTATTTAATTATTTATTATAAAATAAAAACTGTTATATTATTTTTTTTTTATTTATCTATCTTTATTTATTAATTGTCCATTATGTATCCCACTGTTGGGAAAATGACTGTTTTATTTATTTGAAAATAAAAAAAACAAATAGATTCAGAAAAGTACCTGTAAACTAAACTATTGTAATTATCGCGAATGATTAGTTGTTGTCCATTGAGAAGTTCGTTTCTCTATCTCTAACTTTATTGAAAACATATTTTATAATGTTTTAAGTATTCTCGACTTTTTTAGATGTTTCATATTATATCCCGTGTAAGATCATGATCAACGATGAAATTTATGTAAATTTCAAATAGTTGAAAAGCTAAAAATATTCTATATCTTAAAGTTTTCTTCGGATCCTATAGAAATTTATTCGGAACCACCCCAATGGAGTACTCCACTGATTAAAAAAATAATGGAAATCGGTTTAGGTAAAGCAAAGTTATGAGTGAACAAACATTAAACATAAAGTCAAACTAATAACCTCCTGTTTTGAAGTCGGTTAATAATTACCGTTTATTTTAAATATAATCTCGTATCAATATTGCATGTTTTAAAATTAACAATATTTGTTTCTATAATCAACTGACTTAACTATTATTTAATTATTACTGCTATATAATTAATCTGTTAACAGATTCTTTAGTCATATCGATATAATCAATGTATAGTGTTAAAGAAAATAAGATTATATTACTTAATATACCTGCATTTGTTTTGCAACGATTTTCTTAAAACTGATTACATAAAAAAATATCTGATGTGGAGACCCCATGACTTCCTTGTACGCCTATTAAACTATAAACCGGAAGCTCAAAAAGTGATCCTGAATTTGGTTACAACTTTCCCAAGATAGCAGTGTCTCAAAAACGATTCTCGGCGTCGCGACGTCCATCCATTTACACACACACACACATAATCTTGTTTCAGTAGGTCTCATTCCCTTATTAACGTCATTTTCTTACAGAAGGTAACTAGCTTCGAAGAGATTTCTTCGTGTTCCGTTACAACATTAGAACTGTCAATATCACCTGATGAAGCATTGGAAATTGGCAGTTTCGACATTTTAAGGGAAAGAACCCACTTAACTTGTATTCTCCTGCTGCAGACTTGTTCAGCTCAAAAATGGAGAGGAAAAAAATGTCTTTTACACTCAATTTTAACATTTGAAACAAGTAATAAAATAGTTTAGAGTGGAAAAAAATCGCGTTTGTAACCTTTATCAGCCATATGATGTCTGTATTAAATATCAATATACCTTTTCACGTAAAATACCCTTTTCGGCTCTTCAATTTCAGCTAAAATCTATTATATTATTTATATTGATATAAAAGTCTAATTTACTAAATTTGAGATGTTTTACATTATATTTTAATATAATTTTTGGTGTGTTTGATATGACCTTCAAGTAATATGACCTTCCGGTTTGCCGATTTTAACCAAATTTAGTATGTTATTTATATTAATATATAAGTCTTAAATACCAAATTTGAGAAGTTTTTCATTATATTTTAATGTAATTTTTGATGAAAATCAATAATGACCTTCAAGTAAAGTACCACTTCCGTTAATCATGCAGTGACAAAAAAGGAAGGTTCATAACTACATTTCACAATAATCTTAATTACAAAATTTTAACTGTTTATGATTTATGCGAGATACGTACGAACGAACGTACATGCAGAAGTCACGACGAAACTAGTGGAAATGGATTCAGTGATGGTCAAAATGGATGTTTCCGTTGAAATTTGAAAATCGCAAATTTTCGCGGTTTAATACTTCAATATTCTACAATACTTCCTTTACTGCGTAGAAAGAAGTAAAAAAAATAACTATCTTTGATAAAGTTTAGTATAGTATATTTGAAGTTTAGAAAAAAAAAAAATATCTTCGCATCAGTTTTATTTATTTATAATAACTGAGTTTTTGTAACAAAAATTAAATGTTAACGTTAAATTCAATTGTATTCTATTGAGAGATTGTGAATTCTATTTAATTGCTACGCTCAGGCGATTTCCCTTTTAGAACTTGTGTAAATAATTATAAGACAAAGTTTCGGGATTCTCGCTACTTTGTTCCCTAATTGCGTTTGTTTATTTCAAACAAATTTTACGAACTCGGAAATATTTCGAATACAGCGCTTCATTTCACACAGTGGATCCTAATTAAGGGAGTTGACTTAAGAATTTTCAACTTCAGTAATTAAACGGTTGTAAATACAAGAACTCCGTTGTAACGGAGAGAAAGAAATTGATGCAAGATTACACCGTAGAATAGAATGTTGTATCCGCATATCGCTTCATATACGCTCAAATATGATGTTCCAAACAACTCCAAACCTCTGACAGCAACCTAAGCACACAATATAACTATCCTAAAAAAGTTCTATACGTTTGTTAGTATTATAAGTTTACATTGAAACCTATATCATACCCTAATAACACAGGCCTGCAAAAAATAATATTTTTTTTTTGTATTTATAATTTTAGAACTGATTTTAGCTATATTTGATGCGCTGAATCTAAATATGAAATCAGTTTTTTTCTATCAGCTCCACCTTTTTAGATACATCCACTTACTACCGGACTATGGGGAAGCCACAAGAAGAGCGTGTTAAGATTGACCGTTAACCGAATTTATCGATTTTCTTTAGCAAACTGCTCTACTGATTTTTCAAGCTTGGCCAAATTAATTATTCCGTGAATGTTATGAAACATTATGAGCTCAAAATACTTTTAAAAAAATATTTCATTATATTTTAAGTATTTTCGGCTTTTTGTTGATTTTTCTAATTATATAATTTGTAATTTCATGATGGTAATAGATACATATACATAACAAATACTTGAAAAACTAAAAACCTTTAAATAAATTTAAATTTTATAAAAAATGAAAACCCCGATTTCGGAAATAACTTTTACTAGGTTGTTAAAAAAGTCTTTGTGCATTAATTCATTGCTGACTTTAAAGTCTCCATTAGAATCCTTATTCAACACTGATGTTAACAATGCATATATCGTTGTTTACTTTGACTAATCCTTTATTTAATTATGTATACCAACTATCTCTACCTTTCATTCCATATGATAAATTTTACTGATAATGCTGGAAGAAAATTGTCATTCGTGGTCTTCTGAGGCACTATTGGAAAAAATAATTAAGTACGAATGCTGCTGCTGAGAAAATTTGTGCTGTGGAAGGTGAAAATGTGTTGCATCGTAATACAGTAGCGTTTTGGTTCAGGCAGTTCAATTCTGGAAACAACAGCCTTCAAGGTAATGCTTTGTGTTTTGTGGAATTATGAGGATGTTTTGCGATTTCATCTGGTTTCAGATGGCAGGACTACTGACGTTTAGCATTACTGTTATCAACGCGAAAGAGCGTGTAGAGTTTTAAAAGAGGAGTCCTCTGCTTTGGTCAATCATATTAAAGTGATGTTTCATCAAGATTTTGGCCAAAGAGTCGAATCTATACTCTTTGGATGTCATGTCTATAAGAATACGTACTTATTTACTCGAGGGCGCTACAGGTCGGGGTGACCCTTGGCCTGCAGAACCAGATTAGCCCACCCTCTTCTATTCTGGCATCTCTTCTAATTTCGTCCTCCCAAAAGCTTTGGGGTCTACCTCTTCTTCTTTTAGCGTCAATCACTGCTTCCAGGATCCTCCGCTGCACTCTATCTTCGCTCGTACGTATGGCGTGGCCACCCCGTCTTAATCTTCTTGCCTTTATGTAATTTACTTTGTCATCATTTTTTACGATGTTCAGGATTTCGTCGTTGCTCTTGATGTCATGTTTACAAGAATACTCCTATTAAAAAGATTATTAAATATAAGCTAGGACAAATACTTCTTGCAACCAGAGAGAACAGACAAATCCATATACCAAGCTTCAATTCCAACTATTGCTGTCCAGAGTTATCTTCACTAAACGAGACTCTCTGGCAGACGTAGTACCATCACGAAGCGATAACCTCTTCTTACAAGAGATCAATTCTGACTGTTGTAGATTGATGCTTTAACAAACTAGTGTAAATTAATTAGGGATTGATAAATTATTTGCCACTTCTATAAATTTGTTTTATTGAAAACCAGTTTCGAATGTTATACATTCATCCTCAGTTCTAAAAATACAAAAAAAATTCAAAAATAAACAATTCAAAATATAGTTTGGTATTATAATACATATTAAATTAGATGTAATATAAATCAATATTATAAAACATTTATGAATTATGAATTTAATTAAGACAAGAAATCAAATACATATTGGTACTCACCAAGGTTTAAATGGATTATATCAAACAGAAAAGTTGGTACTGGTTTCATCTCGCATTGAACTAACAATGAACGAAAGGTAGGTAGGATGTTTATAGGTAAACGGTTTAAGGGTCGGGGTTTTTCAGTATTGCCGGTGAGTAATTGTTTTTTTCTGTTATAGATAGGAATAAATTTAAAATTGGACTATTGGAGATATTTATTTGGTCATTTAAGCAAAAATTCGGATTGGATTTGAAGGATTTTTTTATTTCAAGTGCTTCATATATATTTAATTTGAGACTGTTTTCAACGTGATTTATTAATTTAACTCCTGAGTCTTTGATGAATTTATGATTTTTTTCATTTAAATGAATTGCAAAGTTGGAATTCTCTGTCTTATTATTATATGCATGTATATGTTCCTTTAATCTCTGATTTAGCAATCTTCCATTTTTTCAGTGTACTTGAATGCACAATCATTACAATTAAGTTCGTATACTCTGCTTTTTTGGATACATCATCAATTGTCCATTAACATTTTTAGATATGTTAAATAAATGTGATAAACTTTGTTGTCAATTAATTATAATTTATGGCAATGCTACGAATAATATAAAAATGAAACCATTATCAAAATTTAGAGCCTCTCTTCGAGAATATAAAATATTTTTAAAAAGTGTTAGAGTGTGTTGAGTCTAGCATGATTACGTGCCTTAGTCAATATATGTTCGGACTAATTTCATTTATTATTAATGCACATCTAACGGTGAGACCAGATAAAGTAATTATTATAACTGTATTATTTATCATTAAGGCTGGAATAATAATAGAAATAACCACCTTGTACATATCAACAATACCTGCTTAAAGTTATATATGTTTAGTAATGTGGTATGATATAAGTGATAAATGACAAGGAACATTTTAAATTACATTAATCTGCATTGAGTTACCTGTTTTGCATTATTATAAAAAGGCTTTAATAGATATGGATACGATTTCATGACTTTATCAAGTAATCTATGATTTTTAAATTTTTAAAACCAAATTTACAACATACTGAAAATATCAACACAAAGTTCTAAACATATATTTTGCAATTTTGCAAGGAGAAATATGGTATATTTTTAATTTAAAATAATGGTTTTTAAAATATATTAACCATGTAAAGCATCATATACTTACATGTGTATGTAAAAATATGCATATATATATATATATATATATATATATATATATATATATATATATACATACATTTCAAACAAATATAATGTTAAATAAAATGCAAATATAAATATTACAGTAAAGTGAATATTACAGTACTCTGCTTTTTGGAAGGGTCTGTTTTGTCTTTAGGAGAAGAGAAATATGAGGATAGGGTTTTTTCTATTATAAATGCAGGATTTAATCCTAGTTTTTTCAATTCATTTTCGACTTTGGTGGATATAGGGCCGTAATATGGAATCAAAACATAATGTTTCGGGATGGGCCTATCTTCGGGGATTGTTGAATAGATATCATTAATTGTCTTTTTTTTGTATTTGTTTTTTAAAAATGTGATTGATTGTGGTTTTATTGTACCAGTTATTTTTTGCTATGTAATATATTATTTCAATATCTTTATTATAGTTCTTTTTATTTAACAGAAACTAGTTTTCAATAAAAACAAAATTATAGAAGCGACAAATAATTTATCAATTCCTAATTAAATTGATGATTCTATACCATCATGCGGATGTCAACTAGTTTAAATTGCTTAACTTTATTGGGTAATCAAGTTATTCATTTTCCTCTCCTAAGCAAAGCCCATCCTATCCTTATCTTCATTTTATAACCTCTAACCACGAAGGTAAGAAGGTATAAAAAGGTATAAGGTATAAGGTGCTCGATTTATGTGGTGCATCTCGTAGGTGAAAAATTAGCGCATTGTCTGCAAAAGGTTGGCCATTCCTAGTATAGACTATTTACCAAACTATGTTATTTGGTGTTTTATGAACTGCATGCTTCTTATTGGGCTGTAAACATTAAGTAAAATATTTAAATAGTCCATGGGATACTTTTAGTATCGTTGTTAAAAATTTGTCCCTGGGGCCCTTGATTTCTCTCCACGGCCCTTGATTAACTCATTAAGGATCCTGCTATCGCAATCACATGAATGAGGCTGAGGGAAAAGCCTTTTTCTCACTTTCTATGTTGCAGTTGAAAATTTTTTGAGCAAACGCAAAGCTGAAAGCCATGGCAAACTGGTAAAAGAGATGCTAAACAGTTTCAGATCTCTTTGGCATTAGCATAAAGGTGCAGTATTTACACAGCCAATGAGGCGCTTTTCCTAAAAAAAAAATAGGAGACACCAGAGAGGAACTTAGTAAAAGATTTCAACAGGTTTAAAAACTATGGAGGACCGTTATCGAGGAAGATGGGATACGTTCGTTCGTATCTCACATAACTCAAAAACTACTAGGCGAAGAAAGATAAAATTTTATATTTGGAATTGTTGTAACATCTAGCTGTAAATCTCCTTTTTCGATCACTACAGGAATACCAGAAGTGGTACTTTACTTGAAGATCATAATAGATTTTCATCAATCCAATCAGAGAAATTGGTTTACGTTTAGCAAAGTTATGAGTGAACTTTTTTATTTTTGTTTATTTATTTACAGAAATTTACAACTGTATAAGATTATAGTAAATATGATAAAAAGTACATAGCACTTGATAATGACGTGAGAAGGAGCTACCCAATGATAGCACTTCGATGACCATCTTCTTTTAAGACGCCTCGGAGGATTATCGGGAATAGTTTGGGATGACAGGTTACGTACTAGGGGATTAGTGTAGGCAAGGAGTTTGTAATTAAAAGAGGTATGTCTATTTCGGGATAAGTTTGCAACAAAGGGTATATTTAAGTCTTTATGGATAATTTTATTATACGGTGAAGGGTAAAAGTGATCTGTCGGAATTTATTGGGATTTATTTTAATTCTCCAGTTCTGAAACCATTCTTCAATGGAAATTATGTATGACTGCAGGGTTTGGGATGCAGCAGTTGGGTCATTATTCACAGATAAAACCTGCGTATAGTGTGAGGACAGTGTTAGGATTGGTTGGGATATCAGCTGTATAAACCGAGTAGAGAATAGGACCTAGGGTACTACCTTGAGGGACATCAGCGGACTGAGAAAAGATGGAAGAATAAGCAAGAGGGTGTGTCCTTTTGATTAAAAAAAATTAATAGAAATTGATTCAAAAATGGTGTGAAGTTATGAGTGGACATACATTAATATCTATATTAAATATATCATAAAACTTCTCAAATTTGGTTTAAAAGACTTATACATTATTATAAATAACATACTTGATTTTGGTTAAAATAGCCATACCGAAAGTGGTACTTTACTTGAAGACCATAATAGATTTAGATTAAATAATATATTAAAATATAATACTAAGCATTCCAGATTTGTTATATAAAACTTATATATCAATATAAATAATATAATTGATTTTGGTTAAAATAGCCAGACCGAAAGTGGTACTTTACTTGAAGGTCATAATAAACTTTCATCAAAAATTATATTAAAATATAAAATAAAACATCTAAAATTTGGTATATAAGACTTTTGCATCAATATAAATGATATACTAGATTTTGGTTAAAATTCCATTGGCGGACGTAGTACTTTACTTGAAGGTCATAATATACTTTCATCTGAAATAAAATTCTGAAATTTGGTATTTAAGACTTCTGGAGCAATATAAATAATATAACAGATTTTGATTAAAATTGGATGGCCGAAAGTGGCACATTACTTGAAGATCATAATAAACTTTCATCAAAAATTATTTTAAAATATAATAAAAAACATCTAAAATTTGGCACATAAGATTTTTGCGCTAATATAAATAATATACTAGATTTTGGTTAAAATTGGATAACCGGACGTAGTACTTTACCTATAACTGTTTTATTTTTTACCTCTTTCCTTCTTAGAAGAGGAATACGAATCGTACTAAAAATCACAAATAGAAATTTTCATGGAGAAGCTCGTTTCAAGATCCGTACGATCCGTTTTCACCATTTGTATAATGTTGCGTTTGTGAGTGTGTGTGTGTGTGTGTGTGTGTGTGTGTGCGTGCGTGCGTGCGTGCGTGCGTGCGTTTGTGTGTGTGTGTACGTGTGTGAGCGTGAGTGGAAGTCAATAGATGGACGCCAATAAACGTCGTGGCGCCGAGTATCGTTTTTGAGACATTGCTATCTTGGGAAAGTTGTAACCAAATTCAGGATCACTTTTTGAGCTTCCGGTTTATAGTTTAATAGGCGTGCATGGAAGTCATGCGATGTTCACATCAGATATTTTTTATTTTATCAATGAATTCGACTTTAAATAGTATCACGTAGGTGATTAACCATCAGACGGTAAAGCTAGGATCAGATTGACCGAATCAAATGTATTATTAAAGTTCAAACGTACCTTTAGGATTCCCGCCGCCAGACTTCGAAGACCCTCATCTCAAGCATCAGCTAAGCTATAATTCTAACGGTATAATTCAGATAAGTGGCTTTTTTTAAACTATGCGTGATTAATCACGACACATTCAAACTATGGGCCAATTAGACGCACTCTTACCGTTTACGTGAAAAAAAAATTGCTGTCTCAGTAGTTGAATGCTATATTTTTTTTTTTTTGTATTTTTAAACTAGCAATATATCGACGATACTTATTTACCACCCCTGAAGAGGTTTTTCGAGAAATGCGCCGCAAAGAGGAGGAATCAGAAGATAAAGGATATATTGAAGATTTGAGCCCAGTATGGGCTAATACTAAATGATGACAATGTGAGTTAATTATTTGGTATAGAAGAAGGAATAATTGAAGCTATAAATCCAACAGGTATCGACATACATTTAGATTTGGTAAAAGATTGTGAAATAGTTTGGGAAAATCTATATTTACAATCGAAGTATTCATGGAACCCAGGTTTCAATTGCTTCTAAGAGAGCTTTAGACCACTATAACGAAGCTGAAAAATACTGAAGAGGTATTTTCTAAAGAAATTGTGCGTATGTTTTTGTGTTTTGTTGCAATTTCAATTTTCCTACTTTGTATTTTTTTTTTTGTACAAGTACTACAATTATTTCATTAATAAATGTTGTAGAATATATTTTTGAGTTTTATTTTTCCAAAAGTCTATTAAATAGCACAAAAAAAAAGTGAGTGTGGTTAGGACCACACGCGGGAAGTGTAAACTTCTTTCAGATTCTATTTCAGAATTTATTTGTCTTATCCTGATTTGTAGTACATGAAACGGATTCTGCCTATGTTTCAGCTCGATTGGAAAATTATTTTTACACATAAGAAAAATAGAATCAATCGAAAAAAATAATCCTAATTATTTGAAATCAAGCTTAAACAATGATAAATAATCTTAAAAAATGTGAATTATTTATATCACTTACCTTATCAGAAGAAATCAAAACTAGATAGAGAAGTGGGATCTACGGGCCTAAGGCGAATAGAATTAAAGTAGTGTGTTTCTGGAACAATAGATCGCAGCACTGAAACACATATCTTCGGCCGATCGTCACTTTACACTATTATAATATTTTTAAAATTTGAAAAATGGAGTGAATTCGGCAACAAAAAATCTAGAGAGCTGCTATTTTAAATTATTTTTATTTTTATAAATTATTTTTGCTTACATATTGAATATTTTGATCACTTCTATGAAAAAAGAAAACATCAAATAAATGGCGGGAGAAACTGGCTCGTAGTTGCGGATCGCGAATTCCGACAGATCTTGCTTCTTAGAATTTCTCCAGAAATAGTTATCCCATTTTGAAGTTTGACGTGTCATTCGATCAAGTATTAACCCCTTTAGTTTTTAAAGTGGTCATATTTTAAAAAATACAAGTCGCGCGAGCGATGCCAACGGATAACTTTTATAAAATCCGATTTCTCTCTCTCTATTGCCGTTCTTGAATTCATGGCTTCTTAAAGGATTGAGCTACAATTTTCTATGGCATATCGTTTTAAAGAGGAATAACCAGGCTTATTCGCCCCCTCCATAAATTGGATGTCGACATCCCATTTATCGAGGGGGCGTGAGACTGCAGGAATTGTTCCGACTCCGATAGTTATCAGACTGTGTGTAAACGCTCATACTCACTACGATATCTTAACCACCTTTATAGCTAAGCAATGTGAAAAATCGCGTTTTCTAGAATTTCTTAGTATTATTGTTTTCTTGTAGGCAGTAAAGTTTTCGGCTTTCAGATTTCAACGGAAATGTCCATTTTGACCATCACTCAATCCATTTTGACTAGTTTCGTCGTGACGTCTGTACGTACGTTCGTACGGGCATATCTCAAAAATGCTTTGCCGTAGAAAGTTAAAATTTTGCATTAAGGAATATTAGAAAATCTAGTTGTGAGCCTCCCTTTTTGGTCTTTACATGATTACCGCAAGTGGTACTTTACTTGAAGGTCATATTAGACTTTCATCAAAAAATGATATTAAAATATAATGTAGAACCTCTCAAACTTGGCAAATTAGACTTTAATATCAATATAAATTATATATTAGATTTTGGCTGAAACTGAAGAGCCGAAAGGGGTACTTTACTTAAAGGTTATATCTTGAAACTTTCATTAAAAGGTATTTTGACATTTAATACATAGATCAAATGGTTCGGTGATAAAGGCTATAAACCCGATTTATTTTTTTCACTCTAATTAAACAATTTTGTTTTAAGTGTTAAAATTGAGTCTAAAATACTTTTTTTCCTCTCCATTTGTGAGCTGAACAAGTCTGCAGCAGCAGAATAAGATATCAGTTAAGCGGGTTCTTCCGCTTAAAAGGTTGAAACCGTCGATTTCCAATGCTTCATCTAGTGACATATAGACAGTTCTTATGCCGTCGCGGAACACGAAGAAATCTCTTGGGAACTTGTTACCTACTGAAAGAAAACGACATATAGTAAAGGAATGAGGCCTCCAGAAACAAGAGCTTGTTGTGTGTGTGTGTCAATAAATGGATGTCGCAACGCCGAATGTCATTTATGAAATCTTCGGAAACTAGTAACCAAATTCAGGGTCACTTTTTAAGCCACCGATTTATAGTTTAATTGGCGTACAAGGAATTCATGAGGTGTCCACAACAGATATTTAATTTACCAGAAACGTTATTTGCATAATTAAATCATATAAACACCGATCCAAGACGCATGGAAGTTAATAGCCGAGAGATAAAACAAATTATTCGCAAAGGAAAGTACAAATAAAATGAAACGCTTTTCTTGTTGGCTCTTAAAAAGTAGGTTTATTCACATTCGTCGATTTAGTCACATTCGATCTATGAGCAAGATAAGTCCTTTTTTCCAGGATCCCTAGCTCAGCATTCCATAAACCATACATAAACCTGTATGAATTGTATCTTAAAGTGTATGTTTCACTGTTTTTTTACTTCCTTTTACTAAATAAAGGAAGTATTGTAATCGCGAAAATTTCCATCCCTGAATCCATTTTGACTAGTTTCGTCGTGGCGTCTGTACGTACGTACGTTCGTACGTCCGTATCTCGCATAACTCAAAAACGGTCTGCTGTAGAAAGTTGTAATTTTTTATTTAGGATTGATGTAAAATCTAGTTGTGAACCTCCGACATTAGTCACTGCTTGATTACCGGAAGTGGTACTTTACTTGAAGGTCATAATTGATTTCCATCAAAAATTATATTACAATACAATACAAAACTTCTCAAATTTAGTATTAATAATTAATATATTGATATAAATAACATACGAGATTTTGGTCTATATTGGAAAACCGAAAGCGGTACTTTACTTGAAGGTCCTATTAGACTTTCGTCAAAAATTATATTAAAATATAATGTAACTTAACTAAAATTTGGTACATAGGACTTTTATATCGATATGAATGTATTAACTATATTTTGGTTAAAATTGGTGAGCCGAAAATGGTACTTTACTTAATGGTCATAATAAGCTTATATCAAAAATTATATTTAAATTAAATACCTAAATCATATGTTTCGGTAATAACGCAATTTGGTTTCCACTCCAATTAAACATTCTTATTACTGGTTTTAAGTGTTAAAATTGGGTGTAAAATGCTGGTTTTCCTCGCCATTTGTGAGAAGAACAAGTCAGCAGCAGGAGAATAAGGTACAAGTTATGTGGGTTCTTCCGCATAAAATCTCGAAATTTTCGATTTCCAATGCTTTATCTAGTGACGTTGGCAGCTTTTACTTTTTACCTACTGAAAGAAAACGTAATATAATAATGTAATGAAACCTCCAGAAACAAGAGTTTGTGTGTGTCATTAGATGGTTGTCGCGACACCGAGTGTCGTTTTTGAAATACTGCAATCTTCGAAAACTTTTTGAGCCACGGATTTATAGTTTAATAGGCGTACAAGGAAGTCATGTGTTGTCCACATCAGATATTTTTATGAAATATATATATGCAGGAAAGACATATATTAAAACGATTTCTAAAAAAAATATCCTTTTAAAAAAAGAAGATTTCCTTATTGTGGGTGTGGTCCATTGCTATATGAAAACTGATATGTAAGAACTTATATTAAAAATGTTCTCGTAGGAACTTCTATAATCAAAACTTTCATAAGTCAGTTTTGGCGAGAACTTTAAACAGAAACAGAAACTTTAATGGTAAAACCTCTTGTAAAACAGGTAAACTAAAATGTTTTGAAATATATAAATTAAAATATGAAACCGTGTGTGATATGAAAATATATGCAGAACACTTATACATGGAGTAAAAAAGATGAATGAGTTATTTCATTATTCATATTTCATATATTTTTATTAATATTCTTTTATTTTTTGTATTATTTTCTTGTATCATATATTCCTTAGCCATGTTGAAGGCCTACTACTTTGGCCTTAACGTCGGCACATAAAGAATATAATTATTACCTTGTGTGTTCTATTTCTGTCCGGGCATAACATAGATTCATCCCATCACTCAACTATATCTTCATATAAATTATTAAATTAATAAATAAGAAAAAATCATTAAATCTGATACTGAGAAGTTATGTAAAACAACGACTCAGAAATGAAATGTGAAAAAACGGTTTTCATTTACATACTCAGGTACTAGCATAAATTGATAATTAGATTGCCAGATTCATTTATATATTTATGTAATTGTTAGGATATACGCGGAAAGTTCCAATAAAATGTCATTACCTTACTATTGTGTTGCCTTGAGCTCCTTGTGCTACCTGTTCTAAATATAGAAGGGAATCTACCTCCAGATCCGATCACCTTCAATTACCGATATATCAACACGTCATCCATGGATAACGCCATTATCCTCAATGACGTCATGCCTTAACTGGGCATCATCACCTTCACTAACCAGTTGTTTGGATTAGAATTAATATTAGATATAATTAATTTTACTTGATACTTTAAAGTTTACTTTCTAATTATTTATAAAAATGATATATTCCGTTAACATTGAAATCCATTAGGAATTTGGCAGGCAGAATTTTTTTTTTTTTTTAACCCTTCCAAATGTGTCATTTATTTCTACCCTAATCTGTATTTAACTAATTGAAACAAGTAGTAGTACTGTAAAATATTGACGAATGATTGGTTACAAGTAATTAAAATAGAAAACGAGAAATTGCTATATTGAAGGACTAAGTAAAAAATTAAATTAAATAGAAAAAAAAATTGTATTAATAGTATAACGATTAAAAAGGAGATGTCCAAATAGTACAGTTTGAGTAAAATAGATCAGAGATGTATGGAAAGGTGGAGCTACTTAATAATGTTTTAATATGTGACGTAATGATAACTTACATTATTGAATATGTGACGAGAGTTGACAATAGGCGCACTATAAGAGCAATCAAGTAATTATTTTAAAGATTTTACTTGATTGACTGATTGATTGACTAGTATGACAATATAATAATATTTTACAGTTAAAGTCTGAAGAAGGCATGTTGTAGTTCCGAAACGTAACTCATTTAAATATTTCGATGTATAGATAGAATTTAATTTTTTAAAAATAAATGATTCCAAGGGAGGAAACCTAAGTTGTCTTGAATATAACTATCTATGAAATGGCTTCAAGGCCGGATTAACCCTTGTAGAGGCCCCCAGGCAATGCGAATCTCGGGACCTCTCTCCCCTTTTCAATTCAATACATTTTATTGAATACAATAAAATGGAGGCACAATGAGTAAAATATAGAGTTAATGTCCATTATATGGTAGAGTACATCAACCTGACTCTGTTTACCGAAAGTATAATTTGAAAACCGAAAAATTTTAGATTTGAGAGCCAACTCCGAACTGCGAAAATTGTACTAAAACATTTTACTTGAACAGTTATAAACGTTTAAAACCAATACTAAATATTTCGAAAAAAAAATAACTCAATTGACGAGTGCAATAACTGAAAAAAATACAAAAATATATCGTCTATGAGGACGTTAGCATCAGGACAGTAACATGAGGACGGTAGCATCAGGACAGTAGCATCAGTACAGTAGCATCAGGACGGTAGCATCAGGACGTTAGCATCAGGATGATAGCATCAGGACGATAGCATCAGGACGTTAGCATCAGGATGATAGCATTAGTACGATAGCATCAGGACAGTTGCCTTTGTTTGTTAAAATTGTAACCGATCAGAGGAGTACACGATGTGTTCGTAACCGATTTTGATCAACATTTTTTGTATGATTCTTCATAGAAAAAAAGTCGAGACGTATCCTATATTTTTGTCTAACGGTCCTTAAGAAGTGAGAAAAATCATAAAATATGCTAAAAATGCTTTATTTTGTACCTCGTGTTTGAAAAATGATATCGACACGATTTTTTTCAGTTTAACATTTGTTTATTAGAGTATATCAATAGAAAAGTATAATAATTTAGAAATCATTGAATTTTGGTCAAACAAATTTAAAAATTATTTAAATTATTAAACAAAAAAACCTTATAGATTTTTTTCACACCGAAAATGACGGCAGATTTAGATTCAGTACAAAAAAAAACTATATTATCGACTCGTCATCTAGCCTTCGTACAGGAATGTTAACACTCAGCTTTATTGCGTTATCCGTGAACTAACATTAATTTAATTGATTTTTGATCATATAAATTAATAAAAGTTTTCAAATTACAAAAAAGCCTTATAGATTTTTTTCATACCGAAAATGACGGCAGATTTGTATTGAACACGCGACAAAACCTTCATTTTTAAAATATCATGGATAACAAAACTTTTTTTAGACACAAATTACATTTAAATTTGAAGCTCTGCAGCTCGTCTTCAGTTCACTAGATACAGACGTTCTTGGACTCATTAAAAAGAAGGGAGTTTCTTCTTTCTGTGAAAAAAAAAAAGTGATTAATAAATAAAAACAAAATTTATTTTTTTGCTGATATCATTGATTTTAAAAAACGCAGGAACACCACGGTTATAGCAAATCGCTAATCTTTGGAACCTTTACCGATGTTCCATATTCTGTTTGATTCGTCCATGCCATGCACATATTATAATATAAAAACATTAGTTTTCATCAAGAAATAGTAAATTTTAGAGTGATAAAATTTTTAAAACGAAATTATTGAATTTAAGAACGATCTGAATGGTTGTTAGACTTATATATAGTGATAACGGTGTTCTACTACGGAGTGAAGTATTTTAGCTGAATTTTTTTAATCAAAACTGGTGTCAGATCTGGTTTTGCACATTAAAATTTACTATTTATGGATTACTAATAATGTATTTATACTTACAACACATTGAATACAGCGTTAAATATTCAAATTAAATTCAATTTACTGGACATCCCAAGTAAAGCTGGGTGCATATTATATGTACATATTATAATATAAAAACATTATTCGTGATCAAGATATAGTAAATATTACACTTTTATAATATATTTTTAACCTATAATAATGCAATTCTATATTACATATCAATAAATAGACCCGCCTCAACGCTCAAAAATTACTTATTATTGTTATTTTACTTAAATTACTTATTACTTTTCACTACTTATTTTTTCCTTTTAAATAATGTTTATAATGATATTATAAAAGTGTAATATTTACTATTTCTTGATCACAAATAATATTTTTATATTATAATGTGTATCTGGATCAGAAGCTAGCCTTTAAGTGTATGTTTTATTAGTAATTCGTGAGCCAGAAACAGTATATTTTTGTGTGATTCATTTTTTTAAACGAAATAATTGAATTTTAGAGCGATCTGAAGGGTATATTGACTTATATCTAATGAAAACGATTTTCTTCTACGGAGTGAAGTATATTAACACAATTTTTTTAATCAAAACTGCCTTCAAATTTAGTTTTCGAACTCTGAAAAACCCGTATAATCAAATTTTCGGGCGAATCTAAAAATAAAAACCTTCGTTCTTTTCAATTTTGACCTTCCATATTATATTTTTATCTATATATAATCAATTTGCCTTGAGGTCAATTAAAAAACTTTTTTTAGAAAAAGTTTTTTTCTATTTATTTTAGATGTTTCGGAGATGTTTTGTCCCCCTCTTCAGCATCTAGTACAAGCATAATACAAATAGATAGCCTTAAATTCCTTGTTTTTCATTACCATCCAATTATTGATCATTGTTTAAATAGAACAAAGAATAATTATACAACAGTATGGAAATATAATAACCTAGTTTCTAGCCAATTTAGCAAACTAAAAGATAATCTACAAAAAATGGATACTATAAACAAGATCTATCAACTACAATGTACATGTGGAAAAATATATATATTGGTGAATCCCTTCAAAATCTAAAAAAACTTGTTAAACAGCACAAGAGTTCAATTTAATACAATAGAAACCACACAGCACTAAGTAGACATATAGTTAACAATGCACATGCCCATGAAATCAGTTTAGATGAAATACAAATTTTAGGTAGGGAAAAAAATACAACAAAAGGGAAAATTACTGATAAAAAAATATCTGCGAAACACTTTAAATGTAAAGGGAGCACTTAAGTTTAGGCCAGACATTTGGAATAATGATATACAAAAATAGCTAAATACAAAAACCCCCCTTCTCAAGTTGAACTTTAAACTGTTTAATGTTTCATTGACCAAGTCTCATTTAAGTAACTAGTTAAATGACAAACCTAGCATGTTGAAATATTATTTAGCTAAGATATTTATTAAATTGTTTTTAGCTTTTATAAATTGACTAGTTGACTAGAAATTTTTGTAAAAATAATGTATTATAGATATATATAATATAGAGAAATTGTGATAATTTATAATGTTAGTACTAGATGCTGAAGAGGGGGACAAAGTATCCTCGAAACGTCTATAATAAATAGGAAAACTACTTAGGGTAATTGATTAAAGATAAAAATATAATATGGAAGGTTAACAATTGAAAATAACAAAGGTTTTTATTTTTAGATTCGCCCAAAAATTTGATTATAGGGATTTTTCAAAGTTCTAAAACCAAATTTGAAGGCAGTTTTGAATAAAAAAAAATGTGTCAATACACTTCATTCCGTAGAAGAATGCCATTTTCATTACATATAAGTCAATATACCCTTCAGATCTCTCTAAAATTAAATTATTTCAATTATTAATAATCTTTGTATACCAAATTATAACTACTTCAACTCATTTTTATGGCCTTGGGGACATGAGGCCCATTGGTCAGTTTTCTGCATTATCATTATGAATAGTCCGGCACAATATGGCTTCCTAAAAAAAAATTATAATTAAAATTGAGTCACATGCCCAAACTGTTTCAGATCTTTTTAAAGTGAAGATGTGGCAAAAGAAACGTGATCTGAAATCTTATACAATCCGATAAGGAAAGTTTTCGCAAGAAACGAGAAAGCAGACGTAACTTCATGGTTTTATTGCTGTAAGGTTATTGTGTAGGCTTGAAAGGGGAAGGGATGCGCTGAGCTGTTCACATATTCAAAGGTAAATACTGTTCTCGCCAGTCCCAAATCTTTTCCTATCTCTCGCCATATTCGCATCTTCTTTTCCCTTTTGGCTTTCAAGTATTGGGAGGAGTTAATGGAAAAATTACAGATTTAATCTTTTGAAGCGATCATTAAAAAACTTCATTAATGCCATTCATATATTATTGATGTTGCTTGATCAACTGTGATATTATGATGAAATAAATAATCAGGATGCAGTCAACTGGAATATTTTTTATTGTTCAAGCCTACGTTTCGGCTCAATCATGTGAGCCATCATCAGGTCTCTTTTAGTTCGAAGTGGTGACAGAACTCGTGTTTATTATCAGTTAAAATAAAACATGCTGAAAATGCATTATTTTATATCTCGTGATTAAAAAATAGTATCGACTTTTTTTTTTCAGCTAAACATTTCTTTTTTAGAGTATATTAAAGAAAAATATAAATATTGAAAATTAGTTGATTCTAGGTCAAATATATTTAAAAATTGTTTAAATTGTTAAGTTAACGAGCCTTATAGAGTTTTTCACTCTAAAAATTATGGCAGATTTCAATCCAGCATACCAAAAAACTTGATGTTTACAAGATCATCGAAAAAAACATTTTTTCAGTTCCGAGGGTGTTCAAATTTTTTAAAGGAACAAAATTACGTTTTGATTTAAAGCTTTGTACCTCGTCTTTAATTTAACCGACATCACGTTCTTGGGCTCGTTAAAAAGAGGGGTTTTTCTTCTTCCAATACATATAAAAGACTATTGCGTTATCTTAAAAGGTCTGTGTAAAAAAAAAATGTGATTACCAAATAACAACAAAATTGAAGTTTTTTGCGGATTACGTTGGTTCCAAAGCACATATGAACATCACGGTTAAATCGAATAGCATAGTTTAAGAACCTTTACTAGCTTTTATTATCAGTTCTATCACCATTTCGAAATAAAGTAGCCATGATGACGGCTCACGTGATTAGGCCGAAACGTCGGCTTGCACAGTAAAAATATTTTGACTATTTTGACTGCATCCTGATTATTTATTTCATCATAATTCGTATATTGATTATTGATCAAGTAGAAAGAATTAAGTCTTGGAAATGTCTTCAATGATTACTCAATCGCATGTGTTTGTCCTGTAAAAATTAAAAACAACAAATAATAAAAATGTAGATAAGTGCATTAATAATAATTATTAAGTGATTAATGCCTAATTAATTATTAAGTGCATAAATGTAAATACAGTCGAACAGCTGTATATCGAATTTCCATATTTCGAAAATCTCTATATATCGAACTTTTTTTGGGAACCTTGAATTTTTATAAAAAATATTCTGTATATCGAATACAATTTCTGCATATCGATAAAAAAATTCCTATTTTAAAAATATGAAATGTGATTTGTCATAAAGAAAATTCCTTAGTTTATGTACATAAAAATGGATAATAATAAATTTGAAAAAAATAATCATCCATTGCTTTGCAAATCAATGGAAATTCAGGGAAGATCTTGTTTCAGAAGGAGCACAGGAGAACCTATGAATCTCTTTCGAGTGAAATTTTTATTAAATTCAGTTTAACTTTAGGCTTCTTGTTTTGAACATTGCTCCAAAATATGACTTCGGTGATGAATACAAATAGACATTAGAAGCTATTTTTCGTGAAAACAAAAATAAATTAATTTTGATGTATATTTACATATTTTTAATACATGTCCTTATTAAATTAAAGATGTAAATTTGTAAAAAATCTGCAATTACAGATGTAATTTGTACAGTTTTCAAATAAGTGTTATTGATCGTTCAGTTTTTTTTTAACCCTAAAATATTTCCTTTTTGTCATAATTAGCTTCCAAAAATTGCCTTGGATATTTCTTTAACCCTAAACGATATCTATAATTGGTTTTGCCATGAAAAAGGTGAAAAATTAATACATTTATTCCATATTTGGAAATTTCCTTATATCAAATTTCCTTATATATATATATATATATATATATATATATATATATATATATATATATATATATATATAATATATATTTAATGTTACTGTTTTATTGGTTCCTTCATGTTATTCTTAAGGGACCTAGTCCCAGAATAAAGTTCTTTTATCTATCTATCTATCTATATACAGTCGAACTTATATATATATATTATATATATATATATATATATATATATATATATATATATATAATATATATATATAAGTTCGACTGTATATAGATAGATAGATAGATAAAAGAACTTTATTCTGGGACTAGGTCCCTTAAGAATAACATGAAGGAACCAATAAAACAGTAACATTATCTGGCCATAAGACTATAGAATACAGACCAATTCATTTTTACAATATCTTCTGCAAAATAAATAAGCAAATAAATAAGTTTTTTTTTTCGAAAAATATAATTAATTTGAACAAAACAAAAAAAAGAGAAAAAACAATAAGAAAAAAGTAAAAAAAATACAGAGAAAATGAAAAATACAAAAATAATGTATTGATTAGCAAAGTTTGTACATTAAAAACTATTATTCACTTCTGATCCAGATGTTAACCCTAAACTGAAATTTCGCAATCAAAGAGCATCATTTTGGAGAGAAAGAAGGTGTTGGAAAAGGGGGGATTTGAATGAGGATAGAGAAGAAGCATGGCGGATATTAGAAGGAAAGAAATATATATATATATATATATATATATATATATATATATATATATATATATATATATATATATGAATATATATCCATTTTTCAGGCGGAATACTGCACTAATTAACAAAAGGAAGGCACCGTTTGAAAGATATTTTTAGTTAGAGTGTGTACGTGCACCTAAAATTGTAGTCACTACCAGTATATTTAAATTGATTGAAAACAAGAATTTCAATTAACAGTTAATAACAGATTACCAATTTGTTTTGGAACACGTTTACAAATCAAATAATAAAATAGCACCGTACTGTCGTATTACAAATTGCTTTCGATCTGCACTGCTTTCGTCACCCATTCCAATTACTCCGACATGTCGGGATAATTGGAATATATATATATACATATATATATATATATATATATATATATATATATATATATATATATATATATATATATATATTATATCTGTATATAATATACCCGTCACGACAGGTATGCCATTCGAATTCAAAGCTTTGAAGTTTCCGGTGTGCCTCGCATTTCCAATGAGCAGCAACAAAGTACAGAGACTATTGTTGCAAGCGTGTAGAATAAATTTTAAAAGTTCTTGTTTTCATTTGGACAGCTGTATGTAACCTGCTGGCACTTCGGAAAATCTTCTTAATTATTCGCACCAGTAAAACAATGTTATATATATATTAATGGAAAAACAAACAAATGTTTTGTATCCAAAAGCACTTCAATAAACAGAATTAAAATAATACAAAAACTTTGTCTCTTTCAGTAGCATGACAGTGAATGCCGGGTACTCATGCTAAATATATTAT
The DNA here is from genome assembly GCA_948150685.1 of Rhaphigaster nebulosa. NCBI lineage: Eukaryota > Metazoa > Arthropoda > Insecta > Hemiptera > Pentatomidae > Rhaphigaster > Rhaphigaster nebulosa. The sequence continues at coordinate 7,687,420 of OX411306.1, forward strand.
CGCATCGGATTAAAGACTACACGAACGTCGGCAACATCCAGTATAATATTATTTTAGGGATTAAGTTAAATTATGTGATGTGAATTGCATTTAATATTCTAAAGAGCTGAGAGTTACAGCTGCTTAACTTGTTATCAGACAAGTTAGCAAATCTCCTGCCAACTGACTGGCTAATGATAATTAGGAATAATACGATTGGCTGACACATTTCCTAATCGATTATTGTCAATTCAACTTGGGAGACCTCATGACCAAAATCGATTATTATCGTTTTCACTAGGAAGACTTTATGTCCAGAATATTAAAACTTATTTCGTGGAAAGTACTTCAATAGGGTTTATACATGATTTGTGAAAATACCTTAAATAAATTATTTTCGTCTCAAAGTTACGTAAAATGTTATACCATTCATAAAAACATTCTTATTAAATTAAAAAAAAAAAGTTTTCTTCGGGAAAGATGCCCTTTTTCGCGGGTTTTATGAGCGTTTCACACTTTCACAGCACTTTTCATATCAACAAAGATTCGAAAATTATTAGTTTTCTGTAAAAACAAAATTATAGAAGTGGCAAATAATTTATCAATCCCTAATTACTTTTTCCCTTCCTCTTTCTCCATATTCTTTTTCTATTCTGTCTTTCTTTTTACATTAATTATATTTTCATTGTTTATATTGTTTGTTTTTTCATATTAACCTGATATACTTTTCATAATCCTACATCTTCATAATAGTAATTATTACAGTTTGTACTTTTCATGTATTTTATTATATTTTTCAGGCAATTCATAATCTTTCTTTCTTTTTTACTTCCTTGTGCGAATTATAGGAAGTATTGTAATCGCGAAAATTTTCATTCGCGAAAATTCAGATTTCAACGGAAATATCCATTTTGACCATCCTTGAATCCATTTTGACTAGTTTCGTCGTGGCGTCTGCACGTACGTTCGTAGGTACGTTGTATCTTGCATAACTCAAAAACGGTAAAAAGTAGAAAGTTGACATTTTGTATTTAGAATTTTTGTAAAATCTAGTTGTGTACCTCCCTTTTTGGTCACTGCTTAATCACCGGAAGTGGTACTTTACTTGAAGGTCATAATTGATTTCCATCAAAATTAATATTAAAATACTTTGCAATACTTCTCAAATTTGGTATTTACTACTTATATATTGATTTAAATAACATACTAGATTTTAGTCTAAATTGGAAAACCGGAAGTGGTACTTTACTTGAAGGTCATATTAGACTTTCATCAAAAATTATATTAAACTATAATGTAAAATATCTCAAATTTGCTAAATAGGACTTTTATATGGATGTGGATGTATTTACTAAATTTTGGTTAAAATTGGTGAGCCGAAAGGGGTACTTTACTTGAAGGTCATAATAAGCTTACATCCAAAATTATATTTAAATTAAATACATAAATCATATGTTTCGGTAATATAGGTTACAAACGCAATTTGGTTTCCAATCCAATTAAACATTTTTATTATTTGTTTTAAGTGTTAAAATAGAGTGTAAAATACTAGTTTTCCTCCCCATTTCTGTGTGTGTGTCAATAGATGGATGTCGCGACGCCGAGTGTCGTTTTTGAGATACTGCGATCTTCGGAAACTAGTAACCAAATTCAGGATAACTTTTTGAGCCACCGATTTATAGTTTAATAGGCGTACAAGGAAGTCATGTGTTGTCCACATCAGATATTTTTTTTAATTATTTACATTGTCAGCATTATTGATTAACATAATTTTTCATGAATCACATTATTTGTTTTATTATCATATAATTATCTTGATATATTTCGTAGTAGTACTCGTATGTCTTTGTACTAGTCTTATATATTTTATTACTGATTATGGTACTGTCTCTGTTGTTATCATATTTTTCTTTGCCCTCTTGATGGCCTAAAACTTAGACAATTAAATAAGTCTTCTTGTTTGTGTGTTTTTCTTCATTGACCGCAACCAAGCTTTTTCTACAATATTTAAAACATCATTTGGCATATTTATTGCGTCTGTTATCGCAATTATAAATGACTAAAATAAATATTATTTATGATTTCATTTTAATAAATTGACAAAACATTAGACTATGAAGGGAGGAGATAGAAAAAACTCTTGATTAATAGAGTAACTTATCCAGACGGAAGAGTCCCTGCTATCAATCTGTTGCTATCTCTGTAATATATTTCACTAAATGCTTAAAATATATCACAGCGAGGGAAATATGGATATTATTAATAGTTCCATCATATTGTCATCCTCAAGAATCTGATGGAGTTTCAATACTGTCATTTATCTTGGAGGGTGAAAAATTGTAGGGAGTCTGCCGAAGTCACCACAGCTTTTGTGCGCTTCATCTTTTTTTTATTATCTGATGTTGCGCTAAATCAGGATGAAGAATAATATAAGGGTGTATAGAACTTTTCGCTCGAGGGCCTCTGACTTGCCAGGATACGTCATGTCGTTTTATCTGCGATTTCTTATAATTTAATGCTATTTGGAGTGGGATCAATAGAAATGATAATATTTTAAAATTATTGAAGCATTGAGGAAGTTAAAACTTTACATCTTCAGACTTTTTTCCGCATTTATTAAACGTTTAACGTTTCGGAAATTTCATCTATAACATTAATGTACAACTTATATTTAATTAGTCAACAGCATCACCATTTTTAATACTACCATGTTTATTGATAATGCATGATGGACTGTGATATTATTGTAAAGAAATAAATAATCAGGATGAAGTCAATAAAACATATTTTTTATTGTACAAGCCGAAGTTTCGGCTCAGTCACGTGAACCATCATCAGGGCTGAAATTAAATAACAGATACAAGATATAGGATATATCAAGTAAGAAATACAAATATTAATAGTGAAATACAGATAACTTAGTAATAAAGATGTAAATAATATTATAGTAAAGGTAATAAAATACTATGACAAAACTAATCTATTTAAATTTGAAGTGATGATAGAACTTAGATAAGGCTAGGGCGACACGTGAAGGGGTCCAACTGCTATTTTTTTTTTAGTCGTATTTCCCCCGAAAAAATAGACGGTTGCTGTGGGTCGAAGGTCGGCGGGACTGCGTTTTCTATCTGTTTCATAATTCCTAGAGCACGATTATGGAAGTTTTGGAGATATCTGATATATATATATATTTTTTCCAGCTACATTTGAGCACCTACAGCGGCTCCCTTTGGGTCAAATGAGCTTAAATTTGGTATGTAAGATTTTCTTCCAGGCAGAACGGTACCATTCAAGAATGGGTAAATTCCAGTTAAAATTTCGATATGTTTACCTGAAATTTCGGCGTTTTTAAAGTTTTGCGCATCTCTACAGCTCCACCATATCAGTTTATAGGGCTGAAAATTTGTATGAGAATTGATTTGGTGTTAGGGAAGTATCTTTTGTTCCCCACTTTGGTTCTCAACTTGGTTCTCCCACATCCTCGGGTTTTTCAATCCTCGAAACGTCTTTTTATTTCGAAATAGCGGCCAGTTAGAGATTTTATAAGCCGATAGCTTGGCTATTTATAAAGATAAAGGGAAAATGTAAGGAATTAGTATACCAAGGCATTAATATATATATATATATATATATATATATATATATATATATATATATATATATATATATATATATATATATATATATATATATATATATATATAAATAACAAAACCGTCCGTCCAAAAACTTTTTTATTTGGTTTTTGTTATGCTGAATCGAAAGGTGATAAAATTTATTTCAATATAAAAAAAAAAATTAGCTGAGATATAGCGTAATGAACTTTGTAGACTAATTCTCCTTTTTATTTCTTCATTGAAGTGCACCTCCAACATTTTTCTCTGTACCATATCACTCTCTGATTCCATACGCTGACCACCTCAGCCATCCATACTTGCTTTGATACAGTGTCTTCTTACCACTCTCAGTTTGGCACTCTCACGACGATTATGTAGGGACGAGCTTCATTGACTCCATAGGTCCATAGGTTTTGGAAACTTTATCTATGCTTCTATCTATATCTATAATTCTTTCCCTACTTATTACCTACTGCTTAATTACTTTGCTGAACTTAGTAGATATCTTTTATAAAGTATTCTGCACATGTTCCTTTCCCAAAACACTCCAAATTCTCACTTGAAAGATAATCTGATTATCTAAACTGTAAACCAAAGCAATACGGGAAGTCCTGTGAATAGACAGACCAGATATTATTGAAATATTACTGTTTGGAAATAATAAGCCATTGTGTAATAATTGGTTGCGGTTTTAATCTTAAAGTAATATCTTAACAATAATTTTTCTCTGGTTATTTCTCTGTTTAATTAATTTATATAATGGATTTTATAAATCATTAGGGTGAGATTTGCTAGTCTGCATTTTTGTGATCTCACCTTTTTTTGCGTTGCAAAAATGAGGTTTTTGGATGTGAATCTAATTAAAAGGATGTTGCACCAAAGCCGTTTTAACGTAACCCTTAAACCTAAATACTTTCTAAATAAATCAGTAATTATCAAACAGATGATTATTTATTTAATTTAATTTTTTTGGCATAAAGGCAACGTTCCACAACACAAAAAGGTATCGGACAAAGGCTACTTACTGTTCCTTTACAAAACGATCATAGAAGAAAGTGATGTGGTCAGCATTATCAGACAGGAAATCGAAGCACACGGTCTGACAAGCAGTAGCGATCATAACTGATACAATCAGCGAGTAAAAATAGAAACAAGCTGGAACAGCATAATCAATGTTTCCTCCCTCCCCCCCCCTCTCCTATCTCAGTTCTTGCCAGAAAATTGTTCTACAGTGCTTATCGAAAGGTTTTCAATATTTAGTTGTTTTAAGTTATTTCGGTAATAATATAATTTTTTTTGGAGTATTTTTGATAGTTAAATTAAATCATAAGTGCCCATAATTATGAAAGAGATCTAAGTCAGAATTAAAAAAAAATGAATTTATCACTTATTTCACACGACATGATTTTAAACTAAATTTATTCAATGTAATTTTTACGATATCGTCAAAAATGAACCTTTAGATAGTAGTTGTAAATTGTAAATTACAAAGTTATACGGAATTTATTTAGTGTTAATTATGAAAGTGGTCTAAGTCAACAATTTAAAGAAATTATATAAACATAACTTAAAGTATTAAAGTAAACCTAAAAGAGGAAGACCAAAAATATACGAAAATATTCAATTACTTCCATTATACAACACCACTAGACCAGTAACGGAAGAAAAACATAAAGATCTTATGTGTTTACTACCATGCATCCCTCCATTTTTTCAGAAACATTTTAAAAATCTTAAAAACTCGAAATTATGATAACAATGGATTACTTGTTAAAAATGATTAATAAATGTTTATGAATTATTTCGTTAAAGTTGTTGTTTCAAATAAAAATCACAATTTTTTATTTCTTTAAGTCAATTATAGGACATTCAGTCAATTCAAGCTTTAAAAACAACATTTTCCTAGGAAATTCCCACAAAATTTCATATCTGTAATAAATTTCCATTAATCAAGACTAATAAAATTATAAATTGAAATGTCGCATAATATAAAAATATTTTTTAATTTATTCAAATGCGATTTATTAAATATCTCGGAAAAAGAAATATATGACTTAGACCACTTTCATAATTATGGGCACATATATAAAATATATCGCTGTATACTACGGAATTTGTGCATATCAAGATCCGGAATTCGCAGCCAGCTGTTAAAATATATTTATTTTTTTTGTAAACTAAAAATATACTTGTACCTCTTACTATTACCAGTACCAGTACTAGTAAGTTATAAGTAAACGTCATCAAATTTATTTATTTTTATTTTCACTTGCCTATACGAGCATGTGAAATATATAGTAATGGGAAATATTACGAAGACTTTTAAACAGAAATAAGCATTAATAGCCAAGTCTAGCAAAATGCGCTGCGTTTTAAAGGTAGGTACATGCCTGAGATGTTACAGCAACATTTTTCGCCTAAATTTATTGACCAGAAGTGCCACTTTATATCATCGATTTTACAATTTTCTCGAAAAATGCTACTAAAATTTTGATCAAAGTTGTTTTATCAATGTATAATTAAATTACCATTAATATCAGCTAGGTCTTATTCTCGTTGAAATAGTCTGATAGGGCTTACTTACTTACCTAATTTTCAAAATGGCTTATTTTATAGTAACTTTAATTTTGTTTATTTGAAATAATTAACCGTCTCTCCTTGTTAGTAGTAATAAAATATCTTATGTGGACAACACATAACTTCCTTGTATGCCTATTAAATTATAATTCCGTGGCTGAAAAAGTGATACTGAATTTGGTTACTACTTTCCGAAGATTGCAGTAAAACCGACACTCGGCGTCCCGACATTCATCTATTGGCACACACAAAAAAACACACACTCTTGTTACTGGAGGTCTCATTCCGTTATTATATGTCGTTTTCCTTCAGTAGGTAACTAGTTTCCAAGATATTTCTCCATGTTCCGTGACAACAATAAAACTCTTATATCTTATAACTAATATCTTATTCTCATGCTGCAGACTTGTTAATCTCACAAATGGGGAGGAAAACTAGAATTTTTCACTCAATTTTAACACTTAAAACAAGTAATAAAAATGTTTAATTATATTGGAAACCAAATTGCGTTTGTAACCTTTATTACCGAAACATATGATTTCTCTTTTATTTTAATTATAATTTTTGATGTAAGCTTATTATGACCTTCAAGTAAAGTACCCCTTTCGGCTCACAAATCTTAACAAAAATCTAGTAAATACATTTATATCGATATAAAAGTCCTATTTACCAAATTTGAGATGTTTTACATTATATTTTAATATAATGTTTGATGAAAGTAAAGTACCGCTTATGGTTTTCCAATTTAGACCAAAATCTAGTATGTTATTTAAATCAATGTATAAATTATAAATACTAAATTTGAGATGTTTCTCATGGTATTTTTTTTAATATAATTTTTTATGGAAATCAATTATGACCTTCATGTAAAGTACCACTTCCGGCGATTAAGCAGTGACCAAAGGGAGGTTCATAACTAGATTTTATGACAATCCTAAATACAAAATTTCAACTTTCTAAGGCTAACTGTTTTTGAGTTATGCGAGATACGAACGTACGTGCATACAGACGCCATGACGAAACTTGTCAAAATGGATTCAGGGATGGTCAAAATGGATATTTTTGTCGAAATCTGAGAACCGAAAATTTTCGCGATTACAATACTTCCTTTACTTCGTACAAGGAAGTAAAACTGGATCAATATAAATTATGTAAGAATTTTAAAATGAACTAAAGGAGCAAATATAGAAATATTTTTCCAGATTGAAAACAAATATCTAAAAATAAGATTAGTAATATAGAAGTATAATATACAGTTGGAAAGCTAAATATATTTGAAAAATTAATATACCATATAACATACAAAGCAGTGGAAGACAAAGGAGACTGATGAAAAAAGCATAAACTTAAGTGATTGTTGAAGTTGAAAATTTATAATTTTATATAATTTAATGGAAACTAAATTTTTTTATTGAACAACCAAAGGAAACTTTTCACCGGCTAAAGTCTTGACATAGTCGTCTAAAACTGATTACGGAAAAACAATTTGTTTTTCATTTTATAGCGTATTTGTTATTTTCATATTTCTTGCGGAACTTTTAGAAATGTTTTAGGGAACCCTCGTTGGGAAACACTGTCTTAGATTAATAAAATAAGGTCATAGTTATTATTTTGGGTCTGATTAATCTTTAAAATTATGTATTTGGTGCATTTACTTTAATAAAAAAAAATAAAATAAGAGGTGAATGAACTTGGACAGGCACAGGGAGGGGGAATATGTAATCCTTGATGTTGGCTCCGGGAGAAGGGATGAGGGAGGAAGGGTTAATAAAGAGGTCTTAGGATCTTGCTAATGCTCTTAGAGGCACAAAATAGGTTCCTTCCAAAAATCCCCTTCAGCTTTGCTCTGCTAAATCATGGCACTTGATGGTGAATTATATTTTCCCCGCTATATCTAAACCGGTTAATATACTACTTCAAGTATTAGGGAAGTGTTAATTAGACAGCAAAATATTAATATAATTTATTTACCTATTTTTGGGTAAATTTTAGGGTCTTTTTAATAAATCCCCGCCAGTTCGTTTTAGTAACTGTTACTTTTAGTAACAGCTTCTGTTATTACTTCTGATATTAAATATTATTATTTAACAGTCGTTTCTCTGGTAAATTTTCATAGGATGACCCTAAGAACATATTATTTTTTGATTAATTAGTCCTTTTTCTTGTAAAAATCGAATAGTTTTTTATAGCGCTTCGCACAAACACTCCTGTAAATAAAAGATACTAATATACTGAATGAAATACCAAATAATGAATGAGAAAAATATTAAGGTGAATTTGAACACATGAACACTAATATAAATATTGTCATGTGTTATTTTAAATTCACTGGTATTACTAAAAGTAACTGAGGGATACATAAAAATAAAAAAAATAAAATTATAAAGTTGAAGGAGAATAGCATTGCAATCGTATTCTACAATTAATATTAATCTAATAAAACTAATCTTTAATTTACGCAGCATTGTTTATTTTTTTTTTAATTTTACTCAGCAATAAATAAACGATAAAATTAAAAAATATATCTACATTAAAAAAAAAAAAATTCAGTGCTATGAAAGATATTGAAAATTGGAGATATAAACCCCTTTATTTAAAGTTCACACTATAGTAAGATATTTGCTGTTTGTTACCCTGTTAATCCACATAATCTCGTAGGTCAAGATTTGCTATCGTTAAAACAAACTTCTCTTTTCTATTTTAGGGACTTTTTAGTATACTATATTATAATATGTTAGGGTAAATGCTGAAACTATACGATCAAAGCAGGTATTGTATTGTTCAACGTTTATCAAAAATCTCGATGTATCTTGTATGTAATCGACCTAATTATATGATTATAATAATACATAAAATTTATGTTAAGAAGAACATTCAATCTCTGTATTGAGGAGTGATCCTGAACCCTTCAATAACGCTGAACGCCCAATGTTTTTTGTTTGAGCGGCCGGAACGACGATCTTTATTACTGAAAGTACAATAAGCCGACCTGACGGGAGTTGGTCGACCGTGAATTTAATTTGGGGGAGCTTGGGTTTATAGCAGCCGGGGGCCAGCCAATATCCTCCCTCTACCAGTTCTTCAACTTGAACAGAAATTTAATGGAGCTATTTTCGGACCTTTGACCTTCATTTAAATAATCCTATATCTATTTTTGGCATAATAATGAAAAGAGATACTTTTATATAAATAAAAAAAAATAATAATTTAATAATATAAAAAAAATAATGTATAAATGTATATAAAGTTATGTACAATATGTATGTACATATATATATTTATATACTAGGTTCTTACAAAAGTCCTTGTGCTTGAACACAACCCTTAACTACAACTCTCATAACTATTCCTATAAGAATGTTTTTATTTCTACTATTTATGTCAATGATTACTTTGATTAATCCTTTAATTTCTTGTGATCGAGTTAGCTTTATGGGACCATTTCCATTTTAAAAAAAAATAATTAAAAATGAGTGACAAAAAGTGAATATTTAAAAAAAAAAACCTAGGAAACATAAGCAGTGGGTACTGTCAGGTGAAACTGCACCACCGAAGGGTCCCCAAGATCGGCTTGGAAAAAAGTGATTCTTTGTGTTTGGTGGAGCTTCGGAGGCGTGGATTCAAGCCTTTACTGTTTTGAGTACAGAATTTACGCAGTTTTGAGTGCAAAGTACCCCGCTTTGGTCAACAGGAACCAAGCCATTTTGCATCACCACAATGCCCCTGCACATCGTTCTCGTTTGACCTAGGAAGAATTATCGGAACTGCAAGGAGTAAACTTTTTGCCTCATCGTGCCTATAGCCCAGATATTGCACCATCAGATTATGGTTTGTTTAGATCAATGAACTAAAACTAGTTTTCAATAAAACAAATATATATAGAAGTGGCAAATAATTTATCAATCCCTAATTAAATTGATCCTTCTATTTAAATTCATCATGCGGATATCAACTAACCTATTATATGTACTAGGGTATACAGCATAAGAACCAGAAAACTTCAGGGGCTGATTTTGTACCTCATGAGCAACAAAAAAGTTCCGATTCCCCACTGAAAAGCGAGAAATTTAAGTCGCGTTTTTAAGGTAATTAAGTTCCAATTGTACCATCGTTAAGTAGACAAAATTCTCCATAAGAAATACGGTTTGACTAAGTTTATTGTACAGGGGACTTGTGGAGAGACCAATAGCGAACAATTTTATTCTATTTTTAAAATCGTATTTTACTTGTTAATGTTTTTCCCAACTTCCTGTTGGGTTACAGATATCACACTTTCAGGAAAACTTCTTCTTTTATTAAGCTTTTATTTCATACAAATGAAGTCGATTAGTATAGAATTGGCTCCTGATTTGCTAAAAAGTGTGTTGTGGAATTTAGGTTTCCCCGACAAAGAAGTGTTTTGAGAGTAAAATTTATTAAATTAACTTTGTTTCTAGTCGATAAAATAATAACGAATTACAGAATAAAAATCTTCATTATGAAATAAAACAAAACTTCACTGAATAAATATCTGCTAACTGACCAAAACAATTCTGTTCCTGTCCCTGAAAATAAAAATAAAATAAACATCGACAAGTTAAAATGAATAATGCTTAAATATTTAAAGGAAGTAAATTATTTTACGACTGCACTAACAAAAAAATATAAAACTTTATTAAAATAAAGATATCGTGAGCAAGAAAATAAAGCAACGGTAGAAGCTTTTTTCAAAAAGGCAAAAATTTATTCTCTGCGATCTTTTTGAAAATTTATTTCTGAAGGAATATTTCTATTTAAGTATGTTTTGTAAAGTGCGGTGGTAAAATTATTTTTTTCACAATTATATTTCAGATATAATTTCAGAATGGTTTTCGTTTCATCTGTATAATTAACAGATATTTAATCAGTAAAGGTTTGTTATATTTCACACAGAAGGTTTTTATTCTGTATTCTCGTGTTATTTTATTGACTAGAAACAAAATAAATTTAATTAATTTTACTCTCAGGACATTTCTTTTTCGGGGAAACCTAAATTCCACACCAGACATTTTGGCGTATTGTTGAAAACAGATTGGAGGATTGGTGGGAGGAGGTTCGGTCGCATCCGTCTCCTTTCGGATGCAATCGGTTATCCATCTAGGGTCTTGTAATCTTCTAATCGTCTTGTAATCAGATGCACTGTATCATCGCTAATTCCGATCCGATTTTTTATTTTATTCCTTTTTGTATTTTAGAGAATTTAATCACTTTTCATATGATTTTATATATGACTTATTTTTTGAGTTAGGCGCAAATAAATTTTTTTTCCGCTAGAACTTTTTCCCTGCATTTTTTCGTTGATATCTACATACATGGGAAGTTAAAGGGCTCTAAGGAGAAACATTAGGCAAATTTCATCAAAATCGTAAAAGCCGTTTACGAGAGAAATTGTAAAATCCATGATAGAATTCCCACTTCCGGTTAATCCGATGTGCTGTATCTGGTCCAATTTCGATGATACCTTTTTATGTTTTAGAGAATTTAATCACCTTTTATATGATTTCAGACATGATTTTCCATAAAATACTTATTTTTTGAGTTAGGCGCAAATAAAATTTTCTTTTTGCTAGAGCTTTTTTCCCTGCATTTTTTCGTTGATATCTACAAACATGGAAAGTTAAAGTGCTCTCAAAAGAAGACATTAGGCAAATTTTATAAAAATCGTTAAAGCCATTTTCGAAAAAAAGTTGCTGTAACATCAAATGCATGTGCCAACCTTAAATACGCAATTTCAGTATCGTACAACTTTATGTTTTTGAGCTTGACTGGTCACATACACACAGACATATAGACCATTTTGCGAGACTTGGTTATTTGGACTCAGGGGATCTTAAAGCGTCTATTTCCATAGAAAACTCGAAAATTTTCACGATCGCAATACTTCTCCTTATAACTATGTAATTCATATATATTTCATATTAATATATTTCATCAATTAACACTTAGCAATGGTGACATTCCATACATTTTTTTTCTTCTTTTCTTACATAGACTTCATTTTTCTAACTGTATCCATGTTTCGGGGTTGTTTCCCCATCTTCAGGATTATTTTCTTTTAGTCTTCATTATTATGTGTCTAGGAATAGTGTATATGTCCAAGAGCTACTAAAAAGATAATTAGCTCATATTTGTTAACAACAGTTATAACAAATATAACTAAAATTTGACAAATATGAGCTAATTATCCTTTTAGTAGCTCCTGGACATATTATTTTTTTACCATTAATATATTTTTAGATCCACTGAAAGCTTCTTATCTAATCCTTCTGATCTATACAAATCTTATTATTATACAAATATCAAATCTTAAATTTGTAGCAATCTTAGTTTGGAATAGCAATTGGATGAATGGTGTAAAGAATTCTTCGCAAACTTCCCAAGCCCCCTTAAACTCCTCTACGATTTGGAATTCACTTTCTCGAGTTCACATTCTGTTTTCCTTTTCAACTTGATACTTTCTGAATGTGTTTTCCTGAAGACTTGGGCTGAGCCTTTCTCGAACAAACTAAACTCGAACTAAGGTTCTGTTTGATAGCTTTTAGTGATATGTTGCTTTTACTGCTAAATTATCTGATTGTTATTGTCAGCTGATTTCCAACATAAGTACTGTCCGTTTAGTTATTCTGATTATTAATAATATCACTTTCAGATTTCTTTTATGTGTATATATATATATATATATATATATATATATATATATATATATATATATATATATATACAAATTAGTGACTTTAGGGCCTCGCTAAAACGATACCGTCAAAGAACGTTTGTATTCATATTTGTCCATATCTAGCCTACACATTTGTAGAAAATGTTCAAAGTGTACATATATTAAAATGTTTAAGTTTTAAATTATTTTTTAAGCTAATCTAAATAACACGGCCGTTTGAATATGGATCCTAACGAAAAACAAATAGGCTCAGATATAAACTTTTATCTGGAAAAAATCATTGATGACTCAATCTATATAAACCAGGCAAGAACCTATAACAATATAAAAATTAATGTGTGAATAAATGGAAGTGTGGACAATAATAGGTCTTTAAAACAAGAATAAAACTAATAAAATTAATAAATGAATAGAAAAAAAGGCTGTAAATTATTACACAATGGTTTCTTATTTCCAAATATTTCAAAAATATCTGGTCTGTCTATTCACAGTACTTTCCGTATTGCTTTGGTTTACAGTACAGATAATTATGTTATCTTTCAAATGAGCATTTGGAGTGTTTCGGGAAAGGAACATATGCAGAATACTTTATAAAACATAACAACCAAGTTCAGCAAAGAAATTAAATAGTAGGGACCAATGGAACAGAAATTTAAAGTTTGTCCCAAGACGATCGCCCTGAGAGTGCCTAACTGGGAGTGTTAAGAAGAAACTGTGTCATCGCAAGTATGCTGAGATGGTTTGGACATGTAATCAGAGGGTAAAATGGTACAGAGGAAATATGGATGTGCACATCAGTGAGAAAAAAAAAAGGAAAGACCAAGAAGCTAAAGAAAATGCAGAATCCAAAGAAGGATAAAGGCGAGAGTTTCGAAGATCATCTTAGGGTGAACTGTGACTTCGTTGCCGAATCTCAAGAAAATCGTTCCAGTAGTCTCGGAAAATGCCGCGGACGGCGTACGGCGACAATATTATTATTATATTATTAATTATTTTGTATAGTATTTAAAATAGCAAATTGAAATTATCAAAGTGGCCGAGGTGAGATAAAACAAAAAAAACCTCCAAAAGGCACTTCTCCAACACCAACTCAATTCACGTACAAATTTATCAACCCTTTTACTCAATTTGGAGGAGCTGTAAAGATGCTAAAAACCTTTAAACATTTTAACTGAAATTTATCCCCACTTCAATTGTATTATTCTTCTTAAAAAACAACCAAAAACAATACATATATATATATATATATATATTTATATATATATATATATATATATATATATATATATATATATATATATATATATATATATATATATGTATGTATGTATATGACTTCCCCGAAACCCCCAAAACTGTGTTCAAGGATTAATGAAACGAAATTAAATTACACCTTCACTTCACTCCGATGATCGATACAGTGCAAAGGACTGTTATTTTCGAGAAGAATAGAATAAAATTAGATAAATTATAAATGTATTTTTTGTTAAATAATAGTGATAATCAAATTATGATGTTCGGTTGTTACGACACTTATTGTTGAAAGGCTCGTTGGAAAAATCTTGAAAACTTCTTGTTTATGTAATCTTAAGATTTTCATTTTGTGAATATATACAATTTATATAATATATATATATATATATATATATATTTATTTATATTTATGTATTTATTATATTTATATATATATTTATTTATATTTTATGTATATATATATATATATATATATATATATATATATATATATATATATATATATATATATATATATATATATATATATATATATATATATACATGACATCTCCAAACTCTGTTCATAAATAATAAATGAATAAATAAATTAGATGAATAATAAATGTTTTATTGTTAAATAATAGTGATGATCAAATTATGATGCATGGTTGTTACTAAACGTATTGTTCAAAGACACGTTGGAAAAATCTTGAAAACTTCTTTTGTGGATATATAAAATTTTGTAATTTTTTAAATATTTTGTAACTAACAAATTCCATTCGAACTATAGATATTCCATTCAAATATTCTGCGTACATTTTTTCTATTTTTTTTTTAGTTTAACTTTTAATCTCATTAAATTCTTCTTAATAATAATTTTAAAAGGTAAATAATTTAAAAGAAAAAAGTGTTAAACATTTCCAGAATGTTCTTAGAAAAGGTTAGGATTTCGTTCTCGGAAAATTGCCTGGAAGCCCTTCTGGAAAGTTTTATTTGGTGGTTACAGATTAAAAGATTCCCGGAATAGACCAAAGCGAATTTCAGAATGATAAAATTAATTAATTGAAGCCTCATTTATTTCTTTTATTCAAATGGTATAATTCGATCATGTAATTTACATTTTCTTATTTCTTCTTTAAGAATAATTATTATATAATTTAATTTGATTGAATTATTTAAATACTTAAAAATGTCGGCTCAAAGTACGCATCATCCCCTGGCACAGTTATTGATTAAATATCTTCGGTGTAGAAGCTATGACTTAAGAACAATTGTAATTAATAATACACAAGTCCAAAATACAAATTGGCGGAGGTTATGATGCCTCGACCAGCTATTAACGTGTATATTTAGTTTTTTTTTTTTTTTTTTTTTTTTGGCCAGACTAAGAATATCTGGAAGAATAAGAATTACTATTATTCACTAATTAGTCAATATAAACATCCATACTTACAGAAATAATGATATTGCTATTTAATTAGAGTTTATAGTATGGATATGATGAGTAACAACTTCCTTTTCAAAACTATCTTCTTTTCTTTTTTTTTTTTTATTTGTCCTAAGATATTTGCCCCTATATAACAAAAGAGTGATGATAAGCAAATGATTATGGATATAATAAATATGCATGAGCATGGGTGGTACCCACCAGGATTCCTTCTCGGTCTTGAATTAGTCCTTTAATTCAGGAAAGGAAATCTCTCATCCAGCTCCTTTTCAGCCTTCTTCTTATGGTCATGTCAGCCGTATTAGTCTGTTGTGATGTACGTGAAGATTATTATAGAAACGGGAATAAAGAGTACGTATGTGTTGGTCGATAGTCGGTTGTTGTAAGTCGGTATGTAGAGTTTTGTTGTTTACGTACCAAGGAGCTCCTGTAATCAGTCTTAAAATTTTGTATTGAAAAGATTGCAGGTTTTGTAAGTGAGTCTTTTTTGTCTGTAAATCTATGAGGCGTAAGTCCATATAGGTTTAATTAGGTAAGGTGTATGTATTGAGTTTCTGCCTGATTTTTAGTTTTTACGATTTGGAAAAAAGAGATTACAGTAATTTTAGTCGTTTACTTGGTGTCTTTCGTTTCATTTTGACGTGTAGGCCCCAGGTCATGCTTCGGTCGAATATCAGTCCAAGGTAACACACTGTATCCGTCTGAGAAATTTGTGGTCGCCGATATAAACAGGTTTTATTTTACTCAAATTTATTTCATATACACATATACATTTTCTTATTTAGGGATTGATTCAGACTGATTCATTCGCATCATAGTACAAACCATAGGAACGAGCTGAAAACATAAATAAATTCCTAAGAGAAAAAGTGTCCAACTTTCGTAAGTTTCGTTTTATCACAACTTAATTCCCAAGTTGTGACCAAGTTGACTTCACAAACTTTTTAATGTTTGTGTGTATGTTGCTAATCGTAGATGTAGTTTAAAGAGAAGTCGATATAATAGATCTGTCTACCAATTTTTACTTGCATATTTTTATGTTTTATACTAGTAAAGTTTCATACTTTAATGGTTGTAACTATGTTTGTTTTTTCGTAGCCCTGATGAAGGCCTACAATTTTGGGCGAAACATAAAAAAAACTCAATAAAAAAATAAGTACCACTTATAAGTGAGTTTTTCTTCATTGGCCGCAACATTTTTATTAATAAAATGTGAGGACAGTGAAACCGTAAACTTATTTGAGTGAATCTTTATTGTCGTTTATAAAAATCTATTGTCGTTTAATCCTGTTCCTTCAAAATGTCTTCAATAAATGAGAATGAACAGCATACTGTAGATAATTATTTAGAAATTTGTTTTGTATTTTAGGGGTCAATCCAAATTTAACGCGGTTAAAACCTCGGGCACAGCTATTGTATAATATAGTGAAAATATAATGTAATAGATGCAGTTTCTGATCTTCGAACCGTCTTAGAGGACAGCCAGGAATATAGAAGATGGTGAGGATCGGGCCACACATAAATTTCTTCCTGAGTCGACAAGTCAAAGGGGATTGTGAGATTGTTATAGATTGTTATATTAAATTAAGTAGCTATCCGTAACAATTTTAAAAAGAATAGATATTCGAAACTGTTGGTAGAACATAAATTAAAGACCCAACTCCCATTGAAAATAAGAGTAATACAATATACCATGTAAAAACTGTGAAAAATCCTACATAGGTGTAACATATCAAAATCAGAATATATAACCACGAAAGCACACCAAAACCCAAACCAAAAACTAGTACGGCTTTGTAAAATCATGCCAAAAATCTTAGGCATGAAATAGATTTTGATAATCTTAAAATTTTACTCAAAATCAAATTCACGAGCCAAACCTAAAATTTTGGGATCAGTATGTATCGCCATAAATCAAGGAAAAGTCCTTAATTAAAAACAAGAAGCAGCCCATATACCAAAACATTATTCACACATAATCAAAAATAGTAAAATCCGTAATAACCGATAAAATTAAATTTAAAATAGTTTTTTTTAGCACATATGTCAATTGAGCAATTACCGAAATTAGCATCTGCAATATAGAATGTGCTGGTGATCAAAATCACTCAGAGCATAGTACGCAGGGGTCCGGTATGCTCTCTTTCCCATGCAGGCATGTAACTTAAATAAAATTAGATTAAAACTGTTGCAATATCATTAATGATCTATTGATGTTCTTTTATTTTGAGTGTTGCACTTATAAATTTTATTCAAACAGATCTGGGGATTTAATATACAAATAATATTTTAGACGATGGATTAAAGTTCAAAATAACCTCCCTCTCCCTTATGACGGAGTTTTGATTCGAAAGGTAAAATAATAGTCATTGATTGCATTGAAATTAGAATTATTCTTCTTCAATCGGCGCGACAACCCATTACTGGGTCCTGGCCTCCTCAAGCAGCTTCCGCCAGCTCAACCGGTCAAGTGCAGCTGCTCTCCAATTCCGTACTCCGAGCAGGGTCCTTGCATCTTCTACAACACCATCCAACCATCGCAGCTTAGGGCGGCCTCTCGGCCGTGTTCCGTGTCGGCGCTCATTAAGTTTATTTGGGATCTCATCAGTCCCCATCCTTGCTACATGGCCTGCCCAGCGCAACCTACCAGTCCTCACAATGTTTCCGACGTCAGGCTCACCAATCGATGAGTATACTTCCCTGTTTGTGCGTCTTCTCCAAGCTAAACCGTCCTTACTGGACCGTAGATGCGTCTGAGTATCTTTCTCTCAAATGTTTTGGAGATCCCTTTCATCAGACTTCGTAAGTACCCAAGTTTCTGAGGCATAGGTTAGCACTGGTCGAATTATAGCGTCTTATATAATCTTGTTTTTGTAGATCTTGATAACAAGGTACTTCCTAAGTGCCGACGCAGTCCAAAATAGCACCCATTGGCCGATGCTATTCGCCTCTTTATTTCTGCCGAGACGTTATTGATGGAATTGACCTGGGATCCGAGGTATACAAACCCATCAACTTATTCGAAAGAGTAATTGCCAATTTGGAGAAAACTTTCGTTAATACCTCTTTGTTTAACAGCAGTCATATATTTGGTTTTGCTAGTATTGATAAGTCCCAGCTTCCTAGCAGCATCATCAAGGGCAACAGCTTTTGATCTCCCAATAATGTCGATATCATCAGCATATCACAGGATCTGTACCATATGGTTAAAGATGGTTCCACTGGTCTGAACCTTAGATTCTCTGATAGCATTTTCCAGACCAATATTGAAGAGCAGACAAGCCAGAGAATCTCCCTGTCGAACGCCATTATGAGAGCTGAATTTAGAAATTAGAATTACTATTATATAATATGACGATACCTATAGTGAATAATTGGCTTGTTTTAATCATGTCGTTTTTTAAATAGAGATGAATGTGGTGCTGGACATCGAAAGCTACTTACATTAAAATAAAATAAAATATAATGAATTGAAGCTGTGTTTTGTAATCTACCTATATCAATTGGAATAGAATAGATATCAATTTGCTACATTAAGGGCCGTTCAGACGGGCCATATTTTCCGGCAATGTGTGCCTGCAATAGTGTTGCTGGCAATGTTGCTGCAATATACGGCAATGTTGCCCAAACATCTACCTATGGCCCGGCAATATCGCCAGCCATATTGCCTAGTTGCAGGTTGTTACCGAGTATTGCCGAGGGGTTGCCGGTCTTGTCCAGAGGGGTTGGAGTATATTCCATGTTGCCGGGCCATACCCGCCTCTGTCTCTGTAAATCCTAACCTCTCACTCACTTTTTGCGTCTTTCCCTTCCTTCGAGAGGCTATTATTTATTATTACAGATTATTTTTCAATTGATTTTTAATATTATTTTATATTAATGGTTATTTCAAAAAATATTTGTCTAGAGGACTACTATTCGCTCACATTTCAAATAATGCATAGGTTCTTTAATATAACTAAACAATAATTAATAATAATAATAATTAAATTCAAACTTGAAATACATACTCAAAATAATTATCACCATCCTTACAACTTCTTTCATTTTCTTATTTTAAATAATTACCTGATTTAATTCATAAAACAATTCTTTTATTTTTATGAAACGAAAAACGAACAAATTTATGATCTCTTTTTTTTTTTGCTTCAAATACAGATTTTATGTCTACTGAATTTCCATATTACCTCTTTTAATAAATATTAATGAAGCTCTTTAATACATATTAACTCTTTTAAAACATATCTCTGTAATACAAATAACCTCTTTTAAAACATGTTAATGAACCTCTTGTAATATATATTAATCCATGTTACCTCTTTTAGTGCATATTAATTTGGAAAACTTAACATAACATATAAATTCAGATAACAATATTTTATCAACAAATGCAGTCAAATATAGAAATATGAATTATTTTATCTTACTCTTTTCTATATGTTATATAAACATTTATATTATATATTATCTTATCTTACTCAAATTATTTTATGGAGTAAATTGGTGCATATATTAATGTTATAGTTGAGGCTACAGCTGCAATAAGTTCTTAGAAATCGATGTATCCTTTTTGTAGAAAATGATTTAATGACTTCAGTATGATTTCAAGAATATCTCTACAGCATCTCATTATATACCTGCTCAGGTATTGTAAATGTAGTATTATATGTATTTGAGGTGAGGGTGATAGGAGATATAAGGTCTCAGGACAATTAGAAGTGTTGAAGGGACAACCCACTAATAACAGCACGAGCCCTCTGACCCAGTATATATATATATATATATATATATATATATATATATATATATATATATATAGAGAGAGAGAGAGAGAGAGAGAGAGAGAGAGAGAGAGAGAGAGTTCAGAGGAGGATGAGCTGATAAATGTGAGGGGAATAGGAAGACACTATTTTTATCGCTACATAATTTTTAAGACGCATGTGTTAGCGCTTTAATATACTAATAGGCTAATTTGATAATTATGAATCCGAACTTACACTTCTTCACTTGATCACACCAATTCATTGGTCTGGTATTTTGGAATACAATTGTGGTGAATGTTGCCTGGAAAGCTTTGAAAAGGTTCTGAAAATTTGCTGATTTATGTTATTTAGAGTGCTGATTACAAATTTAAATTTTGACTCTTCAAATTATCCTATCAACTTTAATAAGCTACTAAGTTAACGCTTCATGGAGCTCTTTTAATGCATATCTCTTCAATATATATTAATCTGTATTACCTCATTCATTACATGTTAATGAAGCTCTTTTAATATATATTAAATTGGAAAACTTAACAAAATATTTAAATACAAATAAAATTATTTCATCAACAAATGCAGTCCAATATAGAAATATTAATTATTATATCTTATTCAAATAACATATCTTTATATTATATATTATCTTATCTTACTCGAATTATTTTATGGAGTAAATGTTAATGTTACGTTGAAGCTACAGCTGCATAAAGCGCTTATGAGCTCATCGGTCCTTTTTTGTAGAAAACGCTTTAATGAATTCAATATTATATCAAGAATATCTCTGAAAAATCTCATTTTAATCAAGAAATAAATGAAGTTAGTATGACTGTTCTTATATACCTGTTAGGTACTGTAAATGTAGTTAACATGACTCCAATATGCAGTTTTTATTGCCCGTGTGAACGGCCCTTTACAAGCATTGTTTCTATTCCATTGCTATTACTTCTCTGAAATATCCGTTTTATCCAGACATCTAACCAGTTGCTTGAGCATCTTATGAAAGGACTATCAAGTAGACATGAAGGATATTAGCATATTCCAACAGCTGGAAAGAGGGGGTCATCGTTCCATCGACCCTGGAGAAGGGAACAAGGAGAGACCTAGAGATAAGTGCTGGAGTAAAACGGAGCTTTCCTTTTACGACTGTAGGAGACTTACGATCAACATTAAACCTTCTCGAATCTGGAGGGAAATTTAACGGAAAAGTTTAACTGCTGGCTTTGTTTTGATTGTTAGATGTTCTGGCCATTGCTGTCTTTTCGAGATCGAAAAGCAAATGTTTCGCCATTCTTCGTCTAGTTTTATACATTTTACTCGTATTGGAGAGTAAATACTCCCCCAGACGCTTAACTATTGACCTACAGTGGCAACTCGATGATTTCTCGCACTCGGTCCAAATATACAGAAATAAGTCCAAGAGAATTTCGAATAAGGCAGACTGGGGTAATAGTAGCCAAGGGGTAATTGTGTTCACCATGAATTCTCGTGAAATTGTTAGAGTTGGTTGCGACTAATAGGTTCTGACACTGCGTGTTTCACTCTTGAACTACTGCACCAGAGCTCGCCGTATTACCAGTTGCTCTTTGGATGCTGAGCCAGACAAATTGTTTTTCCGTTGTTTGTTGTTAGCAAAGCCAGAGTACAGTTTACAATTAATCGCCTGTTTAATTGTTTCTGCTGACATGATTACAAAGTATCATGACAATACCTACCATAGTAACATATTGTCGTTTAAAAGGATTTAAAGCACAGTATTTGTTTTTTTTACTCAATAAAATATTTTAAAAAAAATAAAAATCGCAAAAATCAATGCAAACTTTTACTGAAGATTTATCTATTAGAAAGCTTATGTATATAAAACATACGGTTATATACATAACATATAGAATATATTTGAGAAAATATCAAATTCCTTTAGGTCTCAAATGCTAATTTTCTGGCTTAGCATTTCATTCATTTTTTAATTGTATCATATATGTTATATATTTTTATTGGTTCAAGACGGGATTATATATTACCAGTCTAAATAGTATTATTAACTTAATTTAATAAAAAATATAAATATAAATGGTATACTGTAATGGTCCCTGTAATGGTATACCAGATTGAAATAAGATGTTTAATAACACTGCATATCTTTTTCAAATGTGTTATAATCACCAATTATAATGCATTCATGCTTCAAATAATGCCCTGAGGGAAAATAATTATAAAAATTATAACTTTTATTTGTTTGAAATACTACAACCCCCCTTACAATACTAAATATAACAAATAGATATAAATTTAATAAATAAAACTCATACCTAAGCACTAATCACCTAATATTGCATTAAAACTAAACATTTTTTTGTTTAATGACGAAAAAATGATAATATTATGCTTTGACCAGTATTACCCCGACCCGGGGTGATGACATTTGGCGTCGTCAGTGATTATATATTAAGTTTATATGATAAGGAATATGGGTATTTTTAATGGTATAACTATGTATAACTGAAAAACTAATGTTTGGTCTAGATTACACTTTTCTTTTCTGGCTTTTTCATCGGCACTATTCCCTTAGTATTTTAATATATATACATATCTCAAGACTCCAAACTCCAAAGTACTCGAAACTTGAGAGCATTGTCATTGTACCAAGTGTTAAGTCGAGCCCTGAAGAAGGATGTGATCTCCGCAATCCCGGTACTGGAAGATTTTGTGGGTAATAGTTCTGAAACTAATGTTCAAATTAATATCGAAAGGGCGATCAGTTCAATTAACCTTACCACCGCCAATAGGCCAAGTTTTTCTGATGTTACAAGACAATCTGTTAATAAAAATAAACACAATCCAACATATATAGCTATAATAATAACACCTAAAGGAACAATTGAATCAACAGAAATTATACCGGAGTTTAAGAAACTAATTAACCCAAAAGACTTAAGAATACCGTTTAGAAAGTGAATACAACAAAAACGGGTTCTTTGATTGTACAAACTGATACCCAAAATGATCTAGATAAAATTGAAAATGTTGTCAAAAACTCTGATAAAGTGCATTACAGGAAACTGCACTGTTATAAAAAATATAATATATATTCTCTATGTGTATTTATATATTAAAAAAAATATATATATATATATATATATATATATATATATATATATATATATATATATATATATATATATATATATATATTAAAATATAATATATATTCTCTATGGATTAACCTTGGAAAGAAAAATCCATAAAAGTCCATCAGCATTTAATAATGCAATATACTGCTATCTTTTTCAATCGATTGCTTAAATATTTAGGGTACGGATCATTTTAATGAAGTTCGTTTTTGTCAACATGACAAAGTAATTGGAGAAAATATTTATGATGAATTAGATTGATGAATAGTTTTCTCTTTCTTTTGTAAAATTTGATATTATTAATAATTATTTGATATATTATTAAATTGACTGGAGGTGTATTTCATTTCTTTAGTTCATTTATGAAATGTTGGACTCGCCATTAAAAGCCTAAAAAATTGAAAAACACTATCCATTTTTTCAATCTTCTTTTATGAACAAAAAGAATTTTTTACATTCTGGATTCTCTTTTTCATAATTATTAAATATATAGAGTGTTGTGTAATGGTCCAAGGTGGAATAACTCGGCTGAGTTATTCCATCTTGGACCATTATCTATTTTCCATTATATTCACCAAATGGCTATTTTCCATGTGTCCGCCAAGAAGATGTGCTAGCCTGCATTTATTTATTTTTATTTGTATTTTCCCCGAAAAAAATAGACTATTGCAGTGGGTCGAAGGTTGGCGGTGAGCGGCGGGACTGCGTTTTCTATCCGTTTCATAACCCCTAGAGCACGATTACGCAAGATTTGGAGATGTGATATATATTTATATATTTTTTTCCGCTACATTTGATAACCTCCCTTTGGGTCAAATTTGCTGAATATATATATATATATATATATATATATATATATATATATATATATATATATATATATATATATATATAATAAAAAATATATATATTTTTTTTGAAATTTCGGCGTTTTTTATGTTTTGCGCATCGCTACCGCTCCACCATATTAGTTTATAGGGCTGAAAGTTTGTATTTGAATTGAGTTGGTGTTGGGGAAGTATCCTTTGGGGTCTCGACTTGGTTCCCCCACCCCTCTGGGTTTTCCGATTTTTTAAAACATTTTCGCACTTTTAAAACCCCTCCAAGGCAGAACTATATAATAAACGTAGGTGTAAATTTCGGTATGTTAGGAAACTGTCTTTTGTGGGTCTCAATTTTTTTCTTACTTCCCTCGTTTTTATACTTTTTTTAACGTGAAAATACGACTTTAGTGACGGAGTTTTACTGCTCACGGATTTTTTTTTAAACATCGGCCTTGATAAATTAGGGATGTGAATAACGAAAAAATATATCGATATATATCTTTTCGATATTTTTATATATAGAAATAGTAGTTCAATATATTGAAAAAATATATCCATATTTCGATATATCGGGATGTATATACATCGTATCGATAGTTTTTCAACTATATCGCAATAGTAGTTCGATATAACAATAAAAATATCCTTATTTTTAACCTTTAAAAGAAGGGGAGAAATGTTTATATTGAATTGAAGCTTTTTGAAATTTCTGTGCCGATATAATTAAGATATTGTTTTTGTAATATCGAAATTTCTGGGACGAGATAATTCAGATATTGTTTTTATAATATCGATATTTATGTACCCATATAATTAAGATAATGTTGTATAATTTTATAAAATATTAACGATATTTGTAAATATCGATATCGATAGGGAAAGAATCGAGCAACATTTAAGAAAGAATAATGGTTAATGAGAATTTTATAACAGTGATATTAATAAATTATAGACAATTGAACAATTAGTTTTCATACATAAACAAAGAAAGGGTAAAAGGAGAAATAATTTTTAACAAGTAAACGATGAAAAGAAAGGCAAAAAATTTATGAAAAGAATTTATAAGTGAAGAGAGACTTGAAAACGGGCAATAGGAGTCTGAAACATCGATGCAAAACAAATTAATTAACAAAAGGAATTGGAATTATGATGGGTTGTATAAATCTAGAATTGGAAGTATGATGGGTTGTGTAAATCTAGAATTGGAAGTGTGATGGGTTGTATAAATCTAGAATTGGAAGTATGATGGGTTGTATAAATCTAGAATTTTATAACCAATTAAATTTTTTTTACCAATTACATTTATACGATTTCCCATTCCCATTCAAGTCTTGTATGCTTATTAACTTAACCAAGGTTTAATGGCTTTTTTACAGCCTCTCAGATCTCCTACAACCTTCATCTAATAGTTTTGTCTGAACACTTTATTTCCTTGTACGCAGTAAAGGAACTATTAAAATCGCGAAAATTTTCGGTTTTACAGATTTTAACGGCAATATCCATTTTTACTAGTTTCGTCGTGACTTACTAGTTCGTACCTTCCTACGTACGCTTTCTAGGTTCGTTCGTACCTTCCTTACTAGTTCGTACATATCTCTCTTAACCCAAAATCGGTTCGCCGTAAGTTATGGACTCATCCAGTCCTCAGCAACCCCTGAGTCAGCAGTATGATGGTTCTAGTATATATATCCCTCAGATCTAGAGCATCTAGTTCATTACCGTCTAGTTAGTCATAGTTGTAGCTTCCTATAGTTGTAACGCTATTTCAGTATTGTAAGTTTTCCTTAAATAAAGTTTTTAAAAAGTGATTTAGTGTGTCCAGTTATTTAATTGGCGCCCGAACAGGGACTGGTGCGCTTCAAGTCAGAAGAGAAGAAGGTTGAATTACATATTCAAGAAAATCCGAAGAAATAGTTCCATTGTACTTTGTACGGACAACAGGATTTGGGATATTGATTCTACCACTCTAACGAACTGGTCAGGAGGGTCCGAAGAAATATTAACAGGATCTGGAGCAGCTCACTTGAAGGTGTATTTAAATACTTCAGCATCAGTCAGAAGAAATATTAATCGCTGGACATCACTTCTAGAACTTCACATCTTTATTAAAGGTAATGCTTATTATATTGTTAAAGTAGTTATAACTATATGCCTAACGACAAATTAAAAGAAATTCTAAACAAAAATAGAGTAACTTTAGATTCAGAAGAAATTAATTTAAATACAGTAGATTCAGAAAAAATTAATTTAGATACAATACAAGAAGAAATTAATACAATGGCTATTAAACAAATGACAAAAGAATGTTATGACCATTTGCCTAGCTATGATGGTGATCCATCACAACTTGTATTCTTTATTAAAGCCTTAGAATTAATTTATGATGCTAATTGTCATGAAGGAATTTCTAATAGAGTTGAGAACGAACAATTATTATTACAAAAAGCTTTATTTAAATTGCAAGGTACAGCCAGACATCTGTGTATGTATGAAAATTTCTCTTCAATTGGTGAATTAAAATTAAGATTAATCAACCAATTTAAGGACAGTAGGACGATAACTCACTTACAATATGAGGCTTCACATATTACCATTCAAAAAAATGAACATCCTATAGATTTTATTAACCGAGTTATTCCATATGAAATTTTAATTAAAAATCGTATCATAATAGATACATCAATTGAAAATAAAACACAAGAAACTTTAACTCAAATGCGTTTTTTAATTGACCACGTCATCAGAAACTTGCACCCTAGATTAAAAGATACTTTAAATCACGTTGTAATTAAGGAACTCTCGGGACTAAAAAATACTTTATATAATGAATGCCGCATTATTATGGAAGATTTATACCCCCAAGGTCATGGTAGAACTTCGCCCTACCAAACACCCCATAAGGAGCATAATAAACCTCGAGATAATTTCACACATAAAAATCAAAACCCTGCATTTAATAGATTTAATTACCCAAATTTTAATAAACCCCCGCAATTTTATCAACCGCGCAATGATTATCACCCGGGATCAATTCAACAAAGATTCCGTCATAATTATAACCCGCAAAACTATTACCGGGAACAACAACCACAAAGAACCTTTAGTAATCAAATAAGAAATCCCTATAACCAAACGCATTTCAATTTTAATAATCCTCAGCAACAACAAAATTTTAATTACCCTCAGCAGCAACAAAACTTTAATCCTCCGCAGCAACAAAATATGAATCCTAATTCACAAAATACTGTCTCAATGAGAACGGTGAGGAGTAACAATCTCCACCACTTACAAGAGGAAAATGATGAATTGAAGGCAAGACTAGCCGAGTTAGAGAATAAATTTGAAAATTTTTTAGAAGTAAGCCGGCCGGAACCTGCCCCTCCGGAACCTGGCCCGTTTACCGGTTAAATCTTTTGAAGGAGTCTCTAACATTTTGTGACAACCTCGGCGACCATTGGCTCATTGATACAGGCTCAGAAATAAATTATATAGACCCACGTTCCGTACCCGTAGGAACTCAAATTATTTCGGAAGGATTCGTTGTTATCACTCCAGCCAGAAGCAAGAGAGGAAATAGTTCTGTACTAATTGATCTTGCACCGAGACTAGGTTTGGAAGACGAATTTTTAGTTAAGTTTAAAGTATTTAAATTTAGTGATAGGTATAGATTATTGTTAGGAATGGAAACTATGAGAAGTTTACAAACAAAAATTAATGTAGGAGATACAAATGAATTTATTAAAATAAATAAACTAAAAATAAAAATTGTGGATGGAAAAATAATTAAGGAAGATGAAAATGAATTAAATATAATAAGAAATAGAAAGGAATTATTTGAACTAATTAGACATGATCACATAAATAAAGATATTAAAGAAAAATTATTTAATATTATCATGAAATATCCGGAGATAGTAAAATCGGATGATGAAAAATTAAAACCTACCAATCTTTTGAAACACTCCATTAGACTTAAAACAGATAAACCCATTTATACCAGGAATTATAGATATCCCCAACATTTCAAAGAAAAAGTTGATGAAGAAATTAATAAACTATTGAAGAACGGTATTATTAGAGAAAGCAATTCCCCATATAACAGCCCAATATGGATTGTCCCTAAGAAAGAAGACGCGTCAGGTCAAAAAAAGATCAGGATGGTCATTGATTACAGAAAATTAAATGCAGAAACAATTCCAGACAGATTTCCTCTTCCAAATATTGAAGATTTATTGAATAAATTACATGGATCTAAATATTTCTCAACAATAGATTTAACATCGGGATTTCATCAAATAGAGATGTCTGAGGAGTCTATAGAGAAAACTGCATTCTCAACAGACACAGGTCATTATGAGTTTCTAAGAATGCCGATGGGATTAATGTCATCACCCCCCACCTTCCAAAGGGCAATGAATTCTATGCTATCTAATACTGATAACACTCTCGTATACTTAGACGATATTATAATTTATTCTGCCACACCTGAAGATCATCTAAAACATATAGAAATTGTTTTAAAGAAATTAAAAGAGCATTCCTTAACTATTCAACTTGACAAAACGGAATTTATGAAATCTGAATTACCTTTCTTAGGCCATGTATTGACCAGAGACGGCATTAAAACAGACCCTAAGAAAATTGAAGCAATTGTAAAATTCCCTTTACCAAGAAATATTAAAGAAATTAAGCAGTTCCTCGGAATGTCAGGTTACTACAGAAAATTTATAAAAAATTACGCTCACATAGCAAAACCTTTGACAAATCAATTGAGAGATGAAATTAATTTTAACCCTAATAATTACAAAAATGCTTTTGAACAACTTAAATTACATTTAATAAATGCACCAATATTACAATATCCAGACTTTAACTCTCCAATGATTTTAACAACAGATGCAAGTAACATCGCATTGGGAGCGGTGCTCAGCCAACTTAGACAGGGGAGGGATCACCCTATTGCATTTGCCTCTCACACTCTCTCAGCAACAGAACAAAAATATTCCACCATAGAAAAGGAACTCTTAGCTATAGTTTACGCATGTAAACACTTTAAACCATACCTGTATGGAAAAAAATTCACATTACTAACAGATCATAAGCCTTTATTGTGGCTATTCACAATGAAAAACAATAATACACGCATTATGAAGTGGATTTTCTTATTAAGTGAATTTCAATTCGATATAAAACATACAGATGGTAAAACCAATGTAGTAGCTGATGCTTTAAGTAGAGTTAATATAGACAGCAATTATGATTTACATGCATTAACCGAAATGGAAATAGATCCAGAAGAGGAATTAGACAGAATATTACAGGAAACAAGTAATGTAGAATTACCACCAATACCTTCGGAAGATTATGATGAAATTTTACATGAATTAAATCCTAATCAAGATGAACAATTAAGCATGGCTCCAACACAACATTCCCAAGACTCCAGCAATGAACAAATTTTAATAGTTCCAGAAGACAGAGCGATAAACGTAGAAAAATTTCAAATTTTAATTCAAAGAGGTTCAGCTAAACCCATTATTACAAAACCTTTCGGTAAAACTCGGATTTATTTAGAAACTTCCTACCCTTGGAAAAATAATTTAGAAGCAACACTCATTGAATTATTAAAGCCTAAAACAGTTTATGGTGTCTACTGTGAACCTAACGTAGAATCAGTCAGAATTGAATTTGAAGCTATATATAAAAAAATAACTGAAATTATAATTGATAAATTTCCTACCGTTAAGATTAAGAGATACAAAAAGAAATTGATTGATGTATTGCAAAATGAGGAACAACAAGAACTTTTAGAGAACTATCACATAGGAAAATCATATCACAAAGGAATAATAGAAACATACGAAAAATTGAAAAGAAATTATTATTGGCCAAATATGAAGGATGACATATCTGAATTCATAAATAAATGCTCGATTTGTAGACAGGTGAAATATGAACGAAAGCCTATTAAAACTAAATATCAAATTACACCCACCATGGAAAGACCTTTTGAAGAATTAATGATGGATATATTAAAATTTGATTCTCATAATATAGTGACAATAATAGATACATTCTCAAAGAGACTTTTTGCCAGATTATGTAAACATGTAAATGCAATTAATATATTTCAGACATTAACAGAATATCTAGCACTGTTTCCAAATCCCATTAGAATAAAAATGGATAATGGAAAGAAATTCAATAATAATCTAATTCGTAATTTTCTAGAATCTTTAGGAATAGAGGCATATTATACAACACCAAATCACCCTAATTCCTTAGGACTCCTAAACAGAGCACAATCAACTCTAGTAGAAACATTGCGAGCCTTAAAAGAAGAAAATCCTAGAAATGATTTAAAAATTAATCTAAATCTTGCTACATTAACCTTTAATAACTCTATTAATCAAACATTAAAACTCACTCCAAACGAAATAACATATGGAGTAATAAAAGATCCAGACAAAAATGAGGAAATAATTAAGGAACAATTAGTAAATGAATATCACAAAAACATGAACATTGTTCATAATAAACTCAAAACCGAAATAAATCAAGAAAAGAAGGAGAGAACTAATAAATTAAATAAAAACCGCGAAGACCCAGAGGTTGAACAGGATAGGCCTTATGTTAAAAGAAGAATAAGAAACAAGGGTGAAAAGGTTTATAAACCGGTCATACCTTTTATAGATAGAAATCAGAAAATTACTGTTCATGCTGACAATATAGCAAGAAAAAGGAAGTCCAGACGAAAATCTAAGAAGAAATTAATTACTGTTTCAGATGGAGAGATGGTCTCTAGTGATCTCAGTGATATTGACAGTAACTACAGCGTATAAAGTTACAAACGTTCAGCATTCATCAGGACTAATAACATTTAAGGTTCCAGACTCAAAACTGATATCAGACTACAAAACGATTGTTCATTTTTTAGATTTAACAAAATTAATCAATGAATTAAATTCACTAAGGTTATCACTGAAACCCAAAAGTAGTACAGTAGTTAATACAGTAGCTCAAGAAATGGCATTTAAGCAATTAACATTCCTAACAGATAAAATTAATAATATCATTCCCAAAAATCGAACCAAGCGTGGTATTGTGAATGGCCTCGGGAGCGCCCTAGGATGGTTGGCTGGAACAATGGACGCTGAGGATAAAGCCCACTATGATAAAGTAATAGAAACTTTGGAAAAAAATAACTACCATATGGAACATAATATTGCTAATGAAATCAAAATCAGTAAACAATTAACGGAAACATTTGAAAAAGATGTTAAGTTATTAAATAAAAATAATGAAAAGATGAGTCAAGTTATGGACACAATGGACAGAATACAAATGACATTGTATTTCAATGAACTGTATAATGTTCTCACCTATTTAACCATTCAAGTAATTGACATAGAAAATTCTTTAGAGATGTGTAGAATGGGAATTCCCCACTCTAACATAATTAAACAAACAGATATTGATAATAATACCTTTATTTCAAACGATTTGGAAACAATTTGGTTAACAAGCAAAATCTCTTGTACGATTAGGCAAAATATCATTCATTATATAGTAAAAATTCCAAAATTATCTAAAATCTTTAATACAATATATCTTTTATCAGTCCCTATTAAAGAAAATAATCAAGTTATAACTACTCTTGTTAAGCATAACCTAATATTGTATAATTTACATGAAATGTTTACTGGAAATTGCACATTTGTTAAGGATAATTATTATTGTACTAACCTTAGAATAGTTAATGATACTTGTATTCTTAATGCCTTAAGAAATAATCTCTCTAATTGTATTTCTACTAACGTTCTTAGTATTTCTCCTTTTATTAAATATGTAGATATTATAGATGCTTATGTAACTTTTGATATATCCTATGTTGTATTGTCTAGTAACGGAACAATCCCTGTAAATTTGCCAACTACCTCTATTATTAAGTTAGAAAGTAAGGAAATAATTGTAAATCAAACTAGGAAATTTTATATAAACTCCGATACCTTATCCATTAATCATAAATTAAATAACCTTAAGAAATTAAATATTACATTTGATAAAATAGACTTACCTATAATCTTGCATGAAGAATTTGAAACATTAGAAACTATTGATAATCCCATATTGTACTCCACACCTCTATTAATTGTATATAGTACTATATCTTATTTTATTGTAATCCACATACTTCAAATTTATTTTAGGATAGTAAAATATTGTAAACAAAGGACCTTTCCTAGCCAACCTATAAATTTCCCTCTTATTGTACAAAATGAAAATATGTTCTCCCAGAGTTCGAATCTTCAGAAGGGAGGAGTTATGGACTCATCCAGTCCTCAGCAACCCCTGAGTCAGCAGTATGATGGTTCTAGTATATATATCCCTCAGATCTAGAGCATCTAGTTCATTACCGTCTAGTTAGTCATAGTTGTAGCTTCCTATAGTTGTAACGCTATTTCAGTATTGTAAGTTTTCCTTAAATAAAGTTTTTAAAAAGTGATTTAGTGTGTCCAGTTATTTAATTGTAGAAAGCTAAAATTTGATAATAAATTTTATTTAAATTTTACTGTAAAATCTAGTTGTGAGCCTCCCTTTTTGGTTACTACATTATTTCTGGAAGTGGTACTTTACAAAAAGGTCATTATTGATTTTCATCAAAAATTATATTAAAATGTAATACAAAGCATCCCAAATTTGATAATTAAGACTTACATATTAATATAAATAACACAATAAATTTTGGTTCAAATTGGCAAATCGGAGGTGGTACTTTTACTTGAAGATCATATTGGACTTTCATAAAAATTATGCTAAAATATAATTTAAAACATCTCAAATTTGGTAAATTTGACTTTTATATCAATACAAATAAGATTTTGGTTGAAATTGAAGAGCCGAAAGGGGTACTTTACTTAAAGGTCATTATAAACTTCCATCAAATGGTATATTGGCATTTAATACATTTAATATGGCTCGGTGATAAAGGTTATTAACGCGATTTTTTTTCCACTCTAATTAAACAATTTTATTACTTGTTTTATGTGTTAAAGTTGAGTATAAAATACTTGTTTTCTTCCCCATTTGTGAGCTGAACAAGTGTGCATCAGGAAAAGAACATATAACTTAATCGGATTCTTCCGCTTCAAATGTTGAAGCCGTCGATTTCCAATACTGTGTCTAGTGACATAAACAGAAAACAACATATAATAACGGAATAAGACCTTCATAAACAAGAGATTGTGTTTGTGTGTGTGTGTGTCTGTATGAGTCAATAGATGGACGTCGCGACACCGAGTGATACTGCTATCTTCGTAAACTAGTAACCAATTCAGAGTCACTTTTCGAGCCACCGATTTATAGATTAATAGGCGAACAAGGAAGTCATGGAGTGTCCGCATCAGATATTTTTTTGTTATAGTACGATAAAAGTCCCAAGTTACTGCAAATTTCTCATCGATGTATGAAGCTCACACAAGATCCATGACTAATACATCTAGAGCTGAACCAACTATCCGGTGTTATTCTTCGAAGATTTGTTCGAAAACTAACAGCTTCCTTCAGTTCCAACTATGGGTTAATTATTCCATTTCTGGCAATTCCATAATGCCCTTGCCTTCTTGGAAACTAGTCTCCTATGTCTTTGTCTGCTTCATCTATAATGAATGGGTTTACTATGTTTTCCTGCTTACTAGGCCCCAAAATGTGACAAACAAAGATTTTTATTTAGATTAACGTTTATATCGGAATTTTAAGAATCGATTACAAAAATGAAATACCAATCTACGAATTGATAGATTTTATTGTGGAATATTACATTATTTTTGAATTAACAACTATAGTAATTATAATATAAGAATTAATTCACTACATTATGCATAGGCATGGTCAATTACACAGGCCAACAAAAAAAAATTTTTTGAAAACTTTTTTAACTTTAATAGTTGATCTTTATAGATTTTTATGTGCTGAATCTAAATCTGGCCTTAGTTTTTTTTTTTTTATATCACCCATAGTTTTCCAGCAATATGCTTTGAATTATCTAGTATAAACCCCTATACGGTATACGGGGGAATTAATGAAACACTATGTTACATCATAAGCATGGTTTGTATTTACAGTGGCTACTTAAAACATTGATATAATCTGCTACAGGTTTCACTTAACTAGAATTGGTCTATACTTCCTTTCTATTTTTTCTTTGGAGCTTCTTGTCTAGCTTTTTCTACGACGAGTCGCTTGTTGAACAATGAAAAACACTTTTTTACTGAAAATATCTTATCCCCATAGTTTTTAGGGTGCTAAATCCAAATATGATATTAAAAAAGCTGTATCATCTACAATGTCTTTACATTTTATAGTTAAGTTTATTAAATTAAGCAATTTTTACAGAATTGAACAGTTTTAATAGTTAAAATTGTGGTTGATACAGCTTTTTTAATATCATATTTAGATTCAGCACCCTAAATACTATAGGAATAAGGTATTTTCAGTAAAACCTTTTTTCATCGTTGGCCTGTTATTCGAGGAGTTTCTAGATTGATTATTCGAGAACATATATGTTTATATATATATATATATATATATATATATATATATATATATATATATATATATATATATATGTATGTATATGTATATATATATATATATATATATATATATATATATATATATATATATATATATATATATATATATATATATGTTTATATATATATATATATATATATATATATATATATATATATATATATATATATATATATATATATATATAAGAGATAAAAACTGATGTTCAAGTCAAACCTGAGACTGAGATAGTTAAATGTAGAGCATTGCATTGTGAACCAGTAGTGAAAATTGAAGACTTAAGAAAATGATAAAAAACAGACAGTGGGACTATATTTAGTGTTTTCAAAGTTCATTCTTTGTGGTTTGTTTACAGTTTTTTCTATTGTTGATTGTTTTTTATTATACTTTTGGTTTCTTAATAAATCTCAATTCAATAAAATCGCTGTGTTACTTTTGACCCAAAATAATAAATTAAGAGGTTTCTATATATATTTTTTTTAAACGGGGTAACGACTAGAAACTTTCCAATAGAAAAATAAAAAATAGAACAAAAATATTAAACTTGATTATAAATAAAGTAAAAAAAGCATTTCAAATGAAAAAATATATATTAGAATGGTAAGGGTCTGTTGAAATTTGGAGGGAATGAAGTTTAAAACATGTGGGGTATTTAACATCAGTTCAAAACATTTCCTGTTAAATTTTTTTTTTTTTTTTTCAGAACCACTTAGAAATCAATTAAGCATTAAATAAACCGAAAATTGCTTTAATCAGTTTGAACTTACAGACCAAAGTCTATTTTTTTTTGTCAAAATCTGCATTTTTTTGCGACGGGAAACCAATCAAACCGAACAATTTTAAAATTACAATTTATATTCAATTTTAATAATAAGGTTTGCAAACTGTCTACATTTGTTTACAAGCTTACTTGTGTTGC
The DNA here is from genome assembly GCA_948150685.1 of Rhaphigaster nebulosa. NCBI lineage: Eukaryota > Metazoa > Arthropoda > Insecta > Hemiptera > Pentatomidae > Rhaphigaster > Rhaphigaster nebulosa. Next base: position 7,723,197 of record OX411306.1, read on the forward strand.
TAACTGATCCACTGTTAGCATCCAGAAACAACAGCCTTTCTTAGTGTTCCTAATTTAAGGCATCGAATTTACGGTTCACTTTTCAAATATATTAGAAATTTAATTTGAAATTATTAATTTAAAACAATATATAAATATATATTTTACTTATATATATATATAGCAATATATTTTACTACAACGGAATATTTTATCTCGACTAAATATTTTACATCTAGATATTCATAAAATTCACACTGAATTAAGAAGAATTCAACACGAGTTAAACTTTGATGTGGTCTATAACCACTAACATCGCCAATAATTATTAGCTTTAAACAATACTCCTCTAGTCCTGCAGTTTCCGAACTTAGTTTGCCTCGTATCCTGTATAAACAAGGGTTCAGATTGAGGATGTGAAATTAGGATCCTCGTTTGAGTAAGGCTCGTTCGAACCGTTTCAAGTCTAATATAACAACCCCCTTTGCAGCTGTTTCAAACTAAAAGCAGGTTATATCCGGCACAATGCTTCATAAAATTCTGGTTAAAGCAGTGTTTCTCAATCTATTAGTACCCAATTTTCATCGCCCCTCTCCTCCTCCTCCTCCTATACAATAATTTTCTCTGGAATCGTGCTGTAATCATAACATTAGTTTCTATTTAATTTAGTTCACATAATGCATATATCGATTCCAATTTTCAAATACATTATATATCAATTCAATATTCAAAAAATTAATACATAAATTTGTCTCGAATATTTTATAAATATTCTATAAACGTGAACACAAGGGAGTCACTAATGAGTATCAATCATGCTTTTAATTTAATTTTGATAAGTTAATTATTTAATGCATTGTGCAATCCATTGAATTCTCTGAACTTTTTGTTTTGGTAAAAGGTTTCAAGCTTTAAACCTATCATCCAAGAAATGTCTTTCAGTTTTTTCTGTCACTCTGTCGTCTATGAGTAAAAATATTTACAAGGGAGTACGATATGTCCCTCGCCGATTTTTATCAACATTTTTCGCGTGATTCTACATTGAAAAAAAATTGACCCATATCCTACTATTTTGTCCAATCGCCACAGGAGCTGAAAAAAAAAATGAAATATTCTGAAAACGCTTTATTTTAAAAACTGTTCGAAAAATGATTTTGACATGGTTTTCAAGCTATATATTTGTTTTTTAGATAACATTAAAGAAAAAATATATAGATAAAAAAATAATTGATTTATAGTCAAATCAATTAAAAAAAGTATTTAATTTTTAAGAAATATTTGAACCTTGGAAAAATGTTTAGGCCATCGTTCACTCTTAATCAAAGATTCTCAGAAATGGAGGTGTTAGCATCTTATTCCCTCCCATCCTCCTTACAGCCCTGACATTGCACTGTTTGGCTATGATATGTTACGGTCAATGGCATATTTTTTTACTTCAAAAACAATAGTAATGTCAAATCAGGATGTGAGGAGTTTTCCGCCTTGAAAATTAAGGACAACCAAAGTCAAAATCTGGTAGAAAGATGGGTTGAAGTAATTGGCAATGATGGCCTATATTTTGAAGAATAATTTTAATGTGTAGATTCTATACTGAAATTTAAATTAAACTTATTCTATGCATAATGACTTTTGTAACAATCTAGTAATAGTTTATAGTACATATATGAGGAGCCAAGGGGTACAAGTGACAGTTCATAGTAATGATAATACAGGTAACAATTTTCAGAAAATGCCTTTTTAAGTTAAAACATTTTGGTAAAACCTGAAACGTTTAAGTTAGAATTTTCTATTATGGTTCTACTGTATATCTCTTGAATCTTGAGTAATATGGCATGGTTGCGCGTACGCGAATAAAAATTAAACAAAAAAACTCAAATTCAAAATTCCCGATTCGGACGGGTTGCATATGAATTTTAACTGTGTATTATTCTATTGTATATATTTTTTTTGTGTGTGACCATAACCATAGAGATGGTTTGAAGTTGTCACGTAAATCCGAGCTCTGTTTTTTGAAAAATGTTAATTATGATGATCTATACCGCCAATTACGTCATACCGCCAAACATGTTTCTCTGATATCGCTCACATTTCTAATGTATTAGGGAGAAGAAAGATGTATATCTAATGCGAGAGTTCTCGCTCGGGTATACTAGTCATCTTATATTATGGCTCTACTGTATATCTCTTGAACCTTGAGCAATATTGTTTGGTCGCGCGTACACGAATAAAAAAATTTAAAAAACTCAATTTCAAATTCCCGGTTCGGACGAGTTGCATGTGTATTTTAACTGTGTATTATTCTCTCGTATATAATTTTTGTTCGACCATAATCAGATGGTTTGAAGCTGTCACGTAAATCCAAGCTCTATTATTTTAAAACCGGATTGAGTCTATATTTTAATTCAATTTTCCAATGTTGAGAGATCTTCAACACTTTGTTTGTTAATAGCAATTAGATTATGAATAACTCTACATTTAATTTATACCACTGCTTTTTAAAAACATTCTATATGAATTAACTATCCAGAACTGCCCTTAACTCCATCTTTAAAAAAAAAAAAAAATCATTTGTGCATCTGTGCTTCTCACCCCGTCTTATAAAGTGGGTACTTACTTATCGCTATTAAAACGTGTAAATATCACTATTTTTAAAAAACAACCAACAATTGTTAATATTTCCAGTTTGAACAAATTAATAAAACTTGCCTCTACTTAGCCTTCATGCAGTGATTTCATATTTCTTCCCGAAAAACGAAAAAAACAACAGCACAAGAACATACAATACTAAATTTGTAGAAAGTGGATCTGATTGTGAGGGAGGTAGGAAGCTTCCGTATTTGCCTGGGGTACACGTACAATCCCCCAATCACCATATCTCTCCAAAGCACTGTTATTTCAAGTTATCAGCTAAATATATATACATGTTATGTATTATTTCTGTTGGAGAGATCCCTTTTCCAGTACAAGTACTGAACCGTTGGGAAGAGAGTTTTACCTAGAGTGTGCGAATCTACCATAAATTGTTGAAAATGCAGTCATTAGTTTTAAATTAATTAAAAACCAGAATTTTTACTAATGGTTGCCAATGTGAAGAGAAGGCCATCATTATATCTAACCTTTCATAAGAATTGCTGATAAAATTTTAGAAAATTAAGCGTTCCTTCTATGATTATGTCCGAAGAAAGGTGATACGTAGAATTCAAAAAATCGCTTATATAATACAGTATTATAAATCCCTTTTCCGGCTCTCAGGAGCGATGGATTTTGACGAATGAGGTGACAAAAGAAAGGGAATTTCTAAATTAGAATTTAACAATTTAAACAATTGAATTAAATTCTAGGGCTTAAATAAAAGTGATGAAAAAAGTGGAAGGTTTCAAAGCTTCGTCGATGGAGAGTCGGCGGATCGAGACGGGCTGGATTGAATATTAACGTTCTCGACGCAGACATCAGTATCGTATAGGCCAGCGTTTTAAAGCTCTGAAACCTGCCGTTTTTAAAAAACGCACGATTCAAGACGTCTTCAGCCATCTTGCGTACGAGCCGTTTTCCTGACAACTTTATACATGTAAAAGCAATTTGAGACTATACAAAAACATTTTAATCATTGTGAATGTTCTTTTTAGATTTCTATGAAAGAAAGAGGAGATTATATATTCTTCGCCATGTCTAATCCTAAAGTACTTTTAAATATGAATACTACACATAGAGAATAGAATGTATAGCTGAGTCATATTGCTTAACTGTTAAACTGAAGAGATATTTTCCATTGAGCCAAACTAATTACTTATTTAGTATAAACTGTTACTTCAACATAGTCATTGTAAACTATTTAGCATCTCCAAATGTGTGTGTTATATAAACATTCTTGGTAATATTATATTTTTTTTAATAAAGTTGTTTCCATAATATCTTTTATACTTCCAATGCATAAGGGAGAAGAAAGATAAATACATGTCTAATATATATATAAATACATGTATATATATATATATATATATATATATATATATATATATATATATATATACATGTATTTATATATATATTAGACATGTATTTATCTTTCTATATATATATATATATATATATATATATATATATATATATATATATATATATATAAATACATGTTCTCGCTCGGGTATACTATTTACTTGAATTCTATTTCGACTCAAATGTTCGCAATTTTGTTTTCAGCTAAGTATGAAATTTTTTTTATTTATAAAACGTAGCCTCAATCTTATATACGTTTCGTTCTTTATCGCATGAATTCTAATGCGACTCAAATTTTCAAAATTTGGTTTTCGTATAAGTATCTCGTTTCCGTTGGTGGTTTTGGTTGCGAATTTGACTAAATAAATTTTATTTTTTTCATTTAGAAACAGTTGAAGTTCCAAAATTTAAGTCTGCTGCTAAGGTTTTTCCGAACGTTCTCCCTTTTCTAATAATCGGTAAAATTATCATCCAAATTTAGTACAATAGTTAACGTTTTGGCGCATTTATTCTCTTCTTCAGAACCGAAAATTATTTTTATAAATGGATATTCCTTAAAGAGTTCAGTAATGATAAGGAAGGGAGTGTTGTTGTTAATTTACAATTTATTAGTTTCTAAAAAAAAAAAAATTAGCAAGGGTTGATTGCAAATATTAAATATCGGTAAAAACGAAAGTACAGAGAGTGGGAATAGGATAGATAAAGAAAGATTAGCCAGTCTATAATAGTGTATGTGATAGTGAAAATTAAATTCTGGCTGCATGTGTTTCTTTTGAAAGTTTTAAATATTTAACTTTAAAACATGACAAAATATATCAGTAGATGGATAAATAAATTTTTCAAAAAAACAAATCTTAAAAAAATTTGTAATATCGTTTGGACCTAAAATAATAAGGTAGGATTGCTTGGTTAAAATTTTAAATTATTGTTTGCTATTTATATGTTAAATGGTGCAATATTCTTAATTTTTGTTTTTATGTGTATTATTTATAATTAGATAATGGACCCTGAGGATTTTGCAAGAGTCGGGAAATATTGGATTTTATAAATAAAGTTATCAAAAAGGTTTTTAGTTCACATTAACCTTAAAATACTTTATAAAATAGACCTTCAATGATAGGTTGAATTATTATATGAAAATTATTTGTATACAAGGATAATTCTCAAATGCTTTAGTAATAACAATGGTTAACAAATATTGTAAATTAAAATAAGTTGTAATTGGAATTTTTAATATTTGTGATAGTGACGGTGAAAAAGTTATATATCCTTGTATGAATATTATTTTCAGTTGTGAAGATGGGGATTAATGCCCCAAAACGTTAACTAATTTATTAGATTTGGTTAATAAATTTACTAATTTGGAAGTATAACTGCCATAATTTCCAACTTAAATAGAAGAACTTCCTAAAAATTTTGAAAAATATCAATAACTAATTATAATTATTATATGGATCTCAAATTAGTGGGTCGTGTTGGAGGCGCATACATTCAACGCACTTGATAAAACAGAAAATTATTACAACCAAGGATTCCCTCTGTGACAAAAGATAACCCATAATTTGGAAATTACTTTATATATATATAAAGGAGGAAATTGATAATGATCCAAAAAAATCTTGTAGTTTCATCTCCGTTTATGGTTTGTATATTTATTATAGCTTTTTAAACATACGATTTTAAAAAGAAACGAAATTTACAATTTCCGACGAGTAGGAAGAATTATATTAAAAACGATCATTCAACTGGAAAATGTTAGCGCGTCCCGAAAGGCCATTTTATATTGCAAAGTAGAAATAGTTAGAAGAAGACAAAGCCGTGGGGACACGGTACGCAACCCGTGGGATGGAACCGGGCAGCTCCTATAACTTAAGTCTAGAATCAAGCGATGCAACAAAGTTCTACCTCCTTCTGTCAACAAACCTTCGTAGCAAACATTTCTAGTCAATATACATGAGGTCTAAGCCTTGCCGAATGTTCAGGATCGATCCATGTAAATTTCCGGCAAACAACACAAGTTTCTGTTTGTTCTACCTTGTCGGTCAACCTGATTAATTTAGTTGTCCATAAAGTTTTGTTATTAATTATAAATGTATTCGAAAATTTATTCAACAAATTCTTAATTTAATTCCTGTACGATAAATTCAGTCGAATATAATATTTATGGTATTAATTCTATATAAATTCTTTAGGTTAAAATTTAAGAATTTCCGGGACAGGTTCCTTCAGTTTAGCATTACAGGCAATAATAAGTGCACCTTAGAACCTTAGAGTAAAAGGTATAAAAAAATAAATTAGCCAATAACAGCAAAAGACGATAATAACAATAGTAGTATGTAATTAAAAAAAAAAAATGAAAGAATGAGATGGAGGCGGTCAAAAAGTGTAACACTAATAGTAAAAACTATTTATTAAGGATCCGACGTTTCGACCCACTTTGCAGGTCTTCTTCAGGGCTGAATATACAAGATACAAAAATAAGAATAAAACAATGGTATGTACAGTGAATGAATTAATAAATAAAACAGATTTAGTGAGAAAAAAAATGAAAACAGTGATGAATTTGTAAAATGAAACAGGCAGAGTAATGACAACTACTAAAAATAAATTAATGAATATTTATACATTAATAAAACTGAATACTTAGTTATTGCTCTGTACTAATTCAGTAATCATAGTGGTATTAGCGCGTGTATTGATCAGCAACTTTGTAAACATCGATTTTATACAAAGGTGAACAATGTTTTAATAACTTGAGTGAGGTGAGTGCTCCGTAATTAACTTTAATAGTGAGAAGTTGTGCTCATAGACCAGAGAGATCACCCACGTGGCAGAGCTGCCTGTTCCTGCTCGCTACTGGTCTCTGGCTATCATCGCCTTGAACAGTCGGTTATCACATCTCTGGTAGCTCAGTGGACTAGACGTCGAATACCTGATCTCGTCGTCTGGTCGTCACGAGTTCGAATCCATATACTTATTACTCTTTTTTTTTTTTTTTTTTTCTTTTCCGTAAATCCATAGAATGTTTTATTTTGTATTATTTTGTTTATGTATTTTTAGAATTTAAATTTTAATTTTATATTTCTACAGTTTATTTATATTAATTAAAATGGATAAGTCCTCGAATATGGACACAGATGAGGAGACGGCCTTTTCTGAAATAAGCGAGACTGACTCGCAATATTTAAAGAGACGAACCCTCCAGAAGCGTCAACGAAACGCTGCACCTGGCTCTGCTGGGAATTCGCCAAATAAAAAAAAAAAATAAAAAAGTAAAAGACAAACAAATTTCACCACCTAACACCCGCAGTAAATCTGCAGCAACTAATGAAATAGAATCTTCATCAACAATTCCTGCCATACCAACAAGCAACAAGTTTGCAGCCCTAAATAATATAACGGAATCTACCACTCATCGGCAGTTCTCTGAACCAGAGCCACCTCCAATATTTGTAAGCAATATTCAAGACTTTATGGCGTTTGGCCATGAAATTGCAAATTTAATTGGACAAACCAATTTCAAATGTTTTTCTCGATTAAAAGACATCAAAATAAACACTACAAATAAAGATAATTATAAAAAATTAGTCAATCATTTGACAGAAAAGAAGTACGATTTTCATTGCTTTCAACTAAAAGGAGAAATAGCCTATAGAGTCGTCTTGAGGGGTCTTCACACCACCACCCCCACTACCGCTATCAAGAAAGATATAGAAGAGTTAGGGCACAATGTGAGAAGCATCTCCAACGTGTTCCACCCTACTGAAAGATATCCACTCCCATTGTTTTTTGTCGACCTTGAGCCAGGACCAAACAATACTGACATATTTCTAGTGTATACTCGTGTATACGTTTCGAAGAGCCGAGGCAGAGAGCAGAAATTGTTCAGTGCACTAAATGCCAAAGTTTAGGTCATACCAAATCCTACTGTCATCATCAGGGCAGGTGTGTTAAATGTGCAGGCTCTCATGCGTCTGACACTTGCCAGAAGCCTCGGGATACCCCAGCAAAATGTGCTCTATGTGGTGAAAGCCACCCAGCAAACTACAAAGGTTGCAGTGTTTATAAAAACATGCAAAGACAAACAATTTTTGTTGCAAGAAATTTGCAAAGGAATGCAATTCTTGAAGACCAAATGCCTGGCCCTTCAACGAGGAATGATCCTGTGAACCTGGGGATTCCAGTAAACATAGAAGAGCGAAGACCGACGAGCACCAAGAGCGGGATAAGAACATATTCTAACGTCACAACAAAACATCTACCTCGTCCACAGGCGCCTCAATCCTCCCTACCCCAGCCTCAGACCTCTCATTCTCAACCTCAGACCTCTCATCCTTATCCTCCGACCTCCCACTCTCAACCCCAGACCTCCCTTTCTCAGTCACAAACCTCATATACTCAACCTCAGAGTTTACATTCTCAGCCTAAAATACCTACAAATGAAATTTCATCGAAAAACGCATCCCTAAGAGTGAAGTTACCGCCACAGATTCCACCACCCTACCATCCCAAAAATCCTGATCTATCCCAGTCGCCCTATCCTTCACAAGAAGCTCAATTAAATGTGGATCCCATACAACGATCCCAAAGGAGGGTTCAACCTCCACCAAGGCAGATTAATCCTCCACCTCACGACTCTGCCTTCTACTCCTATCCTAGCCAAAACCCTTCCGACATAACATCAATCCTATCATCATTCCTTCGTGATCTTCAAGATACAATAAGACCTCTTATCACAATACTTACCAGAGTCCTAACTGAAATCCCGCTCAATATCTCACGATGAACAAAAATATCCTAACTATCCTTTTGTGGAATGCAAATGGCCTACAGAATCACAGAGACGAACTTGATATATTTCTCCACGAAAATTTCATTGACATTGCTCTAGTTACAGAAACCCATTTCACGACGCGTTCTTTCTTTTACATACGTGACTACATTACATACAGATCAGATCACCCAGACAACACATCCCACGCAGGCTCTTGCATCCTTATACACAAATCCCTACCTCACTCCCTAATTCCTTCCACTCCAACCGACATCATTCAATCAACATCTATAACCTTATCCTCCCACCCACTGAACATTACATTCTCAGCTGTATACTGTCCTCCTGGTAATTCCCTTTCCTATAACCACCTTGACGCCTTATTCCGATCCCTTGGTCCGCGCTTCGTTGCTGGAGGGGATTACAACGCCAAAGACCAACGGTGGGGATGTCGAACTTCCAATACTCGAGGCAGGATTCTTTCTTGTATCAGGACCTCCAATAGTTATTCCATCCTCTCTCCTATGAACCCTACTTATTGGCCTACATCTCTTAAAAAACGCCCTGACATCCTAGATATATTCGTTACTTCCCAGATACCCTCCTTCCAATCCACAATAAAATCCATAGATGACCTATCCTCAGATCACAGTCCGGTTCTGCTTCTCTTGCATTCAAACCCTGTTCCTAAACCCTCTCCTCCTTCACTGATTACAGGACACGTAAACTGGGACAATTTTCGGTACGATCTAGAAAACAAACTAGACTTAAAAATTCCGTTAAAAACTAAACCACAGATCGATTACGCTATTGAGGAATTCACAAGAGCAATAGGAACCACTATTTACGACAACACAACACGCCACAAAATTAGAAATACCCGAGAAACCAATTTACCACATCATCTCCGCATTTTATTAACTGAAAAGCGCCGAGCAAGAGCGAGGTGGCATAGAACAAGATACCCATCAGACAAAACTCATTATACAAAACTGACCAACAAATTAAAAATAGAAATCAGAAAATTCAAAATTAAAAATTTCCAGAACTTTTCAGAGAGCCTAACTACTAACGATAAATCATTATGGAAAACTACAGCAAAGCTACTAAAATTCAAAACATTTAACCATCCGCTCCTCACTGAATCTCAGACCTGGTCAAGATCAGATGAGGAAAAATCCCAAATATTCGGTGAACACCTATTCAAAACTTTTAATCCTCATCCTGAAATCCTTAACCCAACCCATCTTGAACATGTTGAGGCAGAACTAACTGTTCCACTTCAGATGTCCCTTCCTCCTAAAGCGTTTCATCCTTCCGAAATAATTAACATCATTCAGAAATTGCCTTCCAAAAAAGCTCCTGGCAATGATCTCATCACACCATATATCCTAAAACAGCTCCCTCGAAAAGCTGTCCTATTCCTAACCTATATATACAATGCTTCACTCAGATCCACCTATTTCCCTGACCCTTGGAAACTGTCTATTATAAAAATGATACCGAAACCAAAAAAACCACCTGAATGTCCATCCTCTTATCGTCCTATTTCCCTCTTGCCCACTATGGGCAAAATCCTAGAAAAACTCATATTAAAACGACTGTACCCAATCCTAGATTTAAATCAAGTGATTCCTGACCACCTGTGTGGATTTCGAACATCCCATTCTACTATTCAGCAGTGTCATCGTGTGGTGGATGTGATATCCATTGGAGTGATAACATTGGAGCGCGGAATGTACTGCACGGGAGCCTTTCTTGATGTAGAACAAGTTTTTGACCGAGTCTGGCACCCGGGACTGCTTTACAAACTCCGTCAATTCCTTCCCCCAACATATTTCCTATTAATCCGTTCCTACCTCACCGATAGAACCTTCAAAGTAAATCATAATCTTGCCTACTCATCACTATTCTCTCAGTCCGCCGGTGTACCTCAAGGTAGTATCCTTGGCCCCATCCTTTACACGGTGTATACAGCTGATATCCCAACCCATCCTAGCACCATCCTCACTACTTACGCTGATGACACATGTGTGTTATCTGTGAACAATGACCCATTTGCCGCATCTCAAACCCTGCAGTCACACATCACAGCCATTGAAGAATGGTGTCAAAACTGGAGAATTAAAATAAATCCCAACAAATCCCATCAAATCACCTTTACCCTACGTCGTAAACCCACTACATCCTGTCCTACTGTATCCTTTAATAATATACCATTTATCCCTGTCGAACAGATCCGGTATCTAGGACTCCATCTTGATAAACGCTCAAGATGGAGAGGATACGCTCAAGAAACTGCTCGTAGATTTCGACTGCTACAACACTTACTTGACAAACGATCCAAATTACCGATATTCTACAAAAAGCTCATTTACATCACCATTATCAGGCCTATTTGGACATACGGGATAGAGCTTTGGGGCACCACTAAACCATCAAATTCCTCCCGCATCCAATCCTTGCAATCCAAAATCCTTCGAAAAATCCTTAATGCTCCTTACTTTGTCACAAATAAAATTATACACAAAGACCTCAATATCCCATTTGTTGCAGATTTAGCCCGAAATAGATATACCTCCTTTAATTCCAAACTCCTTGCCCATACCAATCCTCTTGTTCGTAGCCTTTCATCCCCATGTATTCCTGATAATCCTCTGAGGCGTCTGAAAAGAAGATGGCCACGGGACCTTCTAACTTAAAATAGACATTGAAGTGCTACCAATGGGTGGTTCCTTCACAAGTAATTCTCATGTCTTGTACTCTAACCTCACATTTACTAGTTGTATTATGTAATACAGTTGTAAATTTCATTAATAAAAAAAAAAAAATAAAAAATAAAAAAATAAAACTGGCTATATAATAATAAAAATAGATAAATCAAAAGAGAAATAATATTAACTAGAAATAATTAATTCTGCTAAATAAGTAAAAAAAAAAAAATAAAGGGAGATACAAATAAATAAACAGACAAAATATAGTACCTTGAAGCTCCAAGGGAGAAAGAATGACTTAGCAAAAAGCAAAGTAATTAAGGAGCCGGTGTAGGAGTAGTAATTAGAATGTAATTAATATTTTATAGAGAAGGCAGTGGGGAGAGGTTTTCATAATAAGTGCAATCTGTTGGGGATGTAAAGAACAAATTTTATTCTAATTTTTGTATCTTGTTTATTCAGCCCTGAATAAGACCTGCAAAGTGGGTCGAAACGTCGGACCCTTAATAAATAGTTTTTACTATTTGTGTTCCACTTTCTTTTACCGCATCTCGGTCCATCTCATTCCTTCATAAGTTCTACGGTCAACCATTGATTATTCAACATTATAAAAATAATTCTGAAGTGTTTACACGAAACATCAAACTACACTTCTAATATTAATAGAATAATACGGTATATGATTTAAAAAGGAATTTATAATAATTAAGAACTACGAGGAATGCATTAATAATTATTTATAAATTTTTAATAAAAATTTGGAACATCTATTTACGATTCTTTTGGAACTGGTTGAACAGAAATTAAATGAATAGGCTGGATTCGAATGAGGGAAGAATATTGGAGCGAGATAAAAGAAGGAATAGAATTTCATAGGGACGAAGATCTTATTAGAAAAGATCTGTTGAAAACTGTGGTTTTGCTGGCCCATCGTACATTACTATAAGAGGCCAAGGAATAGAAAAAGCGGGAATGGACAGAGGGATTGAACTTAAGGATACCAGGAAATACCAACGACGCTATGTAGAGTAAAGCCACTTCAACTCCTCATTAGATCGGGATACACAGGCGTCCCTTGGGATACCGAAGATGAATCTTACAACAGTATTCAAAGTGAATGAACAATGTGCCTTCGGGTTTCAAATGGAAATAGGAGATGAAGTTAATTTAAGGTATCGGGGACGTGAGGTATTGGGGACATGTTTTTTCCTAAAAGGGTTTGGTGAAATGTGATTCCAAGGGTTTTTTTTATGGTAGAACAGAATTTATTATGAGTTTTATTTAGGAATAGGATTGGATTATGTTTTGCCTTTTGTATTCTCTGCATTCAACTTCAGCTTGTTAGCTCCTGCCCAGAGAATAATTCGATTTAAGTCCTCTTTGAGTTTTTTTGTGGCTTGTAGTAGGCTGGAAGGCGGAAAGGACAGGTATAATTCTAATCATACTTATATCTGGTCCTAGCGTTACTAATTCCTGAAATAATATAAGCCTTTCATTTCCCCCAATACGAACGTATTTTTCTTGATTCTGCAAAATTATGATGTATTAACGATATGAAACGAATAATGACTTTGTCTTTTTCAAGTAAAAACTGCTTTACCTATTAATGGGCGAAAATAGTGAGATGAAATCAGATGGTGAATATGCAAACCTTCCGTTCTGCTTCTTTGTATTAAAATGAGATTTTTTTTTATGTCTTATGTTATAACAATTTCAAATTACTTCCTTCTATTTTAATTAATTTTTGTTTGCAATCCTCAATTAATTTAGATTCTAAACAAACAAATGAAATTACTATAGTTGCTCTCCTTTTTTCAAAATTGTCAAAACTGAAAATTAGTTAGAGAGAAACTAAATAAGTATATATCCCATTAGCGCGTTTATTATTTCAAATATGACATTTAATCACAAAGGAGAGTATAATTCTACAGAGGAAAATTTTGAGGGAGTACTTCATCGGGAAAAGAAAAAGGAGAAGACCAAGAAGCACGTGAAAGTGGAAGGGATGGTCCGCTACTGATAAATCATGAGGCAAAGAGTCGCACCGAAATGAAGCGCCAGGAAGTTAGTCTACAAAGTTCAACACGCTATATCTCAGATAATACTAGTCCGATTTCGATGATTTTTTTTTGTTTTGTAGGGAATTTTATTACCTGTCCATTTGCATACAATAAAAATTGGACGGACGGATTTTTTGTATTCGATATTTTTATTATACGTTTCTTGGAATTAAACGTAAAACTTCAAATTTTGGAGGGACGGTTAAAAAACGGTTTTCTTGGTAGATTACAATGGTTCTTTATTGAACATAATAAACAAATAATAAAAATAAAATTATAACAATCACTAATTAAAATTTTAATTTTCATATTAGTTTAAGAAACGAATGTTAATGTAGGTTCTTTTCAGAATACGAAAAAAGAACTTTACGTTTTACTTTCTACTTCCTCATTGTGAATAAATTTTATCTCTGGGCCTTTTTACTTCTCTGAGCCCTATATTTTTGTTTATAAAATTTTATTTTGCAAATATGTTCATAGTTAATTAATAAAACTAAGGCATTCGAAAAATGCGATTTTTCACATTCGTTACATAAATCTGGTGGTGACGATATATTTAAAATGACATATTTAATTAAATTACCATAAAACTCAAGGACTGTTATAGTGGATAGAACAATTTTAAAATATTTATTAAGAATAAGAAACAATTAGAGGCAATCAATGTTATGTAGTGGTTAAATTTACCATTTACCTAAATTTAACTTAATTCAATTTACAGGTTTTTACCTTTAAAGAAATTATAATATCCTTAAACTTTTTTAAATATCTATTTTAAAAGGCTATTAATAAAACTTCAAAGTTATTTTGCATCAATATTGATATTCTAAAGTTTTACAGGATGTCTGAATATTAAAAAAAGAAAGAATATTAAGAAAGAATAATGAAAAAGGGGATACCAGACGCTTCATCGTTAGAGATTGAACGTATTTTTCTCCAAAATTTTCCACGCTATTTACAGTTCCTCCAAGATAAGTTTTCCTGTGTAATAACACAGTAATAACTGTATTTTTCTGTAGAACTGAGAAACCATTATCTGAGACGGTGCTTCAGGTATAGATCCTCATAATTTTAATTGGAATTTCTCTACAACTGCGTACCTTACCGAGTTTTTAATTAGTAACAAACAATATCATTATTATTTCAATTTATAATACCTTGAAATGGAGGGTTTATTTTACTATTTCGTCTTCTATTTATACAAACATTTTCTCCGAAATTTGTGCTTGCGGAGAGAAAAAAAAACTGCAATATACATTCCAAAATAAGTAAATTGAAAAATCGAAATCTTTTAATATTATAAGATATCTCCCCTGTATTAATTTCCTATCGTTACTAGGCGAGGAAGTATTCTAATTTGGTCAAAATTTCCATGTTCAGTTTTCAACGGAACGATGAGTTTTAGGTCCCCCTGAAATAACGAAAAAAAAATCATTCTCAGCCATTGGTTTATGTGTCTGTGACACGATTATGTCCTGAATGAATGGATACATTTTGTTGTGTTTTTTTTTATTATTGTTTCGGGTTTACGGTTGCCGTGTATCAAATCGAGCCTATACGCAATAGTAGAAAATCTTGTTTCTCTTAGCCATGAAGAAGGCCTACAACTTAGGCCAAAACGTCGACACATGAGTTTAAGGATACCCTCTGTAGGGACATTTTCACTAAGTGTCCTTCTGCTCTACCAGTCGAGCCGTTGGCTAAAAAAATTGTTGAATACGTACTGAAGGTCAAGCTAAACACATCGCCCTTCTTATGGCTTCACCGGAGTCGGGAATTATAAAATATAAAATACGTGTATACACTAACATGAATTACTATCCTCGGTAAATATTGAGCGATGAAGTCGGGTGATCGTTAGTGGGGACTTTAAAAACTTCTTCACTCCAAGCACTCCAGTCACTCTACTCCATCGTTCCATTTGGAGTTATCGCCAGTGACCTTCTTTAGGTAGTTGATAAGTAAAATAAGTAAATAAAATTCGCTTTATTAATGCTCCTAATATTAAATATTTCTCCTTGTAACTATATTATTTCTTTATGTCAGTTATTGATCGTACAGAATGGGATGTGGTGCCGTATTGAATTAGTGACAAAGATATTCCCTCTTGTGCACTAACGATATTTTCTGGTTGAGTTGGATCTTAGTAATTAGGTTGAGGTTAATTAGTCAGGTAGCAGAGCCTACCTTATTGGCATCTCTTCAGCTTGCCTCGAGTGTTCTGCCACTAGCGTATTAACATCCTTAAAGATCCAAGCAATTTATCATTTCTTATAATTAACAATAGAAAATAATTTTTTTAAATATTTTACTTCTTATGAAATTCGTATTTGGAGACTACAGGAATAATTGGTTCAGATTTTACCTGTTTAGAGTAAATAAAACATATTTTTGAAAGATTTTCAGGGCTACAACATATTCATTTGATACAAGAGTGCTGAAAAAGTAAAATTTACATGAGAAGCGTTTGAAATTTGCTTATTTCGGTTTGTTACTTACATTTTAGTTTTTAAATAAAGTTAATCTTCATTTTTTAATCAATTAATCGTGAATCAGAATGTGTCAGTTTTTCATAAAATAGTGCAAGTTTTTTTAGAGTTTCTGGATAATAAAGATACATTTTTGAAAAAGAAAAGAAAAAAATCTTTTTATAAAACAATAAATTGAATTTAAAAGTAAAAATCAACTCAAAATATTTTATTTAATATTTAAAAATATAATTATCCATACAGAAGCAAAATATCAATACTTTTGGCCACCTGACTGGCATAAATAATATTATTAAAATATTAAAAATAATTTGTTATTATCTTTATGAAGGCAGTCTTTATAAAGTAACACTAACATTAAGTAACGGTTTGAAATAAGTTATTATTTTTACCAGTAAACTTAAAATAGCTGAATTAACAATAAATTGTCAATATGTATCAACAAAACCATAAATATGGTTTTGTTAAATTATACTGAATAAGTCAAGACACGCAAAGACTAAGTCTGCATCCGGAGAGAAGCAAAACAGGCTACCTGATATTGAAAAAAATCTGGTGCGGTACGCGCATAATAATCTTTGAAATTATTTTAAAGAGTTCCCATAAACACTAATCGAAATAAACTCAGCAGAATGCACTTCTTCAAGTATTTTCTCGCGTTAGTGTAATAAATTAGTTTTTAGATAAGTTTAGTACTACAATTCCGTGCACTAAATATTTTTGTTTTTTCAAGCTGAAAATTTAAAGAGCTTTAAGGGCTATTGGGCAAGTTTCATCAAAATCGTCTTAGCCGTTTACGAGAAAATTGAAAATAAAAATCGTAAATAATTACCACTTCCGGTTAGTCCGATACGCTTTATCTTTGCTATTACTGGTCCGATTTTGATGATTCTTTTTTTTGTTTTTTTAGATAATTTAATTCCCTTAATTACCTTAAATATGTCTAGACATAATTTATCATAAAATGTATCCTTTTTAAGTTATGTGCAAATAAAATATTCTTTTCATCATAACTTTTGTTCCTGCATTTCTTCGGTGGTGTACTGCATGCATGAAAAGTTAAAGCCGTTTATGAAGAATAATTTAGGCAAGTTTCATGAAAATCGTTTGAGCCGTTTTCGAGAAAATTGTAAAAAAGTATGAAATCGATTATATAAAGTGGCACTTCCGGTTAGTCGATTTTGACGAAAAAATTGCTGTAAAATCACATGCATATGCCTATTTTAAATATGTAATTTCAGTATCGTAAAAATTTTCGTTTTTGAGCTAGGCTGTTCATATACACACTGACTGACACACAGACCATTTTGCGAGGCTTGATTATTTGGACTCTGTCCCCTTAAAAAGTGTATTTCCGTTGAAAACTAGAATTTGAAAATTTTCACGATCGCAATACTCCCCCTTACTATATGCTTGGTATTTAGGTAAGGGAAAGTAACAAAAAAAGTATTGAGAAAAAATAATTCGATAGCCGGAAATTATCGTAATATAAAATTATCCTACAAATCTAAGAATTCCTATTGGTGAATCTTTCAGAAATAAAAGGATAATTCGATTTGAGAACCCTTATGGAGTTGTTAAGATAACAGCACCTGGATCCAGTTTTTCTAGGAAGAAATAATAAATTTTGAGATGCCGACCACCCTGAAGTACAACAACTGTGTTCATTAAAACTATTAAAGGATCCGAGAAGGGTTAAATTAAGTTAAAGAGATTTTTGGAAACACTCTCGGATGTCTACAGCAGCTCCCACACAGGGAGGAGCTTGACTCTACCATGAATACCACGTTTTTTAGTAGGAGTGCTGGCCGATAATAACAACGTTGGAGATGGAAACTCCGCCCCGACAATTTTATAGCCAATCATAAAAATCATCTATCCCCTACCTGTGGAAGAGGTGGGAGCAATCGAAAAAGTTGATATAAACCCAGGACAAGTGGAGAGCTGGGACTATAGACTGGGGACTCTACACATCCTTATGAGACGGAGACGGGCTTGAATAGTTACTGCTGGGATGTTCCCTTGTCCTGAAGATAGACTGATCAGGGATGACCTGCAGGAGATCATCACTAGAACCTCCTAGATGTTCTTCAACCATCAATTGCATCAAATAAATCTTGAACAACCAAAGATTTTTTAGTAATGATTAAATTAATCTAATCAATCTGAATCACTCCTTAATTAAGTAAATGTATATGTTTATATATGAGTTTTAATCAAATAAGTTTGAAGTTTTAATAAAATAAAAGATTGTTTTTTAAAGGAAGTTGTTTCTGCTTATCCTAAGCCACTATAAAATCTAATAATATCATAATACCATTAATCCTGTAAGTATGAATATTTGTTTATTTATAACTTATGGTCTTCTAGGCACAAAAGACAAAAAAAAAAGGAAAAAGGGTAGAAACAGTATAAATAAAAATGCCTTACATCTATACAGAATAAAAATTATCTACTATGCTAATTAATTTAACGATCCCTAAAAATAATATATAATAAAAAAAAATACATCAATAAAAGAAATACAATACTAATAATAATAATTAAAAAAAAATACACCTTCTGCATTTGAACTGAGCTCTAAACCTGTTTTTAGAAAAGAGGACTTCATCATTGAGGTTGGTGGGCCTCCCCCACCGGAATTTTTAATAGTTCAATATGAAATGTCCTTTGTTTTCGTGGCTCAGCCACACTCCAAATCGTGACCAAGTTGTGCTCTCTTATTACCGTCACTCGGAACGGCGCTTCGTATCGCAAAGGTTCTTTCGTTCGGCTAGACCCTATCCGTCGGTAAACAATGGTCCCGATGCGAAGATCATCCATCCTATCCCTGAGACCGACGTTCTCTCGGGCGACCCTCCTACGCTTCTCGTTGATTATACGCCCGTGCGCCTTTTCCCATATTTTTGCGAGGCCCATTCTGTTTACCCGTAGCTGCTCTGCGATGCTCTCATCTACAACCGAACCGGCGTCATCTCTCCGGCGAGCTCTTAGCCCAAAAAGGACCTCGAATGGGGCAAACCCCGTCGCCATATAGATCGAGTGGTTGTATGCTGCAGTTGCTCTGGGCATTGCATCGTCTGCGTCCAGGCCCTTATCTACGTGAAATACCCGTAGGTGTCCCAATGTGCTGTGGAGTCTCTCTATACTATCCCTACATTTAGGGTGGCCGGGAGTGGTCCAATGCCATTCGATTCCTAAACCTTTCATTTCCGCGCGTATCTGGGCATTATCGAATTCCCGCCCTCCGTCCGATGCTATTCTCTCTGGTATTCCATAGAACTGGAACCAGAGGCGAAGAGCCCCGATAACCGCCACCGCCGAACGCTCCTGCACTCGATGCGCATGGCCGTTTTACTAAAAACGTCCACAACTGTCACCCATTTAAAGCCGCGCGTGTTAAAGTGTCCAGTTAAAGTGGAGGTGTCGATCTGTAACTCGCAAAGTGGTACAGTCGGCGTTATTGTTTCCTCTTGGCGACCTATAGGGGGTGTCGGTCATACTTCGTTTGATGAGATATCTCGCAGTCTCCGATCACCCTCTCAATAGTCCGCCGCATACCCTGCCAGAAATACCGACGCTTCAGGGCCGCCAATGTTTCATTCATTCACCTATGATTTGTCCATTATTCTGATAGGGTCTCTTCATGCATGTTGTCAGGTTAGAGAGAAAGAAGAAAAATAAAAAGAGAGAAAAGATAAAAAAAATGATTTTCCTGTACCTGTTTATCTAAAGGTCCCACGGTTTCGGCACCACTTATGGTCTTCTAGGCACAAAGGACAAAAAAAAAGGAAAAAGGGTAGAATAAGCACTCTCGAGAACTGATTAAACACTGACTTTATTTTCCTATCAAGCCTCTATATATAGTATTACTAGTGTTTACGTTTACACATTTAGGATTAGCTGTTATATTCTGCCTGGTCCTACCATATCTTATACAGTGGTGTATGTTTATTATTTATACACCTTAGGAGTCGATATTTTGAAGCTTATCCAGAAAGTTTTAGATTGAAATGATCATAAGTCATTTTCCAGACTATTACAACGTACATGACTGAGGAATATTCAATTCGTATAACAGTGTGAGGTCTCTCCCCAGCTACGAACTATTACACTATAGAAAACTTTGAAGAAAATGGTCAGATCACCTGAGTGGTTAGTACACAGGTATTTTCTTCCATTCTTGTTTCATTTGTTTAACCTTGACCTGCATTACTTCGCCCTATCACCTCGTTCTTTTGAATTTAGTGTTAACATTTTTCTTTCTAGGCACTTTTTCTGCAATATCTAGGACAGTTAATGATGACAATACATAGTCATCTTAATATTTCCCCATGTTAAATAGTCGAATGGATTCTTCTCCATATGCAGTTTTCTCTGAAATTCGTTCCGTCTCATTTTCATTGTCTTCTCTTTTCATATTCTGTTTTCATAATTTTTTTAGATGTTCTCTGGCAATTTTCTCATATGTTTTGATCTTTCTAGTTCTTGGAATCTTAATTATATATTCAAAAACTACTAGACTATCTCGATAAATATATCGAAAGAAAAAAAACGTCTTTCTAAAATTTGATTTAATCTAAACATAATAGAATGTCCTATGAAAAAAAGCAAAATTATCGAAATCAGATCAGTAATAGCAGATATATAGCGTATTGATCTTTGTAGACTAATTTAATGGCCCTCTGATTTATCCTAATCAATTTCTTCCTGTCCTGAATCTCTCCCATTTAATTGCTGACTCCCATCCCTGACTTCCTGGCATCTCTCTCGAATCCATCTTCCGACTTCACCAGCTTTTTTTCTTTCCTTTTCCCACTCAAGTGTGCCTCCAACACTTTCCACTATATCCTGGCCATCTTAGCCATCATGCTATAAGAAAAGTGGTATGAATGGGCACACTAGATATATTTGAAATATGACTTTTTGGAAATAATCAACCATTGTCTATTAATTCACAGCGTTTTTAATGTTATTAACCTTCTAAAATACGAAATAACCTGATAAATTAAGTTAATAAACGTCAATCTAAATTTATTATTAACCTGATGAGGTTGCTTCCGGGGTTGGAAGTTGGAAGTTGTCATGACAACGATTACGGACACTTACCTACCTAAGCAAGCTTCTGTTATTATATGCTGTATAACACAAATCATTATTGATTCTTTTTTGAATAATTCAATGTTCCAAAATAAACCATTATTATAACAAAAGGGGAATAGAAATTATAGATAAAAAAATATAGATATAAAAAAAAGTTATAGATATAAAAATTAAAGATAAGTTAGTGGAGACGACAGGAGAATGCGCCGCTGTCGACCTGGAATGGGATCACGACGCCGCCTTCGATGGGGATATTGAACATTCCTTCCTCTGGTATCCTTAGTGTATGGCGAGGTTGGGGTTGGTGATTGCCGAGTAGTTTGTTATAATAACCTGTATTCTTTGAAATAATAATATATTTTATTTATAAATAAGACTTAACGAACCAGAAAGTTCAATGCCGGCTCCACCGATAAATTTTGCCTACATGCCTTCCTCCATTGAGGAATCAGAATCTACAATGTCATAACCTGAAGGCCTGCTGCTCTAGCGCCCTTACTCAGGCCCCACTAGCTTTCAATATCAGTATCGCGGTTGGGATACCCCTAGGAAGAGTATAAATATAAGTATAAATTCTTATAAATGTATGAATTTGTTTAAGATGATTTGTTTTGTTTATATTTAATTCTAATTCTACTTTTGGTTTCTATTTATTTAAATTCCTATGTAACTGGATATGTATAGATTACATATAGCTGTAATATTATTGCTCATAAGTTTGGTGGAATGTATTATTTCTCAATAAATACGGTTTATCCATCTACAAAGTCATCTATAGGTCTCATCTACGTATATATACCTATATACATATATCTAGGTACATATACCTAGGTATATGTAAGACCTAAATGGAAAATTCAAATAAGAAGGCAAGAGTTTCATGAATAACCGAAAATAAATCACCTGTCGATATTTCGCCAATTCAGGCATCATCAGAAAAGAATAAAAAAAAATTATAAGAAATAAATATAATAAACAGAAAGAAAAAAAAACTATATATCGACAGATGATTTATTTTCAGTTATTTTTTAGACTCTTGGCTTCTTGTTTGGATTATTCCATCTATGTCTCATTTTGAGCTTCTGCTCTTGCATATATATATATATATATATATATATATATATATATATATATATATATATATATATATATATATATATATATATGGGAGTCAGGATGGCCGAGCGGGTTAAGGCGCTTGCAAAAGTGCACCTACTTACAAACCCAAAGGTTGGGAGTTCGAATCCCGGTCTGAGACCCGTCAGACTACTGGAAGCTCCTAACACTACCCCGCGTAACTAAATTATGAATCGCGTTGTAGTTTTCCAGAACGTAAACAGCCGCCCGGAGTTAGGGTCCATGGACGGTCTGCTTCCGGGAAAGAAATATAGATCCTCGTGCGCTTGCTGATCCTGAGCAGCCATAATCCGTGGATTTTGACCGGTTTGTCACTGTCTTTGAACCCGAGTGAGTCGGTGGGATGGACACTGCCGAATTGGCCGCAATGGGACCGGTTATGAATAGCCTGCCGCTGCACCTTGGAAACCATGGTTCGTAGCGACGTGAGGTTGTGTGAATTTTCCAGGCTGTCTGAGCTCCCCCAAGCAATTCGCGGAGGAAAGTCGCGTTTGTTGCTAAATAGGATGCGAACAATCTAAAACTATTCAAGATAATTCAGTTGTAATTGCACCATAGCAAATTACACACAATTCTTTAAAAAATATAGTTATAGCCAAAATATATTAAGATAATAAAAATATATTAAGTATAGCCCTGCTAGGCTACAGATATCTCACTTTCAGGGAAGCTACTCTTGTCTGTATGAACACCACATCGCGCGGCCAAAGATCTCCATGATCTATAGTGCCAACCGAAAAAAAAAATAATAATAATAATAATAATAATATATATATATATATATATATATATATAATGTTTTTCAGAATTATGTTGTATATACCAGCCTGATATAGATGATATAGAGTATATCCTAATATACAAGAGAGCATACGTCATCAATCACCTGAACGGAGGGGGCTGGCAGGTCCGGTCCATTGCTACTCGGTGACGTCATATTGACCAACAAAAGCTGCTGGAGACAACAATGGATGACAATTAGTCCATCATTGTTCGCCTGTTTTTGTTTTTTTCGTTCTCTCCTCCCTCCATTCCCTAATTTGATCCTGTCCGCTCCATCTCTTCTATTCCCTCTAATTAGCGAGAAAACATGTTTATAAATCAAATATGTTTATTTAAGAATAGTTGAAATCGTAAAATATAATATTCTTTTCAACTAATGTAAAATTAAAGATTTTTTTTTTTTTGCATTCTGAATAAATACAAGCATTTTATCATAATCTAAAACAAAATCAGTATATTGTGTCGTAGTCCTGTTTTATATTTCGAGTCGGGTTGTACATTTTTATTATCATAGTGATAATTATAATGCCTAATTCGGATGCCTAGCAATTAATAATAATTTGTTTAATACCGTATTTGGGAAAATGTCTTCTAGGTATCCGGAATTTTTATTTTTGATTCTTTGTATCAACATTTTCATGTGTTTATTGTTATTATATTTCGTCAATGTCAGGATGAGACTGTCACATATACACATATGTGATCACTGTCTTGGATGTTCAAATGGGTGATTTCTTGAGTTGAACACCTGATTTCTAGCGGTAAGGGTATGCAATAAACACTAACACATAAGAGGAATCTTTTTGATCAATTTAAATCATGTTATGATTTTTTATCACTAGAGTGCATTTCACCAGCACACAGGAGAAAAAATCTTGTTTATAACAAAATAAAAAAAAAAAAAAAAAAAAATGGAAGGTCACACAGTAGGTTTCCCCGCGGCAATGAAGATTTATTTTTTTAATTAATGGAATTAAGTACGATACTAGCTTGAATAATTTATAAAATTAAAATTTATGAAACGACTCAAACTAAATCCCAATTTTCCCAATCCTAAATACAAAATTTCGACTTTCTACCGTTAACCGTTTTTGAGTTATGCGAGATACGCACGAACGGACGTACGTACAGACATCACGACGAAACTAATCAAAATGGATTCAGGGACGGTCAAAATATTTCCGTTGAAATCTGAAAACCGAAAATTTTCGCCATTATAATACTTCCATTATTGCCTACAAGGAAGTAAAAAGAGGTGTGCCAAGAAGGCCTCTTTGTGACTTCGCAGTCCTACGTTCTAATGTTGGGACTGAATTAAAATATTTAACAAATAATGTCATTAATCAAGCCTGAAGAAAGACATTTTGAAACTATCAACTCTGTATCAAATACTGGACGGTAAATCAATTATTCTTATAAATCTATGGCTTGTTTGCTTCAATAAAGGCAGTGAAGTTGGTTTTTGACAGGCGATAGATATTAATTTGAACTGATCAAGAACTATTTGTGATAGCGCAAACACTGCGCATCCCACTTCATCGAAACAAAATAAAAAAAATATTTACTCATTCCTACTGACTTATAATCAATATTGTTGAAAATAATATATCAGTTTAAAATATAGATACCGTTGGACCAAGGTGGATTTGACAATTATATCTTCTCACAGATATTTTGCTTTTTATTATTTCCATTTCCTATAGTCTTTGACTAAACATCGATAGGTTTTTTCCTGTTAAACCTGCATGAAGGTAAAATATTTCTGACACTTTTTCGAGTCCCAAATTGAAGCGAAAAATCTTCAGGAAACTCAGCGTTCTGCTCCAAAACATGTAGCAATAACTTAATCGAATTAAATTCTGATTTTGTATAAATAGTTATAATATTTTATATAAACGCCTACTTATGATATGTAATTACTGTTCACAGTTTAAAGTAAATATGTAATTTAGTCTATTTTGTCATTATTTTATTCACTCTTAGTTCGCCTTAAAAGACAATCTGTTCTAGACTAAAAATTAGTCCTATTTGCATCCCATTTCTTTCCCCAAGACATTTAATTTAACTTTGCTCGAGTTTTTTACAGTTCTAGGATTAGTTGTAATATATCTTGAGCGGCCTAAGACAGGCTATTTAGTTTTAGAGTAGTTCTCTTGGCGCTCGGCTACTGCCTTGATGACTATCATTTGTCATTGTGATGCTCCCTTATCTTCCAAATTTAGTTTTTGTTCTTTTTAGACGAAATTATTAAATGTTACTTTATCAACTACCCATGAAAGAAAAATGGAGTAAGCGGCTGAAATATTTTCAGAGGTATCTCAATTTTTTTTTTTTATGCAGTTCAAAATCTATTCCCCTGTTCCTAAGGACCTCTTCTACAGTACTCATTATTTTTAAGTGAAATTTAGAAGATTTGTATATATGGATTTACAGAAACTCAACACAAAACTTGAGTAAATAAAAGCTGAGTTTCGCTGTTTAATTAATTATCTGAATGAAATTTTAAGATTTGTCTTCGGCACGTCGAGACGGGCGCATGTGTCCCACTTTTACGGCGAGTTAAATTGGCTCTCCCCTCCAACCGTAGACAATATTTCCTCGGATCTTTCCTATACCAAACCATCACCAGCCAGCACCCGTCCTACATCTACAGCCTCCTACAATTCAAATCCTCGGTCCACGCACAAGAAACATTACGCCTTTCTAACCTTCATATCCCCTCTCCTCCCACAGAACCAAAACATTCGAACGTTCCTTTCTCGCCCGTTCCTCCATCCTCTGGAATTCCTTTCCTTCTAATATCCGCCATGCTTCTTCTCTATCCTCATTCAAATCCTTCCTTTTCCAGCACCTTCTTTCTTTCCAAAATGATGCTCTCTAATTACGAAATTTAAATTTTAGATTAACATCTAGATCAGAAGTAAATAATAGTTTTTAATGCACTAGCTTCAACTTTGCTAATGAAGTTGTTATTATTATATTTTTCATTATCTCTCTTTTTCTTTTTTTTCTGTTTTTTTTTTTTTGTCCACATTAATTATATTTTTCGAGTCAAGAATTTATTTTATTTACTTATTTATTTTCCTGGAAATATTGTAAACATTACCTGATCTGTATTTTTTATTGTTATGGCCAGATATTGTTTCTGTTTTATTTGTTCAATTGTGTTATTCTTAAGGGACATTGTCTCAGATTGAAGTTCTTCTTCTATTCTATTCTATAAATTTTGGTCGAATTCTCGTAGTTAATTGAAGCGCGAAACGTGTTGGAAAACACTGGACTTGGACAAACAGCCTATGTTGTCGTTTTCTAAGAACAGAATTTTCATTATTGTCGAAGTATTTAACTAAACCATACGACATTGTCTAACTCCACATTTTTTTGTCATTGAGTAGCCCAAAGATTGTTCAATCGATTTGTTCTAAGTTGGGACATTAAAGACACAGGACGACTAAAAGAGACAAAGAGTACTAATCCAGCTTTAATATAGGGGCCAATAAAAGGCTGAATTATGAGATGGGATTAGCGGGGAGAAACATATGGTGATTCCGCCAGCTGTGGAATATTTTCATTAAAACGCCTGTTCTCACTGAGGTTGGTCACTCCCAAATTTATTATGAGCCTTATCTAGGTTAGCTTCGTTTCTCATAGAAAGTTTATTATGGCTATACTATAAGTTTATGTGCGTTCAATCTATATATATATATATTGGGTCATTCCCAATATCATCATGGGTCACTCCCAAATTTATTATGAGCCTTATCTAGGTTAGCTTTGTTTCTCATATATATATATATATATATATATATATATATATATATATATATATATATATATATATATATATTGAACGCACATAAACTTTATTAATGTTATCCATATATCTTCAGTTCTAAAATCAAACAAAAAATTCAAAAATAAGCAATTCAAAATATAGTTTGGTATTATTATACATATTAGATGTAATATAAATCAGTATTATAAAACATTTATGAATTTAATTAAGACAAGAAATCAAATACATGTTGGTACTCACCAAGGTTTAAATGGATTATATCAAACAGAAAAGTTTGTACTAGTTCCTTCTCGCATTATACTAACACTGAAAGAAAGATAGATAGGATATTTATAGGTAAATGGTTTAGGGGGTGGGGGTTTTCCAGTAATTCCATAATGAAAAATGAAAAAAATCATAAATTCATCAAAGACTCAGGAGTTAAATTAATTCATCACGTTGAAAAAAGCCTCAAATTAAATATGTATGAAGCACTTGAAATAATAAAATCCTTCGAATCCAATCCAGATTTTTGCTTAAATGACCAAATAAATATCTCCAATAGTCCAATCTTAAATGTATTCCCTATATCTATAACAGAAAAACCAATTACTCACCGGCATTACTGGAAAAATCCCGTTTACCCGTTTACCTATAAACTTCCTATCTACCTTCAATTATCTTTTTTTCTGTCTTTTGTCCTGTCATCACTCTCGAGCGCTCCCCATGGCTATCTGCAAACCTTACCTCCGACCTGAAAACGCTGGTTGCTTGTTTATTTTTAGTGCAAACCCTTCTAACTTATTGTGTAGGATTTCTGAACATAAATCTATAAAAATGCAGTGTAGACAGTATATTTTGTGTATGTCTTCAAGAGTGGGCATCAGCCCTTTGTCGAATCTTAAACTTGGCGGCAAGAATGTACTTGTATTAATTCTTTGGTTATGTTCGTCTTGGTATCCCTGTTAGTTCCTGCCTAAGGAGACATAACCTTCAAAGTTTCTAGAAAAGCTTCCCAGTATTGTGAAAGGTACAACGTGTTTGTATTTATGTGAATAAATCACTTCATTTTTTCATTCCTTTTCCTGTACTGGAGTCCTAGAAGAAGGTGAGTACACCTAGTTTTTTTAATGTAGTTCGTTGCTGAACGATTGCATGTTTTCACATAGATTTTTTTTTTATATTGATGATGTACTATTTTATGAAAATACGCTGTGCGTATACTTCTCAGTCCTTTGTGCCTCAGTCCATTGCTTCAATAACTTCAGTAACAGTAAAATTGAGTCTCCTATTTAAATCGTATTTTTTTTTGAGAGAGAGAGGGAGGGGGTTTTAAACTGTAGTTTTCACATTATATTCTACATAGCTTTATTATCACATAATTTCCATTAAAAAAATCATTACAAGAATGCCAAAATTTTGAAATTTCAAAAAGGTCCAACAATTTTTGCACAGATAATAATTATTTCAATGTGTTCAGAATCACTTAGAGACACTTCTTTGCATGACTGCAATTTTCGCAAACAATTAATACTAAAATGTTTATTGGGAGGCTATTTGTGAGAATTTGTCGATCATTTTAGAGGCAGTTTTCGCTAGTATCATCATTCTGAATAATTGTTTTATGTGTCCATTTTCCTAAATGTATTATGTATTCCGTCGTATGGGATACATACACCAAAATTAGTTGATTATGATTTTGAAACCCTAGCAGAATATATCTTAGCTACTAATATAATTAATTATTAAGTTTATAATAGTTCAAATGGGAGATTAATTATATTTTAGTTCTGGTGTTTAAAAAAAAGATTTTTTTTTTAAATTTGATAACATTTTTAACATTCTCAGTCCTATGCACCCTTACCTTAGTCCTTTTTCAACAGTAATTAATGAATTAGCTAAATAACATTGTTCGAGCAAATAAATGAATGCTGCTTTGAAGGATCAATATCCATACATATAAGGTGTGGGTTAGTAAAAATAATAAATAATAAAACTAGCAATTTAAAATCATACATTCATGTTGACCAAAATGTCCAATTTTCGTGAAATAACCCATATGATAATAATAATGTATTTGCATCTGCATACTGATAAGATTTTTGTTTTTTGTGACGTAGTCCAAAAATAAAGGGTTTTTTTTACATATTTATTTATCTATGGTATGGTTATGTATATATTCGATCATTTTGTATAATTAGGGCAACGGGAGTTGGTCTCAGGAGAGTACGTGTGCTTACCTTAGCAAACATCTCACCTAGCTCTCAACTCTAAGCCTCAATTAATTAACCCAATATCAATGTTTACAAGAGCCCCTCTCCCCTTCCCACCCCAGGCTATGTATCAATCATTTCTCAGTGAAAGTTGAATATTAGTCAATTATATCATAATGTGATATATTAATCACGGTGAAGGTTTTTAAATACGTACTATTCAATAGCAAATATTTGGCAGTAGGAAAAAAAAAATTGTATTAAGAAACCGCATTTGTGTTTTAATTAAATTTATTTTTATAAAACATTCTGGATAATAGAATAAAACTATTTTTAGACAAAAATAACACATGAATTAGTTCTCTAATAAAACATAAATAAAAAAAAGCTTAAGTTAGCGATATTTCGGTTCTTTCTCTTCAAAAAAGGTTATCAGTTTGGCTTTTTCTTCTTATGTATGTCTACTCATAACTTCGCCATTTTTTAACCGACTACTATTATTCCGTTTTTAATCAAAATGGTACAAAAGGACCCCCAAGGTGGTAATAAATTATAAATTATAAATTTCTTCAGGATCCGACGAACACTTTTAGAGATTGAGTATTTTTTAGTTCTTCAAGTACTTGAAATTCATAATTTATTACATATCGACATCGTTTTTTGAAAAAGGCTTAAGCGCCTAAACCGATTACCGCTTACAATATATCGAGAAAAAAATATTGGAAATGTTCTAAAAATCTAATATTGATGACGAAAGGCAAAATACTAACGACTCCCAGCCGTCACTCTGGTCTTCACCAATGCTAGAAGCCTTTAAAATATTTTTTTTTTTTTAATCTTCTCCTCGTTTACCGCTGAGCGGTGTGAGGCTCCTTCTGATAGGGCCTGGTCCAATTATCCCTATCCTCAGCCAGCTGTCTTCTTCTTTCCAGTCCATGCCTATCTTCTAGAAACCTTCCTTTACTCCCTCTACCCAGGTCTTTCTGGGTCTCCCACGTGGTCGCTTCCCTTCCACTTTAGCCTCGAGGGTAACTCTTGCTAGCCTGTCTTCAGCCATCCGCAGGACATGTTCGAACCATCTTAGCTGGTTCTGTTCTATTCTTTCTTCTGCAGGCCAACTTTTGTTCGATGATGCTTCTCAGTCTTTTCTCGAGCACCTTTGAATAAACTTTATATGGGATGCTGAGTAGGGATATGCCTCTGTGGTTCTGACATTCACGATTATCACCTTTCTTGAAGATAGGGATAATGATTGAGATTTCCCAGTCCTTAGAGATCGTTTTCGTTTTCCAGACGATGTTCAGGAGGTGCTGGAGGCATTTCCAGTGCCTTAAGGCCGCTTAGTTTTAACATTTCGGGGGATATGCCATCTATTCCTGCTGCTTTTCCTAGCTTGAGCGATTCTATAACCTCATTCACCTCTTCGTCGCTGATGAAGTCATCCTCTTCCCACCTGCCTTCCGTGCTCCAAGTCTGCCTGATTTTCTTCCAGTCTCTGCGCATGGTTTGCTAACAGGTCTTTAAAGTATTCAGCCCACCTGTTGATGATGTTTTCTGGACGACTCAGGACTACTCCGTTTTTGTCCTTTATATCCTTCAGCACGGGTTCTTTCTGCTTTCTCATGCTCCTGAGACTTCTATAGAAGAGTTTCTGGGTTTCCTTATAGTTCACTATTAACTTCTTTCCGAAATCTTCCCAGGATTTTCGTTTTGCATTTATTAGAGCCTCTTTTACTTTCTTTATTTGTTCCTTATAGGTGGAATAAGCCGCGTCTGTTTTTTTTTTTTGTAAATATCGCTTCCAGAGAATTTTCTTCAGCTTGACTTCTTCCTTCTTTTCTTCAGTCCACCATCCAGTTTTCTTAATTCTCTGTTCGAGTTTATTTTTAAAAAAACGACGTTGATATCACGAACTTACACGTGATATAATATGAAACAGCAAAAAAAAAAGTCGAGAATGCTTAACACACTATAAAATCTTTTTTTCAATATTGTTGGAGACAGAGAGAGGAACTTCTCAATGGACAACTCCTAACCACTCGCGATAACTACAATAGTTTAGCTTAGGTGCATTTATAAATATATTTCTTTTTCTTCTTTTCAAATAAATAAATCAGCCATTTTCCCAAAAGTGGGATGTATAATGGGCAATTAA
The DNA here is from genome assembly GCA_948150685.1 of Rhaphigaster nebulosa. Taxonomy (NCBI): domain Eukaryota; kingdom Metazoa; phylum Arthropoda; class Insecta; order Hemiptera; family Pentatomidae; genus Rhaphigaster; species Rhaphigaster nebulosa. The sequence goes on from OX411306.1 coordinate 7,754,375, forward strand.
TAAGCATAGGGGAATACTAAAAAAATAAAAAAAGTGAATCCAACAGTGTTTATTTTACTCTAAATAAATAATATTTGCTGTCTATTACTGTCTCGTAGAAGCAGTGTGTTTAGTATGCCTAACCCATGCATTTCGTATTTGAAGTTTACCCACTGAGAAATGTGAGAGAAAAAAAAATACATAAAACCACTAACAATAAATAAATAAAACGACTTCAAAACTGCACGCAACAACCACTAAAGAGATGAAAATAATTGTTCTTACTTAAGTAAATTATCAAGTAGCATTAATAACTATTCCAAATCAACCTAAACAGTGCAATAAGTTAAGATTTTTTTATCTTAGTGCCAAGTCGCTACTCAACTTGAGAATTTTGAAGGGAAGGACTTGAAACAACTTAATAGTTGAAAGGAATGAATTGTGCTCCATTCTTTGTGGCATTGCACCGACATAAAAAAATATTAACTTATTGAACTGTTCAGATTTATTTCGAACAGATACTAATGTTACTTAATAATTTAAATTTTTATGAAAAATCATTTCTATCTCTTTTGTAATTCTTGTGTACAGTTTTGAAGTCAGTTTTTATTTTTCTATAAAGTTTTTTTTATTATAATAGTTATTAGACGGGGAGAGAGCTCACACTTTTATACACTAATTGTGTATTCCTCAGCCACGTTGTAAATAGTCTGGAAAATTACGCTAATCATTTTAATCTAAAACTTTCTGGATAGCTTCAAAATACCGAGTCCCAAGGTTTATAAATAGCAGGTGGGCTCACATGGATACCCAAACCCGCAACACTTCTTCACTGTACTGTTGTCCTCACTAGATTGTCTTTATAATTAATTTTACCAAATTACCCTATTAAAATAAAAAAAAGTACCGTTGAAATAATTTAGCAATAATTTAATGTAATAATCATTTAATTTATATAGTCATTCTATGTAAAAATTAATTATATTAGACGTATATTTTCGAAAAAGAAAAAAGATCGTTTTTATTTAATATTTTTTAGTATTCAAAATATAGTGCGATGGCCGAGAGAGGTGTGTGTTGGATTCCCACTAAAGTCTTTCAATATTTATTTTGTGGTAGCCCTAATACCATCAGCCCCACAAAATGGCCAACAGGAAAACCAGTCGGACAAATTTACCCCAGCAATACTTTCTATTCTAAGGCTATCTAAATGGTTCTAAGGCACGCTAACTGAGATTTTGGAAACAAAAGATGTTTACTACAGTTAAGTTGACATCAAGAAGATATATTACGCCGTGTACACAAGAGGGTACAAACAGTGAACGACAGTAGAGTAGCGAAATAACGGAGTTAAAGAAAAACACGATTAAAGAAAATCGATCCTGACAAGAGTGATAAGAACTGATAAGAACGAGATCCAACTCTCTCCGCTTTTGAATCCATTACTTTAGAGAAAGAAGTACACGAGAAGTCTCATATCGGATCAATAGTCCCTTCATCAACTCGGAAAAAGTATTTTATTTGACTCGTGTATAATAAACTATTTCGATGAAACGCATGTTAAATTGTTAAAAAAGCATGTTTAAGCTCCATCACCTAAGTAATAATTAAAAATTATAAAACATTGATAAAAATTTAATATTTATAATAGAACTCCTTAAAACGCAAATCTGCAGAAAAGGGGGAATATCCAGACGATGCAGTTTTAAGAAGCGTTGAAAAAAAATAAAAAGGCTGTGGAAAAAAATAAAAAAAATAAATAGTAATATATAAAACGTATGTTTTAAACTATCCCATCCTTAGTCGTATCTAATCACGGCTAGTGAGATTATTCCAGTTAAATACTCGGTATTCCTTACTCAGAGTACTTTTTACCCATCTTTAGTGTTTTCTTCCAAAGAGATTTATTAATTAGCTTCGAGAAACTTATTTTTAACATTTTTAAAATAATTTCTATCATATAACTTATCGCAAAATGATGAATAATAACTGAGATATATTGAGGAACTAAAATATAACATTGCAAATATCAAAATGGCGCTGGTGAAAGGAGATGAAACTCCCCAAAAGTACTTCTTTACCACCAACCCAAATCAGATACAAATTTTCAACCCTCTAACTCGGGAGGGCTGCAAAGGTGCGAAAAACCTTAAAAACTAAAAAAAAAAAAGAAATATTTGGTCATCCTGAAATATACCTCCAGTTCTATATTATTATTCTGCCAAGAAAACAACCTTACATGCCGAATTTCAGCACATTTGATCCGAAGGGGACCGCAGGATGTCCCCAAATAAAACCCCATAATCGTGTTCTAAAGCTTATGAAACGAATATAAAATACAAATGGGGTTTAAATCCCTCCAACGACTTTCGATATAGTGCTGTATTCTATTATTTTCGGTAAAAATACGTCTAAAAAAACATTTTCTAGGTTTTCTCGTGATCGTAAATTGAGAAAAGTCTGGATTTTGAGATGCCAAAGGAAATACCTGTATACTCCTGACAATTCCAGGATAAAGCTTGAGAAATTCGAAAGAGATCTCTAGGCAGAATTATTAGCGTTTGTATAATCATAATCTCTTTAATTTCTAGTATTAATTTTTTTACATCAAATGACTATATAAATTAAATTATTATTACATAAAATTATTGTATATTCAACTGTAAATTATTTTATTTTGGTAATTTGGTAAAATTAATTATAAAGACAATCTAGTGAGGACAACAGTACAGCGCAGACGTGTCACGGGTTTGGGTATCCCAGTGATCCTGCCTATATTATTTACTATATACACCTTGGGAAATCACAATATATATATATATATATATATATATATATATATATATATATATATATATATATATATATATATATGTATATATAATAGGTTGTTTTTCTTGTTCTTTTTTCCTTCTTGCTTAACTTGCATAGGACTTCTCTTAATGGTGTAATAGTAAACACTTCCGTGTGTGAACTGCCCTATTGGGGTATATTGAATTTGTAATAAAGATATTTTGAAGTTAGAAGGTGCATAATTTCAAGAAGTTAACGTAGGTGTATATCTGCTAATAAATTCATATTTTTTTTTTTTTTTTTTAATGGGTTGTAGATTCACAATTTTTCTACAGAAACATAGACAGTAATAAATGCACTTCGTAATTTAAAAATTAATAAATATTACTGGATAAGGGATCTTCTTCCCTAAATAACTGAGGTAACTGTAACTAGATGAGGTAATTGTAACTAAGTGAGGTAACTATAACTAACTGAGGTAACTGTAGCTAGGTGAGGTAACTGTAACTAAGTGAGGTAACTATGACTAGGTGAGGTAACTGTAACTAAGTGCGGTAACTATAACTAATTGAGGTAACTGTAACTAGGTGAGGTAACTGTAACTAGGTGAGGTAATTTTAACTAGCTGTGATAACTGTAACTAACTGATAGTTCATATATAACTCAGCTAACTGTAACAAAAGTTTTTAAGATACTAAATTTCAGGGAAATTTGTAACCTTTCAAACTTCTTTTTCTTCTTTACTGATTAAATTAACAACTTTTCGGACCGAATTAGTCCATTTTCAATAGTAAAAACACAATATAAAAAAAAACTTTGTCAACAATTGCTGTACAATTAAAAAACCTTAATTACGTAATTAACGTAAATATTGTATAATAAATAAGTTTTTCTGTATTCTCGAATAATAACTATTCAAAAAGATAAAATATCACTATCAACATTAAAAACAATCTTGTAACACTACCATTGCTAATATAATTGAAAAATAGCCAAATAAACATTTATAATTAAAAGTTATTTCCTAATGTACCTCCTTCATTACTTTTATTATCTGATCCAAACTTCGATTATAGCCATAGTTATTTCTAATATATATTATTAATTTTAAGTGGCCTTAGCTAACTGAGATAACTGTAACTAACTCAGGTAATATAAACTAGGCGATTTAAGTGTTATTAGGTGAATTAACTGTTACTCGGTGATGCAACTGTAACTAACTCAGGTAACTGTAACTAACTGAGATAACTGTAACTAACTGAGGCACCTGTAACTAGGGAAGATAACTGTCCGGAAAGATGTTCAGCGGGGTGCTTTCCTCCCCCACGCCTTAAAGGCCATTACATTCCGCACGGACAAGAGTTTTGTTAACTACCATAAACATTCTTTGATGGGTGTAAATTGAGAGATGAATGTAAAAAAAAAAATTATTTGTGTTGAAAAAATGTGAATCAAATCAAGTAACTAATTATAAAAAAAAATATATGTGTTCCCAAAGAAAACGAAGATGTAGCTGACACATTCTCAAAATAAAAAATCGAACAAAGAACTATGGATGAAGAATGCATTGAAGAAATCTGAAGCAGAAGAAAAAACAAAGAATGAAGTGAATGCACTCAGTAGAGAAGGTCTTGAATGGCTCTTTGTGATTTCCCATTTCAGTTCTCGCTGAGTCCAAGATTGGAGCAACTCCATTTACATTATTATCGAAATGTTACTACTCAATGACTCTTGGGCACAATTATAGGTGAATAAAACATACATTTTATTTTGTTCATTTATTCCCCCTACGATATTTCAATCCACGTTGTAGTTATATAGAAATAATATATTGTAGTTTTTACAATGAACTTAGTAATGAAATCAAATTTGCAGCGAAACAAGCGCCAGAAAAAGAAAAAAAATTACGTCGCATATAAGTCGCATTTTCCTCCAAAATAGACTATTGCACTGGGTCGAAGGTCAGTGGAGAGGGGCGGAATGCATTTTCAAGATACGACCTTAGTGACGGATTTCTGCTGGATAGGCTTTTTTAAAAATATATATTTAAAAAACAATTTAGGATATAGATGGAAAGTTCCACATGCGAAGCCTAGTCTCTAAATTAACGGAAAATCTGTCGATATTTCGCCAGTTCAGGCATCGTCAGGACAGATGGAGAGGAGAAAAAAAAATATATATATATAAATAAAGTGTAGCATATCCCACATCCACAAGCCAAAAAGACTCCAACCAGATCCTCACTCCAGAAACCCACACAACACTGAAGGAAAGGAAAGTTACATACAAATAGCTAGAAAAGATTAAATTAAAAACAGCTGATCATAAAAATAAAATAAAAGGAAAAAAAACCTGTACCACTACAACCCATGAAGGGTCTTGGGCTCAGTACTTAAGAACCATACTGTTTCTAAGCCAACGGTTATGCAAGGATTTGGCCGAGATCACGCTCAACCCCCAGGTGTTTCCCCCAATTAAGGGTGCCCACTTTATAGAGGCTGGGTGTGCCTCAGGGTCGATCCACTGCTGATAACAGAATGAATAATTAGCTACCACAGCCGGTCTCGAACCCGGGATCGTGAGCATGGTAACACAGTGCCTTACCAATGAGCTACTCCGCTCCTAAAATAAAAGGAAAACACACATTAATACTGAACAACTAAAAACGCTAGGCTTCATCTGTGGAACTATCCTTCTATATGATAAACATTATTTTATTTCTCTTTTTTGTTTTTGCTCTTCTATATTTTTTTTTTATTAAAACAAATTTTCGACTCAAAAATAAACCTTATTAAAATTGAAATGTGAAATGAATAAAGAACAATTATAAAATGAGAAACATTTTTGTTCATATATTTTCTCCACGACAATTCGATCGATGTATTTTAACATCAAGGCCAAACGCCAATAAGAGAAGAAGAAATACTGAATTCCTAATTATCTATCAATGAATAATTTGACGATAGTATTAAAAAAAAATGGCTCCTTAGCTCACATGTGTGATTAAGTTGCAAGTATCCAAAAAAAGAAGATTTATAATCAATCTCTCTTGAGGACCTACGAATTAGCAGAACACCAAATCCCTCAACAAATCTTTTGATTTAGGTAACAATTCCATTCTAATTATAGAACCCAGTCAATAATATATAAAAAAAAATATTTAAATAAAATAAATAAAAAACCCACTGCTCTCCGAGTCTTTTCATATCCATCTCATTCCGAATCCCACTAACCACAAAATTGATAAAGACTATATTCCATCGATTTGCTCTAACATTTTCCACCTTCCCAAGAAGAAAGTTTTCTTGTTCCTTTATCATGAACAATATGATAATTATTTTATATCATTATATTTGTATAATTTTTACTCCTACATGTAATAAAAAAAATCTCAGATCTGCATTTATACAAAAATAGGTTTGTCATTGTGTTTTGTGAAGAAATAATTGAATTGGGCAGGCATGAGTTCCTTCTGTTATTGTTAATTTATTTTTGTAGTTAGTTACATATATTTTGGAAACTAAATACCTTTATGAGTAATGAATAAAGGAAATAGGGAGATCTATCAAAACTATATGAAGCAAGCTCTGATTAAACTTGATTCTATTACCCTCTTAACATACCCTGTATCGTAAATAACATATCATTAGTCTAAAGTCTAAATAATGTCTCGACATAGTGTGTGCGATGTTGCCTGGAGAAAGGAGACCAATAAATAGCCTTATATTGAGCAAACTTTAGGTTACCCTCGTTTATAACAGGTACGTTTATTGGTAATGTGCGATAAGTGATAATTACGTAATACCAGTGACACAGCTGGGTGAGAAGTCTTGGGATCACCTAGACCCCTGCTTTGCCATCCACTTGTGAGGGTAGCAAGAGTTGTTCGGAGTTTCCTGCGCAAAATATAAATATTTAATATAGGTATGAATTTGTTCATGATGATTTATTTTAATTTCACTTAAAATAACTTTTCTTTATCTTGGTTATTTACGTATTTTTCTAATTTACGTATTTAATGGTCTATCAATTTATTTCCATTTGTGATGTCCATATTTTTTTAATTACTGTTGTTTATTGTCATTTTATCTTCTTTTTTTCACTTTGTATATATGGTGTGAATCGATTCTTACAGCCTAAATACGTACTGCTCTTGAGTGAGGCAGATTGTATTATATCTCAATAAATGGTAATGATACCATAGCAACGGTTAGTTTTTCTTTTTAAAAATATCTGATGTGGATACCGCATGACTTTTTTGTGCGCCTATTAAACCATGCACACGCGCGCGCGCGCGCGCACCATTATAAAAATATTAAAAACGGTTAGTACGGAACTTATCCATGAAAATCTCGATTTGTTATTTTTAGCACGATTAGTATTTCTCCAATCTAAGAAGGGCGAGAAGTAAAAAAAAAAAAGTTGCTGGTAAAGTGCCACTTCTGGGTATCCAATATTAACTACAATCTAGTATATTATTTATATTGATGCAGAAATCTTGTAAACCAAATTCCAGATGTTTTGCATTATATTTTAATATAATAATATGCAAGAGCAAAAGCTCAAAATGAGATATAAATAATTGTTAGGACAAAAATGGTTAAATTCAAACAAGAAGCCAAGTCAGTTGACATCCGCATGATGGTATGGAAGGATCAATCTAATTAGGGATTGATAAATTATTTGCCACTTCTATAAATTAGTTTTATTGAAAACTAGTTTCGAATGTTATACATTCATCCTCAGTTCAAGATTTAAATGGATTATATCAAACAGAAAAGTTTGTACTGGTTTCTTCTCGCATTGAACTAACAATTGTTAGTTCAATGCGAAAAGAAACCAACTAGACATACATTTATCCAACTAGTTAACTAGAGAGGATAAATGTATGTATCATTCGAAACTAGTTTTCAATAAAACAAATTCATAGAAGTGGCAAATAATTTATCAATCCCCAATTAAGAAGCCAAGAGTCTCAAAAATTACAGAAAAATAATAGGCAGGTGATTTATTTTCTGTTATATTTGAAACTCTTGGCTTCTTGTTTGGATGTTTCCATATATGCCCTAACAATTATTTATGTCTCATTTTGAGTAAGAGCTTTCTTTAAAGGACCTTCTTCTTCAGTGCATTTTAGCTTTCCCTTTCCTCTGGTATTTGTTAGATTTCTTCTTAATTATTTTATTTACATTTCTGATCCTTTTTATATTTTGGGGGTTTTAGTATAAGTGTTTCCTTCTTTTTTTTTTTATGATCAGCTGTTTGTAATTTAACCTTTTCCATCTGTTGTCATGTAAACTCCCTTTTCCCTCAGTTTGTGTCTTTGTGTCCTGGTGTGGGGTGCTGTCTCTGGTTAGTGACTTTTTTGTCTGTTGATGTGAGATGTGCTGCATATTGTTCTTCATGTAGGTCTTTTTTCTTTCTCTTTATTTTATTTATTTCTTTCTTTACTTTTTCTTTCTCTTCTTCTGTCCTGATGATGCCTGAATTGGCGAAATATCGACAGGTGATTTATTTCTTGGTTTCTTGTTTGGAATTTCCCTTTTTAATGTAATGTTTTATGAAAGTTAAAGTACCACTTCCAACTATCCAATTTAACCAAAATCTAATATATTACTTATATTAATACAAAAGTCTGATCAAATTATCCAGAAATATTCCAGTGCGTCCTAGTATCGTCAATATATCGGCCGTAGTTTTTTGAAAAAGGATTTGTGGCGACTGGGCAGTGATAGTGATATCAGTGCCAGGGAGGTTATGGTTGTAAAATGGGTTTGCCAATGTATATAAAATTAATTATTTCATTTTTTCGTTTTTCCGCTAAACATTTTCAGTTAACTAATTTTCTTATTGCAAATTTCAATAGTCAAATTTTCTTGCGTGTTCATTGGCAAGCCTATTAATTACCTCCCTGAAAAAGTTGTTCTGTTGAGAGTTCTCTCATGTGTGTATTGTTGTCCAATAATTCTTATTCCGCTATTTTCTCATTTTGTTCCAGTATACCTTTTATGTACCAATTGCTTTGGAAAATAAAAGCACGGCTTTGAATTACTATCAATTATTTAGTGTACATCGTACCCCGAACACCAATTACATTAAAGTGGTGACCCCGACGTGATCGGTGAGTACAATTGTTATAATTTTTTTTTTGTACGCTAAGGACTATTAGTGAAGATGCCCCTTAGCAATGAATTCGATTTATTGACACTGGATGGAGCCGATGAGGGCAAAGAGACGGGGTTTGCTCCCCAGGTGATCGAAGCTGCTTCGGCGGCAACAGTTGCGGCCCGAATGCCCACATTTCGTAAGAGTGACCCGGAGATGTTTTTCTTACAGTGCGAAATGGTTTTCGACCTGTACCGGGTCACTAATTCGCTTACTAGATTTAGATACGTGGCCACGCAATTGGACAGAGAGCCGCTCAGAGATGTCATAGACCTCATCAGGCAACCTCCATTGGAGAACCCCTACGAATTACTCAAGGCCAGGCTGATGGGGAGTTTCGGTGATTCCGAACATACTCGAATCAAGAAACTCCTCGAAGACCAACGTCTCGGGGACCGCCGCCCATCGCACTTTTTGAGGGAACTGCAGTCTTTGGGAGGAACCACACTGCCTAGCGACCTATTAAAGTCAATCTGGCTACGGGGACTGCCAGATGGGATGCAGGCAGCGCTAGCAGCTGCGGAGCCGGCCGACATGGTCAAACTCAGCACCATTGCTGACCGCATCGCCGAGATCCAGGGGTACCGAACCGGCGAAGTAGCTGCCATGCGGCCCTCCACCTCCAACGACAGAGAAGACAGGCTTCTAGCGGCCCTGGAGAGATTGACCGATCGCGTTGCAGCTCTAGAAACCCGAGGAAGGTATGAGGGGAGGAACCGGCCACGAAGCCGTAGCAGAAGTAAGGGTCGCCGCCTGTGTTATTACCACAACAGGTTTGGGAGTAAAGCGACAAACTGCCGCCAGCCGTGCGATTGGAGGCCCTCACCCGTCCCGAAGCCATCGGGAAACTAGTCGCAGCGACGGACAAGGCGGACTCTGTCGCTCAGGTAATTAACCGCCGACTCTTCGTCACGGACAAGAAGTCCGGGCACAGATACTTGGTGGATACAGGAGCCACCCTATCTGTGTTCCCGGTGAAGACGCCGACGAGAAGAATGAGCGAGGAGTTCACGCTGTATGCAGCGAACGGCACCCCTATTCCGACCTACGGTAGCACACTGCTGAACGTGGACTTGGGGCTGCGGAGGAGCCTTCCCTGGCGTTTCGTCGTGGCAAAGGTGAGCTACCCCATTATCGGCGCGGATCTGCTATATCGCCATAACATATTAGTAGACCTCGCCGGTTGCCAGTTGGTAGATGGCATCACTGGGCTAACGACGCGCGGCAGGCTGGCGACAGTACCAGTTCCCACTGTGTACTCCGTCCCAGCAGGAGAATGGTACACAGAGATCCTGCGCAAGTACCCCAGCGTCACGAACCCGACCACGTTCACGAAGCAGCCCAAGCACGACGTGCGGCACTACATAGAGACACGGGGAGCTCCAGTCGCAGCGAGAGCTCGGCGCCTTCCACCGGAAAGGTACATCGCCGCCAAGAGGGAATTTGCCCAGATGATGGAGGAAGGGATTTGCAGGCCTTCAAACAGCCCTTGGGCTAGCCCTCTCCACATCGTGCAGAAGAAGGACGGTGGAATCAGACCTTGCGGAGATTATCGTCAGCTAAACGCCAAGACAATTCCCGACAGGTATGCAGTTCCGAACTTGGCGGATTTTAACATCAATATGCACGGTAAGAAGATCTTCAGCAAGCTGGACCTCAACCGTGCATATTATCAAATTCCGGTGGCAGAGGAGGACATACCGAAGACAGCAGTCATAACTCCCTTTGGTCTATTCGAATTTCTCCGGATGTGCTTTGGTCTCAGGAACGCCTCTCAGACCTTTCAGCGTTTTCTCGATAGGGTTCTTCAAGGTCTGGAGTTTGCGTGGTGGTACCTGGACGACATCGTCATATGCTCCAGAGACGAAGAGGAACACCGAGCACATCTGGAGGAAGTACTGCGACGGCTGGATGACCAAGGGCTGACCATAAACTTGGCCAAATGTGTCTTCGGGCGTCCGGACGTCGAGTTTCTCGGATACCACGTGAATTCGGAGGGCGTCACCGCACTGCCTGCTAAAGTCGAGGCCATCTCCACCTACCCACGACCTGGCACGGTCAAGGATCTCCGACGCTTTCTGGGTATGTTTAACTTCTACCGACGTTGCATACCCAGAGCGGCAGAGCTGCAAGGTCCGCTTAACAAGTACTTGGCTGGAGCGAAGAAGAATGATAGGTCGCCAATTACTTGGAGTGAAGATTCAAACCAGGCGTTCGAGCGCTGCAAGGCCGCCATTAAAGCAGCGGTGGTGATTGGACACCCCAAGCACGATGCAGACCTCGTGCTGGTCTGTGATGCGTCCAACACTGCAATGGGTGCTGTCTTGCAGCAGAAGGAGGGCGACGCCTGGCGGCCTCTAGGATTCTTCTCTAAGTCCCTCGCTCCAGCCCAGCAGAAATACTCCACATACGATCGGGAGCTGCTGGCGATCCATCGGGCCATCAAGCACTTTCGAGGCCAACTGGAGGGGAGACAATTCGTCATCTGGACAGACCACAAAGCTCTGGAGTTTGCATTTTCGCAGAAGCCGGACACAGCGACGCCCTTGCGGATTCGGTTGGTTAACTTCATTAGCCAGTTCACAACCGATATCCGCCATGTAGCCGGGAATGACAACACGGTCGCCGACGCGCTGTCGAGAGTGGAGGATATTGACTGCACGGAAGACTTTGCTCGTCTAGCCGAGGAGCAAGCGAATGATTCGTCGATCCAGGAAATGTAGAAGAATCCTCGTCTCCAACTTCGCTGGATGACACCTCCTGGAAGCTCAACAGCGGTCCTCTGCGAGACCTCCACTTCTCATGCGCGACCTTACGTTCCTGAATCCATGCGTCAGAACATCTTCAAGCGGCTACATGGGCTCAGTCACCCCGGCATACGAACCTCCAGACGCTTAGTTGCCCAGAGATTTTTTTGGCCGAGCATGAATGCCGACATCTCGAGGTGGGCTCGCTGTTGCATACCCTGCCAGCGCTCCAAAGTGGTTCGGCATACGGTCACCCCTCCGGGTAATTTCGAGCCGAGCGGGCGGTTCGAGCACATCCATGTGGATATTATCGGACCTTTGCCACCCTCTAATGGACAGCGATACTGCCTCACGATGATCGACAGATGTACCCGTTGGCCCGAAGCGTGCCCATTGGAGGAAATCACCAGTGTTGCGGTAGTCGAAGCAATATTGGGCACGTGGATCTCTCGATATGGTACGCCTGCAAGGATTACCACCGACCAGGGACGCCAGTTCGAGTCAGACCTTTTCACTAGTCTCACTAGTGTCCTTGGTATCCAGCGTTGTCGCACGACGGCGTACCATCCGCAGTCCAATGGGTGCATCGAGCGGTGGCATAGGTCCCTTAAGGCATCCCTCATGGCAGCACTCAACAATGATGGCTGGACGACTGTGCTGCCAACAGTTCTCTTGGGTCTCAGGTCGGCCGTTAGAGAGGAAATCGGGGCCAGCGCTGCTGAAATGACCTTCGGGCAGCCTCTACGTCTCCCTGGCGAGTTCTTCGAGCCTTCCAGACGTCCTGAAGACACCGAGTCGACGTTGAAGTCTCTTCGCCAGGCCATGAAGGACCTTCGCCCAGCTCCTCACCGCAGCAGCACAGCCAAGACGTTCGTCCACCGAGACTTAGGGCACTGCAGTCATGTGTTTCTGAGGGATGACCACGTCCGTAAGTCACTGACTCCTCCCTACTCTGGCCCTTTTAAAGTCATCTCGAGGGAAGAGAAGACCTTCACTGTCCAGCTGCCTTCCGGTCGGAAGGTCATATCCATGGATCGACTGAAGCCGGCCCATCTCCTGGACGACAACGGAGAAAGCACCGCCACCAGAGATCGACCCACTCCTACACCTGCCGCAGGACCTTCAGGCGACCATCCGAATGACCTCGACGCAGACCCTCCTACGTTGCAACGTGGTTACCGCACTCGCTCTGGTAGAGAGGTGAAGCCTAAGGTGCGGTTCTGTGCCGATGTCATTGGGGGGAGTGATGTGGCGACTGGGCAGTGATAGTGATATCAGTGCCAGGGAGGTTATGGTTGTAAAATGGGTTTGCCAATGTATATAAAATTAATTATTTCATTTTTTCGTTTTTCCGCTAAACATTTTCAGTTAACTAATTTTCTTATTGCAAATTTCAATAGTCAAATTTTCTTGCGTGTTCATTGGCAAGCCTATTAATTACCTCCCTGAAAAAGTTGTTCTGTTGAGAGTTCTCTCATGTGTGTATTGTTGTCCAATAATTCTTATTCCGCTATTTTCTCATTTTGTTCCAGTATACCTTTTATGTACCAATTGCTTTGGAAAATAAAAGCACGGCTTTGAATTACTATCAATTATTTAGTGTACATCGTACCCCGAACACCAATTACATTAAAGATTAAGCGCCAGAATTCGAAATTTAGATTAAGGTCTGTATATAAATGTATTCTATTTATAAAAGTTATGTCGCCTAAATAAATTCCACAATAAAGAATAACATTTAAAAAATATATTGGGAAAAAAAATATTTGTTTCCTGTAAAGTTTTCTAAATAGCGCTTTCGCCTTTTTCAAAAAACGACACCGATATACTTCCTCACATTCTTCAATTAATATATTCTTCAATTTTGTGAAATATTTTAATTTAATTGTTTATAAATCCAATTCTCCACACAAATATTTGCGATTTGTATGCAATTGTCCATTAATAACTTCAGAACTACAAACTTGTTTCCAAGTTCCATATACATTTTTAAAATTTAATGTTACATTTATTTTAAACATACTAGTCAGATATCTATTGTTAATCGATAATAACAGTTAGGAAACTGTTAGTTTAGTAAATGGCGAAGGATATGAAAGGACAGCATTGCGACAGGGCGGCGGGGCAGGATAAAAACAATTCTGGCAATAAATGAGGGGACACACAGCAGTCTACAACTTTATCAAGATTCTCGAAAAGAGAGGCTGTCCTCCTTAGCCTTTTTCCTATATTGTATATTCTTATAATATATTTAACTTTTTTTTTTTTTTAACTTTAATCGTGAGCTGTGAACTAGTTCTCATTATTTATAATCATATTGCTTACGATCATTTTATTATTTATGATCCTTTTACCATTATATTGGTGATACGTTAATAATAAATCTCTAACGCGCTTAAGAAAACCTGATTTATTTCAATAATGCATGGAGACTATACATAGTATGGGAGACTGGGCTAATGGCAGTCACCTAAGGAGAAATAATTATAAAAATTATAATATGTATTTGGTTCAAACGCTACAACTCCTAATAAAACTCTTACCTAAGCACTAATCATTTATTATTTAATTAAAACTAAATATTTTTTGTCTGATGAACGAATAGAATAAAATATCAGCTTTCACCGTTATTGCCCCAACCCTGGGGGTTATGACAGTCGGTGGTTTCAGTGATTATTTATTAACTATACGATAAGAAATATGTGATTTTAAAATTGTTATGTATATTACAATCTTCTTTGTTTTGTTTTTTTATCGATTCTTCTACAGTTATTTAGCATTTAGCTTTGTCTGTCTTTCTCATATATTTTTCTAACCATCTGAAACCAAAAAAAAAAGACATAAACACCATTACCCCGATCATGATGACTGCCATTACCCCTAACGAATGGTTTTATCGAACAAGTAAAAAACAAATACTGTGTTGCTTAAAATCTTTTTTAACAACTATGTATTACAAAAGTAGGTATTATCATGATGATGTATAATCCTTAGAGCTCTGGTGTAGTAGTTCAAGAGAGGGACGAGCAATGTCAGTACCAATCAGTTGCAAATTACGTTAACTTCACGAGAAATCATAGTGACCATGATTACCGCTTGACTTCTATAACCCCAGTATCCCATAATGCCTGCATATAAATTGGAATGAGCGGAAGTTGTGTTGATTTCGTCACGTTCATCTTCATAAATAAATCAATGATTTTTAAACAAAGGTGTTGCAAAATTATTGTAATATAATTGTGATTTACAATAATGGTTATTGTATTAGTGTAAGCATGATTTGACTAATGTATAGGTAGTCGTAGGTATAGCTAGTGGATTAAAAATTGTTTATCAATGGTTAAATTACCTGCACAACCAATGTTACATATGTAATGTAATGTTGTAATTGTACCTATTGTGTTTGAAATCGAAATTATAAGTATAAATGTTTGAATGTCCTACGAACGGGAGTCTGTTATAAGAATTGATTAGTGTAGGCTATAAAAATCTTTCTTTTTTACTTCCTCGGACTCAGCAAAGTAACGGAAAAACTTTAGATTTTCACATTTCAACGAAAATATCCATTTTGACCATCCCTTAATCCATTCTGACTAGTTTCGTCGTGACGTCTGCACGCACCTTCGTTATTGTTGAGAAATGATTTTTGTAGGTGTAATGGAAATGGAAATGTTATTTTTCATATTTAAAGATAACCTGTAAGAGCCGGATGTTAAGATATTAGGTGCAAATACTGATTATGCCGGAAGCTTTTAGCCCTGGCGGGGAATATTTCAACTACTATAATGGCCGTGGTTGATTAACCGACAAACGTGTTGCCATTTTTCAACAACCGCTGTTGCTGTTGCTATTTAATCAACAAAGAGCCCTTCCCCCTCCCCTTCCAGCTCTTTTCAACAATCATCTGTCATGGCTAAAAGCCTTTGCTAGACTGTTTAGGAGAGTGTTTTGTTCATGGTGATTGCATCAAGTCTGTCTTCGAGTAAACAAGGGGTTTAAGTCAATCTCTTAAATAGAATTGAACAGTACCAAGATTAATTGTGCCTGTTATTAAGAACACACACACACACACACACACACACACACACACACACACATACACTCACAACAATAATAAATTTATATTTATCAGAAAAAAGCAAGGTGTACATATATAAAAAACATTAATTAAAAAAATATGTATTATTGTAACGTGATAATGAATACCTACATGTAACAACAAATTTGCGGATAATTAAAGCTTTATCATCAACACGATTTTTAATTTCAATTTTTTTTTTCTTGAGATAATACATTACGGGTTCGTTTTGCCGAAATTTTCGATGCGAACGGTTCGAACTTTTAAACAACACTAGGATAAGATGTTAAGACGTAAAACGTTAGAGAAAGGTTTTAATAGAATTGTAAACATTAGAAAAAGGAATTTTTTTAAAATCTAAAACTTCAGAACTTCTTAATTGCTTCTCCGAAATGATGAAAATTCAATTATTCCTTCATTCTGCAGGTTCATTTAATTTTTTTTATATTATCCAAATGCATCGCTGGAAAATAAATTAAAAATATAAATTAAAAAAAAAGAGAGAGCAAAGAAAATCTCCAGTTAATCAAGTACCCGAATAATCGAGGTTGTACTGCTGATGCAATAGCTATGGAATAATATTTAGATCTTTTTGAAATAACTTAAGAAAAAAGAAAAAAAAATTGATAAAACATGCCGTTCTTGATAGCCGTGGAAAATACAGAGTGGGACGCAAAAAAACTGATATATTTTGGACTTTTATAAGAAACAAACCAATTATTTTTTTATTTCAGCGGGTTATAAAAAATTTCATCTTCCAAATGTCGGCCATTATTGACTACCCAATGCCAAATATCGTTTCCGAAAATTTTCCTTCAAGTAATTTCAAAACAAAGGCATTGATTTCTTTACTGATTCTTTCCTTTAAGTCATCCAGAGAATGAGATCAGTGTTTTCACACTTTATTCTTTAGATATTCCCTATTCTTCCCTCCCCCCCCCCCCCCAAAAAAAAAAAAAATACATGAAGATAAATCTGGTGACGGTACTGCCCAGGACAAATTACCACTCAAAGAAATCAATCTCTCAGAGAACATTTTTCTAATAATTCCTAGCTAACGTGGAGAAGTATTAGATCTTGTTGGAACTACGCACGCTCTGCGTCGATTTCATCCAACTTTGGGCGTAGGATAGTCTACGCAACGGTCCGAGTTCATAATCACCGTTACACCCACAACTCAAAAAGTTTGGCACGATGGGCAGCAAAGTCGCTAACAGCCGCTCACTGTGCCATCCAAAAGATGTATAAATTTTCCAAAAGAAACATGGGTGGATTATTATAGAAGGTAATGGAAAATTTCCGCAAACGAATTTGACAATGTATGGTCGATGACGGCCGCATAAAACTAACCAAAATAAAAAAAACTATTTTCAACATACACTGAAAATAAACCAGTTTTTTTCTAGAGACGTTGGTATATTTTTTACAACCCTTCATTGTGTCAGTGGTTTATGCCTCACCCTGTATAGCATTCCGTGAGGATGCGAACCTCTGTAAGTGTCAAACCTAAAGAGATGCACTTAAACCAAACAAAGAAAAATTATTTTTTCATTTAAA
This sequence comes from Rhaphigaster nebulosa, assembly GCA_948150685.1. NCBI lineage: Eukaryota > Metazoa > Arthropoda > Insecta > Hemiptera > Pentatomidae > Rhaphigaster > Rhaphigaster nebulosa. Next base: position 7,771,694 of record OX411306.1, read on the forward strand.
GATTATCTTCTGGCATAATTTGAATTAGTGAGGTACGGAAATTACATTATATTTTTACTATATTATATTTATAAATATAAAATTTAATATAAAAATATTTAATAAAAAATTTAATTTATTTTATATTATAAATTTAAATTTATAAATATTTATTATATTATATATAATTTATTATATATAATAAATATTTATTATATTTATAAATTATGTTTATATTATATTAATATTATATTTATATTATACTATTATATTTATATTATATTTTTATATTTATAGTATACTATATGTAATTGCATTATATTTTTGCTTTTTTAATTTATTTTTCTATGAATAACTAATATATAAGAGTCCTTTGTCGGTGAATCTTATACTTCTGCTGTTTGGAGATCAAAGTGTTTAATGTATTTTCAATCGTCGTAATAACCTTTGGCGTGAACATTTTATCCCACAGCTTCTCAAAGTTCTTCTCTGGGCAATATTTTAAGTTAAATTTATTTCAACTGCATAGTGATTAAATAATAAAATAAATACAAATATTCTGAACAAGCTTTTAGAGCAGAGGTTCTGAGGCTGTGGTATACTCCTAGCACTGGGGGTACATAAGGACGTTTCAGGGGATGCGAGGACAAGCAAAAAAAATGAGGAGTAACAATTTTATTAATATTTATTATTGAATGTATCAATTAAAAAAAAGAGTGGATAAACTTTCTGTGTAACAAAGTTCCATATATAGAATAATTCGGTTTCCTGAAAGCTTTTAGGTTGTCAAACAGAATGTATAGAGAATATATGCTAAAAGCCAACTGGATATTTATCAGAAAGCGGTGAGGTAGCGAAATCCTTGCTAATGGAGAAGGTGTGCAAAGGCTCTCCATTCGGGAATTAGCTGGTGCTGATGAAACCGCGCTTTTAAGTTATTCTCTAGAACGTATTTCTCACGGAATCGCTGCCAATTTACGTCAATGAGCATAACTGCTAAAGTTAGTGACTGCTAGAGTGATTGACTGCTAGAGTGAGTGATGAAAGGGCGGTTTGGCGCTGTCTTGATATTTAGCCCACTTTTGATTTATTCGAATCAGATCTCACTAATAAGAAAGATTATTGATTACTCACTTTAATAATATCCAGGATTAATTTTTTTTTTTTTTTGTTATTCTGTTTGTTCTTTCTTCCTATATTTTTATTACTATAATAAGAGCGTTATTTCTAATTTAGCAGTTAAAAATCCTTAAGCCAAATTATTTCTGAAATATGAATTTATTTATATCTTTTAAATAATTAAATATTATGAAATTAAAAGTGCTACTTTTTGAGCTGGGAAAAGTCAATGTATTAACAATCTCCAAGTTCATACCCGCTGAAGCGAGTTGGCCCCGAAAGCCTATTAGGAATCGCATAAGGAAGGGTGGGTTGGGTAAGAGGAGGATAAAATTTATACATATATTGTAACTTTCCAAAAGTAATACTAGCTTTGATGAGGATAGAGGTCTTTCAAAAATTCAGGCTACGATAGATCCTGACTAGTTATTAAATCGGAATGGACTATATTAGCGAGTAGAGAAACATTAGAATAAACGCAATGAGTAATTCCTTCACGAGCTCTTATCAAGTTTTATATTCTTCCAACACCTTATTTTGATGTATTTTCTTGTACTGTTGTAAATTTCAATAAATAGGAAGAAATAAAAGTTATTTTTAATTCATACCGCTACTAAAATAAAACAAATCAAGGAATGTATGAGTTACAAAAAACAATTATTTTCTAAAGAAATAAATGAAGTTTTGATATTGGACAGTAGCCCCTTCAAGAATAGGCCACACCTCAACCCACGGCTGCAGTGTTGTGCGGGGACTGTATCTTAGAGCGCCTGGCCTTGAAAGAAACATTTCTATGACTCAGCTTTATGTTTTCTTACAGGAAAGTAGTCCAGTCAATGAATGCTCTAAAGAAGGGTGTAGATAGAATTGACGGAACGGCCAAAATTAACTTCAGGACTTTCTTTGGTCTAGCTAAGAGGTAAACATGCTAAAACTCCTGGGATCTAGGATCAGAGGCAAAGGAAGGAGGGGAGGGGAGAATATCATGTTTTTCGGGTTTTTCTCTCTAAAACATTTGGTCCTAGCTTAAAACATTCTATGTAAAAAATTGAAGAGTATTAAATATCCTACAATAATATTCCTGTTAATTTTTTTAGCATCTGTTATAGTTTAAGAAATATGAGCTCTTCAAAGTTACAAACTGTAAAGACGATAAAAGGAATAATATTTATTGTCTAGTATAGTTTAAAGTCAAAATGTTTTTTTTTTTAGACTTGTCTATTTGAATAGCATATATTTCTTAAACTTTAACTGATACGAAAAAAAAAAATAGAAACATTCTTGTAGGGAATTTAATGCTGTTTAATTGTTTACGTAAAATGTTTTAAGCTACGACCAACCGTTTATGAAAAACTGAAAGACATGAATTATTAATCAATCCATAGTAAATTTAATCCTTAATCCATCTTAAACTTAATATTCGTATGGTAATAGATATCAATACATAAAAGTATATAATTTACACAATTTATGAAAAATATTTTTAACAATTTAATATTTACTTGACATCCGCATGACGGTATAGAAGGATCAATCTAATTAGGAATTGATAAATTATTTGCCACTTCTATAAATTTGTTTTATTGAAAACTAGTTTCGAATGTTATACATTCATCCTCAGTTCGAAAAACACACAAAAAATTCAAAAATAAGCAATTCAAAATATAGTTTTGTATTATTATACATATTAAATTAGATTAATATTAATCAGTATTATAAAACATTTAGGATTATATCAAACAGAAAAGTTTGTACTGGTTTCTTCTCGCATTGTACTAACAATGAACGAAAGGTAGGTGGGATGTTTTTAGATAAACGTCGTTCTCATCTCGTCGAAAATCGTTCTCATCTTTATATCTCAGTCCACTGAACATTTGATCGTCTCTTTCTTGCCCGCTCGACTACTCTTTAAAATTCCCTCCCTTCTAATATCCGTCATGGCCTTCTTCCCTACCATCATTCTAATCTTCCTTTTGCAATACCTTGTATTCCAAACCAATGCTCTCTAATTAGTTAATTCAAATAAATAAAATCAGAAATGAATATTTTTTTTTATTTCTATTACGTTTTTGTAAGTTTCTAACAAGTTTAAGGTTCTATCTTAGGAGATGAATTCTATATGTTTACTCTTTATCTTCTATCATTTAATTATTATTATTTTTCGTTGTGCTTTATTTATTTATTAGTCGTATTTTCTCCGAAAAAATAGACTATTGCAGTGGGTGGAAGGTCGACGGTGAGCGGCGGGACTGCGTTTTCTATCCGTTTCATAACCCTTAGAGCACCATTATGGAAATTTTGGAGATGTCTGATATATATATATATATATATTTTCCCTCTATATTTGACCACCTCCAGCGGCCCCTTTTGTGTCAAATGAGCTGAAATTCGGTAAGTAAGAATTTCTTTCAGGCAGAACGATACTATTAAAAAATGGATAAATTCCAGTCAAAATTTCGGTATGTTTATCTAAAATGTCGGCGTTTTTCGAGTTTGGCACGTCTCTACAGCTCCACCATTTTAGTTTATTGGGCTGAATAGTTGTATGTGAATTGGGCCCGTTTTAGGAAAGTATCTTTTGGGGGTCTCAACTTGGTTCTCCCATTCCCTATGGTTTTCCGATTTTTTAAAACATTTGCGCACTTTGAAACCCCTCCAAATTATAAGTAAGGAGCCTCCAGACCTGTTGCATTTGAAATGGAATTGAATTACCTATAAAACAAAAGAAGTTTCATCGAAATCGGACCAGTATTGGCAAAGATATGGCCATTTCAACTGTTTCAATGCCTTTTTAGTCGTATTTTTCCCGAAAAAAATAGACTGTTGGATTGGTTCGAAGGTCGGCGGTGAGCGGCGGGACTGCGTTTCAGTCATCTGAGCTGGGTTTTCTGTATTGAAGGTCAGCGGAGAGGCAGAACAATATAATAAAAGTATGGGTAAATGTCGGTATGTTAGGGAACTGTCTTTTGTGAATCTCATCTTTTTTCTTACGCCCCCGTGATTTTATTTATTTTTTTAAAGTGAAAATACGACTTTAGTGACGGAGTTCTGCTGCTCACGGATTTTTATTTTGTTTTACCACCAATTATATTTTTTCACAATGAAAGCTCCTTTATGTTGTGTATATATTGTTATCAGATATCGCGTATGTACTAATTAATTTTAATTATTTAGTCTTTTGGCCAGATATGTTCTCTATTATTTATGTAATTTTATCTTATTCTAAATGGGCCTAGTTCCAGAATATGTTTTCCTTTCTTATTAAGATGCTAAATTTCAAGGAAATTTGTAACCATTCAAATTTCTTTTTCTTCTTTATTAATTAAATTAACTACGTTTCGGGCAGAACTAGTTCATTCACAAGTCTCCATTATGTCTTCATTACTTACTGTAATACATTACTTCATTTATTATCTGTTCCAAAACTGGATTTTTTTTTTCTACCTAAAATAAAGCATATTTGGAAGTTCCTCCATGATATGCGTTACTATATGACTGAATACACAATGAGGGCAACAAAAGCTGTTACAATTAATTTTCTAACTTGATAAGTGGCCGGCCTTGTGAGATGGATTAGGCGACAAAATGTCCTCGACAGTTGATCTGGAGAAAGTTATGAAGGTCAGTGCTGGAATGACGGATCGCTGAACCTGGAGCGAAAGTGATTGCTCCAACGAAACCGCCATTTGCTCACATTTCACGGGTCCCTGGTTCAATTGTACTCCCATCGTCCCGATTACTCTTCTGTCAACGTGTCACAACCAGGGTCCCATGGGTAAAGAATTGCGATCTGCCGGGAAAGGTTTAAGCATAAGCTCTGTTCCAACAGCTGTAGTCCAGTCAAATTGTCGATAAAAAATAGCTTTACTTTGCAAAAGGTGAGGTAGAAGGTTTTTATTGTTTTAACTTGTTTATATGGGTGGTAAGATAGGAGAAACAAATTTTGCCCACCAAATTTATCATAGCTACCTTTTTTGTAGTCTAAAAATCACGAAAATTTTTAACTTTTTTCGATTTTTTTCTTATTACTCCTAAACGACTCGTTCTACCATATAGATTTTTGACGAATTCTATGCTATTTTAAATATAAAATATATAGTTGATCACCAGGACCATAAAGGACCTAAATATTATTATTTAAAAGAAAAAAAGAGCAATGGTTTTTAGGTAACAGAAAATTTAGCAATGATTAGTTTAGTGGGAAATGCTTCTTTTCACTATTCATATCAACAAGTTACAACAATAAAACCTTCTACCCTACCTTTTTCAAGGTAAATCTAAAATTTGACTGGACTGCATGCAGCATAAAATTTTATAAAATACATTTTTATACTTTGATAATTGTGTTATTTATTTTGAAATGAACATTTCACAAAGGATAGGCTTTCTATTGTTTAGATTATTGAACGCTAATCATATAGAAATGTTAAGTGATGAAAGTAACTTGAGAAAAACCTCCAGTTTTCAATATTTTGAATTTTTTTTTTTTTAATTTTCATGGACTGTACCTCGGTGCGTATTACGTTTAAGAAAGCATTTATCCAGTGCAAATGGTCGAAAATTAATAATTTTTACCTTTTGTAATAAAGTATTTTCGGCTAGGACACGTCGTTTAGGATAAATAGGCACAACACTGAAAAATAGATCGAAAATTTCGTAATTTTTAGGCTACAGAAAATTTAACAATGATAAATTGTATGGGAAATACTTGTTTTAACCATCTCACCATCCATTTCAACAAGTTCGAACAATGAAACCTTCTACCCCCACCTTTTTCAAGGTAAATCTAAAATTTGACTGGACTGTATGCAGCATACATTTTATAAAAAACATTTTTATACGTCGATAATTGAATTCTTTATTATGAAATGGACATCTCACAAAGGTTAGGCTTTCTATGGTTTAGGTTATTGAAAGTTAATCACATAAAAATGTTGAACGATGAAATTTACTAGGGAAAAGCCTGCAATTTTCAACATTATGACACTTTGAAGGGCCATATCTAAGTAGGTATGCCATTTAACTGAAAAAAAATAGAAAATGTCGTGATTTTTAGGCTACAGAAAATTTATCAATGATTAATTTTTTGGGCAAAATTTGTTTCCGCTATCTTACCACCCATATAAATTTGACTGGACTACTGTCAACTGTCAACTCTCAGGTTATTCTTGGCTAGATGCCCATATCAATCAATCCGTACATACGGAGGTTCTGCGATTCCTCTTATACTAAAGTGATTAGCTTGAAAACTCTTCATCATTGAGAATTTCGTCTCTCTATCTCCAGCAATATTGAACAAATATTTTATAATGTTTTAATTACGACTTTTTTATGCTGTTTCATATGTTATATAATAAAATATAAATTGCAAATACTTGAAAAACTAAAAAATACTCTATCTCTAAAATTTGTCGTCGGATCCTGATGAAATTTATACGAGACCATCCCCAAGGAGCAACCATGTGATTAAAAAGAGAGTCATGAAAATCGGTTTAGGAATAGCGAAGTTATGAGTGAAGTTATTCTACATTAAATAAAAGTTGAAGCTGAACCCTTTCGATTTAAAGAAGAATAATTTAAATCGATTTAAGACTGGTGAAGTTATGAGTGGATATACATGGAATATCTAGTCAAACTTAAACTTCTATTATATAGTTATTACTACTTTCGGAAGTTTATATTACTAAAAATAATCGTTTTTTTTTTGTTATTGTTTTTTGTGAACAAACACACTTCCCAAAATATATCATTATTATTTTTCTAACATTAACATTTTTTTTACCCACAAACATACCAACGTTTCGAAATTTTCTTTCATCTTCTGGGTTTTCCTTTCTTTCATTCTTAATTATGCTATTTTTTTGTATTATAAAATAGTTAGGAGTACTTCTCTAAAGTCTGTTTCCTTACATAAATAAATTATTTCATCTGTGTCCACTATTATATTTTTTTAAATCATTATTATCTGCTATTATTTATAGAGATTGTCTGATATGACTTATATCGATCTCACATAGCAGACAATTTCTAGTGAAATAATGATTTAAAAAAATTTAATAGTGAGCACAATAGATGCAATAATTTATGATTATGGAAAAAAACACTCTTTAGGGAATTACTGCGAACTATTTTATATTAGAGAAAAAAAACATAATTAATAAAGAAAGAAAGGAAAACCCAGAACATGAAAGAAAATTTCGAAACGTAAAAGTGTTAATGTTAGAAAAATAATAAAAATATATTAAGGAAAGTGTGTTTGTTCACAAAAAAATCATTATCCTTTGTAATGGCCCTGGATAAACTGATCTTGCAGTAATTCGCATGAAATATATATATATATATATATATATATATATATATATATATATATATATATATATATATATATATATATATATATATATATATATATATATATATATATATATATATAACTAGGTTGTTACAAAGTCTTTGTTCATAGAATAAGTTTTACTTAAAATCATTGCCAATTACTTTAACTCATCTTAGTACCAGAAGTTGAATTTGGTTATCCTTGGTTTTCAAGGCGGAAAACTCTTTTTAAAAAAACAAAAAGTCATATTTTCCGTTCTCACAATAATAATTCATAAGAGGTTTCGTTTGATATCTTCAACTCTAGAAACACGATATTAGGATTAAGTGGAATTTGAAACCTCGTCAACTTCTTGTTCCTTCTTGGCAGAGGACTCGAAGGGGATCTGGCAAAATGTTATAGCCCACAAAGAGCAAATTGTTAACTGTCGAGTTACTCTGACTTTGAGCAGCCGCTTCTGAATAATAATCGACTCGAATCTCCAGAGAATTTTCTCTATTCCGAGATAATGGCTGGAAATTGCTCCAGAACACTTTAAGCTCCTAATGTTATAGCTCAAGTTGGTGGCTGAGGCTTCTGCCAGCGAAGGCTTAAAGCCACGGAGAAGTATGAGCTAAGGTATTAGTGGAATAGAGACCTACCTCAAAGTTTCAATTCTAGTTTATAACAAATCTAAGATTATGATAGATCAAGTAATAAAGTGGGTAATTGTCTATTCTACGCTGGAAGTATCTTATTAAGTATATCATTAATTGTCAAATCAGCTGCAGAAACATAATTAAATACAATGACAATACACATAATGATTAATCTGTTTTCCTTGTACACAGTAAACATACGTCCGTTTGTACTTATCTCGCATAACTTAAAAAACGGTAAGCCGTGGAAAGTTAAAAGTTCGTATTTAGGATTATTATAAAATCTAGTCGTGAACCTCCATTTTTGGTCACTGCATAATCAACGGAAGTGGTACTTTACATGAAATCATTATTGTTTTTCATCAAAAATCATATTATAATAAAATGCAAAAATTCTCAAATTTGGTATTTAAGATTTACATACTCATATAAAAAGCATAATTAATTTTGGTTAAAATTGGCAATCCGGGAATGGTACTTTACTTGAAGATCATATTAGACATTCATCAAAATTTATATCATTCTGTAATATAAACATCTTGAATTTGGTATATAAAAGTTTTATGTCAATATAAATAGCTTACATGTAACAGAGAAGTGATAATTTACCTGAAACGGTTTTTTTTTTTACTTCTCGCCTTTTTTTTGGGATTATAGGGAGATTATAGTTGGGATTATAGTTGGGATTATAGTTTGATAGGCGTACAAGGAAGTTTCCAGGAAAAGGCGGTTTCCACATCAGATTTCTAAAGTTTACAAACCACATAAAATACAAAAGAAACTTTAAATATTATTTTGTATTTAATGCAATAGTCATCTTATAATAAATTGCTGAGAGAAAAAATGTCCAATTTGCCTAGTTGCTATAAAAGTTTCTATTCGCGTTTATTACATATCTAAGATTGTGGGTAAAAATTTATTCTACGTTGGATAGACCGATAGATGGAATAGATCCATATAGGAAAATTAAAAGTATTTTAGGGAGAAGATTTTAGGAATGTTTCAACAAAATGGTTATAGCCGTTTAGGCGCTAAAGTCTGTATAGTCTGGATTCCTACAACAAAGAAAACTTCAACAATTACAGCAAATCGAAATGCACATGCGCGATTATAAATGCGATATCAAGATGGAAATCAGTGTCCTTAAAAACCTACTTTCTCCAATTTGGGCAAAATCGTACGAGCCATTTCGAAATATAGATGTTTAAAGGAAAATACTTTTTAGCACGCGTTAGCGAAAGTAACTGATATAATTTTATAAAATTGGTATGGAACCTTTTAGGTGCCAACCCTCGAAATCTCTGAAAATTTCATCAAATGTGGATGAAGGGTAGTACATACTACTGGGTACATACTAATGTGTTACACCCGTAAAATGGATTTTACTACAGACGGACAGACACGAGACCAAATTTGTTCCCTTTTGTCTAAAACGTAAATCGAAATTTTCGATTCGGATGACTTAAATTTTTTTCAATTTCTACTTGAACACAAGGCTTCTCTACATTCGGTTGAAAGGAAGTAAAAATATAGATCCTTATTAGAAAACTGAGAGCGAGATATTATCAGTGGCAGATTAGACTCTTGCCAGGGGCGCTAATTTTTTGGGAAGACGTAAAATTTTAGTTGAATTCTATTTCTAGATTTAAAAGAATTTGTAATCATAAATAAGAGCTCAATAAAGCAAACATTCGTATACAAATTATCTTCACTTAGTTTTCATCTATATATCTATATAAAAGATAAGTGATAGAGCGGCATTATCTGCCATGCCTGTGGCCGGCAGTACAACAAAGCCACCGTTATTTACTACCTGGGATTTAAGTAGTTATAACAATAATGAAACTATTTTAATATTCTCATTTTGTTTTTATATTGTATTATTAAGAAATGTTTCTTCAGAGTATAGCAATGTGAAAAGAAATAAGATCAGACTAAACTAATTGAGTAAAAGTTATAAAGAGTTTAAGATATATATATATATATATATATATATATATATATATATATATATATATATATATATATATATAGTACAGGCTCAATTGTTTTGAATCTATTTGATTAATATTTTTAACTATTGGTGTGAGATGTGCTGCCACTGGCCTACATCTTGTCATCTTATCATTTTCTATCCTCACGATAGTTGATTTGTTGAAACGATGACTAGCTAGTTATTTACAGGTATCTGAGAAACTTGAAGCTTTGTTTTTACTTCCTGGTACGCAGTAAAGGAAGTATTCTAATCGTGAATATTTTCGGTTTTCAGATTTCAACGGAAATATCTATTTTGACCATCCTAGAATCCATTTTGACTAGTTTCGTCGTGGCGTCTGTACGTACGGTCGTTCGTGCGTATCTCGTATAACTCAAAAACGGATTATTGTTAAATTTAGTTGTGAATATCCCTTTTTGGTCACTACTTGATAACTATAAGTAGTACTTTACTTGAAGGTAATCATTGATTTCCATCAAAAATAATGTAAAAATTATAAATCAATGCTTTTCAATTTGGTATTTATGTTTTATATATTAATTTAAATAACATACTAGATTTTAGTCTAAATTGGCAAACCGGAAGCCAATAAATTTTCATCAAAAATTATATTAATATATAATGTAAAGCAACTCAAATTTGATAAATAAGACTTTTATACCAATATAATTAATATGATAAAATTTGGGTTAAAATTAGTCAGCCGGAAGAGGTATTTTACTATAAGGTGATTATAAACTGGCATCAAAAATTATATTAAAATTACATACAGAGATCATATCGACGTCGTTTTTTGAAAAAGACACCATTTAGCAAACTTTACAGGAAACACAAGAAGCCATTTTTCTCCAAATAATTTTTTTTTTCTATTTTTGTATGCTGTAGAAGTTTATTAAGGCGGCGAAACCTTTATAATTACAATATATTTGTAAGACCTCTAGCACTGGTCAAGACCAGAGTGATTACTGAGAATCGTTAGTATTTGGTGCTTTCGTCATCAATAGTCGCTTTTTTATCTCGATACATCGTAAGGGGGAATCGATACAGGCGGTGTTTAGATCCCATAATAAGTTTAAACCTAAATTTCGAATTTTTGACGCTTTTTCAAAAAACGACGTCGATATGCTTACAAACGCGATTTTTCCCACTCAAATTAAAGAATTTTATTACTCTTTTTTTTAGTATTAAAATTGAATGTAACATACTTCTTTTGCTCCCCCTTTGTGAGATAAAAATCTGCAGCAGGAGGATAACATATAAGTTAAGCAAGTTCTTCTGGTTAAAATGTCGAAATCGTCGATTTCCAATGCTTTATCAAGTGGAATAGACTGTTCTAATGTTGTCTCGGAAGACGAAGAAATCTCTTGGGGACTTGCTACCTACTGAAAGAAAACGACATATAATAACAGAAGAGACTTGCAGAAACATGAGTATGTGTGTGTTTGTGCATGTGTCAGTACATGGATGTCGCTTTTTATTACTTGTTTTAAGTGTTAAAATTTAGTGTAAAATAATGGTTTTCCTCCCCCTTTGTGTGTATGTGTGTATGTGTGTGTGTCAATAGATGGCTGTGGCGACGCCGAGTGTCGTTTTTGAGATACAACAATCTTTGGAAACTAGTAACCAAATTCAGGATCACTTTTTGAGCCACCGAATTATAGTTTGATAGGCGTACAAGGAAGTCATGTATTGTCCACATCAAATATTTTAATCTTGCAATATATTCTAAAAGTAATTTTATTTTTGTTTGCTCTCAATTAACTAATCTAATAAATTCTATTTAATTGTTATCATTCTGGAGTAGGCACTACCAGCATTTACTGATAGGTTTTGGTACAACTGATATGAATGAAGTATTACATAATAATTTTTGCATTGGCTCGACACTATGTGATGTGAAATGGTGATTGGCATTTCCAATAAGCGATCAAGACCACAAATGATAGCCTCGTCAGTTTTAGTAGAGTTCTCATGACGGCGATAACTCGAGACTAATCCAAATAATGACCAATTATTTCCACTGCCATCTATATCATGCACTTAGTTGTCCTGTCTTTATCAATATCGTCCTTCAGCTTCCTGCTTCACGGTAAGTATACAACAAAAACGAGACTAATAATCCACATAATGACAGAAACATTGTATTATATTTTGTATACAATAATTTACTTTTTCTTTTTTTATTATGTTTTAGTTTCTTGTACGCAGTAAAGGAAGTACTGTGATCGCGAAAATTTTTGGTTTTCAGATTTCAACGGAAATATCCATTTTGACCATCCCTGAATCCATTTTGACCAGTTTCATCGTGGAGTCTGTACGTGCGCTCATACGTATCTCGCATAACTCAAAAACGGTTAGCTGTAGAAAGTTGTAATTTTGTATTTAGGATTGTTAATTTATTTAAAAAAATTAAAATAAAGCAGTCATAATAAAACTAATAGTCATATATTTAAATTAGTATACATATTTTTTTTAAATATATATTTTATTAAACATCATTTAATAGCTTTGAATAGAAATACTTATTAAAAATCCCAACAACTATGACAAATACAGAGATAGATATCGGGTGAGTACAAAGGTTAAATAGGAATTTACTTTAACTAACTGTTAGTCAGCGATTTTAGACTCTCAGCAATATCTACAACTAGTATACCCGAGCGAGAACTCTCGCATTACAAATCTTCTGATCCCTAATTCCAAGTATAAGCGATATTAGGGAAACATATTTGTTCGTGTATACAATATAATATTACCAAGAAAATGTATTTAACACACATACTCATATTTGGTGAAGCTACATAGTTTGTAATGCCTATGTTGAAGTTACAGTTCAATAAGTAATTAGTAATTACTTAATAAGTATTAGCTTACCCCAGTGGAAAACATCTCTTCAATTTAGCAGTTAGGCAATTAGTTCCAGCTATAGCATTTTCTAAACGTAATATTCGTATTTAGCAGTGTCCTTTAGGGTTGGACATGGGAAACAATATATAATTTCTCACTCATTAAAAGTTTTTGTAAACAGACCCAAATTGATATAAAGTTGCCATGACAACGATCATGATGTCCGCGTCAAAATCATTAATACCCAACTTATTCCGTCTCGATCCGCCGACTTTCAGACACCGAATCTTTGAAACCTCCCAGTTTTTTCATCACTTTTATTTAAGCCCTAGTAAGAATTTAAGAATTGAGAAATTAGGATTCGTCACTTCTCCTTGAAATTCCTTTTCTTTTGATACCTCATTCGTCAAAATCCATCGCTCCTGAGAGCCGGAAAAGGGATCTATACTACCGTAATAATACATAGTAGTGATAATAGATGCATAAATTTTAATTACGGAAAATGGGAGAGAAATAAACAGAAGAGGTGTTGTTAAATTATAGAAAATATTAAATACTTAATATGGTATATATATATATATATATATATATATATATATATATATATATATATATATATATATATATGTTATGTTGAAATATGTTTAAATTATGAAATGTGTTGTTAATTGATTACATAAGAAGAGTATACCTGAAAGTTATATATTGCCCTTTAATAAAAAAATTAATATAAGTGAAATACGTCCAAGATAATTTCATCCAAAGTAATGCTGCCTCTGCAGCTCCATTATGATTTCAAGATTGTATTGCTATTTTTTTATTTGAGTGGCTAGTGAATGACAGTGATGAATTATAAAAATTTCTTCCATATATAGGAAAGTATTTCAATCCTGAATATTTTCAGAATAATTACGAAAATCATTCGAATACTTTATTTTTATGTTTACATTAAAAGGATGAAAATTATGAAATATTGGGATGTTTGGATACTATAAGAACAATATACGCATCCCTATTATACTTGTGATAAGAATGTATAAAAAATGGAGGGGCAAACTGGAAGGTAGAGTAAGTACTATCAAACATCCATCTCCTCTTCCTTATGTTTGCTCTAACTTGACATACTCTCTTCTCGATATTGGTAAAGTTTCCGAGACTCTAACTTACTAAAGTAAACTCTAAACCTAACTTTATATAAAAAATTATTAAAAAAGTTAGGGAAAAATATAAAAATTACAATATTTAGTTTTGTATTACTTTTACTTAACCATACCTCGTATATGAAACATATATTAAGGGAAAGTATTGCGATCGTGAACAAATTTGAATCTGAATTTTCAAAGGCAATACATGTTTTAAGGTTCCCTGAGTCCAAATAACCAAGTCTGGCAAAATATTCTGTTTGTGTGTATGCGGTAAGTCGAGTTTTAAAACGAAAAGTTGTACGAAACTGAAATTACGTATTTAAGTCAGGCATATACCAGTGATGTTACAAGATTATTGCCAAAATCGACTTACCAGAAGTACCAATTTATATCATCGAATGTATACATTATTATATTTTTCTATAATGAAATTTCTTTATTTCCATTTTTAGGAACTTTAATGCGAAAAACCATTTAATATTTTCCGGGAGCAAATGTATAGTTCGTTAAAAAAAATATATTTATAGAAGATAAAAATGTTCTATAAAGTGCGCCAGACATTTCCACTAACAGAAATACAACTACTAATTATAACTAGTTATTGTCAGGCATTTTTAATGCGTTAGTTAATGCCAGGTATTAATAATTGTATACATTTAAAAGAAAGAGAGGTCATAAATATATATATTATTTATTTATTTATTTCTCTTAAATATATATATATATATATATATATATATATATATATATATATATATATATATATATATATATATATATATATATATATATTGTAATATAGGATATATGACTTTAGCATTGAGCCGACCAAATCCTGGCAGGGTCGGCAATGTAATAAATTTACTTTGTATTTGATAATTCTGTTTCATTATTAATTGTGATCAAGGAAAGTATGAAAAAAAAATTATTATTTAAATAAAAAGTAATTTTGTTCGTTGTTGGTAGTGAATAGGCTGACAAAAAAATGGAATAAGGCCAAATGGAATGTATTAATAATAACACAAAATTATGCATTTTAAAATTTAATAATCAGAATATTTCAGAAACTTATTTATAAAAACGAATTAAAATTATTAGATTTTGTATTGTTTCAAATAAAAGTGGATCGCTTTAATAATGTGGAATTTTCGAAAAATATTATAATCTACTTCAAAAATGTATCAACTCTAAAAAAACAATATATTAGATTTAAAATGTGTATCCAAAATAAGAAATGTTATTTTGATACTTCATTTGAAGTCCTGCATGTTGCTCTTCTTTTTTCATGATTTCATTTAACAATGTTTCCAAGCTGGGATATGTTTTTTGTTGAATAGGAATTTAATTGGCCCTTTACTCATTAGCCTGTATTTAATTTCTACTTATTAAATTTATTCACTGACTCAACTTTAGTTTATGATGGGCTTGACTCTCATTAAGACATATAGTACTAAAAATAGTCCGCACTTTTTTTTTCTTCATTTCTTTTAAATTTCAATATTTATATTTCACTTTTTAGCAAAAAGAAAACATGCTTTCATGTTTGTAAAATAAGTTTATTCTAAATTAATTTTTTTAATATTCAGGGTGTATCAGGTTCAATAGACAATAGGCCAGAAGATAATTTCATATCTCAATTGCAACAAAAATGTTCATTTGAGCTATGGTCCAATGCCGAACAGGAAAGGAATAAATTTAAATTTTGAGTTATTTTACACTTGTCATGTTTTTTGTTCAATAGGAAGAAATAACTAAGAAAACTATAACTCATGTAATGTTTACAATAAATATAAATAATACGAAGAAGACCTTCGAGCACTCTAAATTACGCTATGGTCTGGATCATTAGCGATTTTTTTTTTATCAGCCTCCAACTGGACTACAGACTCTCCACTTATAGGAAAACTTTCTTGTTTAATAAGCTTTAAGTCCATGTCAATTGAGTTGAGGTCTGTTTCCGAATACGCTGGAATTCGTCTCCAGTTTTGTAAAACATCATGAGATGCGAAATTCTCGTTCATCAAACTACCAGTGTTTTCAACAAAAATAATTACAATAAATTATTACAAACCTTTTAACCTACAAATAGAAAAAATTCATTACTAAAATATAATTTTATTTATAAAATATTTGATGTGGACACACACAAATAAGCTCTTTTTTTCTGGTGGTCTCAATCCGTTATTATATGTCGTTTTCTTTCAGTTGGTAACAAGTTCGAAAGAGATTTCTTCGTGTTCCTTGAAAATATTAGAACTGTTTATGTCTCTAGATAAAGCATTGGAAATCGACGGTTTAAATATTTTAAGCGGAAGAAACCGCTTAACTTATATCTTATTCTCCTGCTGCAGACTTGTTCAGCTCACAAATGGGGAAGAAAAAAAGTATTTTACACTCAATTTTAACACTTAAAAATTGTAATGAAATTGTTTAATTTAACAGTGGGGAAAAAGTCGGGTTATTAACCTTTATCATTGAGCCATATGATCTCTGTAATAAATGTCGATCGATAAACCTGATGTGATCGATAATAATGTGATTTTATTATGACCTTCAAGTAAAGTACCCCTATCGGAACTTTAATTTCAACCAAAATCTATTATGTAACTTATATTGAAATGAAAGCCTAATTTGAGATGTTTCACATTATATTTTAATATAATTTTTGATGAAAGTCTAATTTAACTTTCAAGTAAAGTACCACTTTCGGTAATCATGTAGAGAGGTTCACAAATGAAAATGAGAGGTTCAGAACTGGATTATACAGTAATCCTAGATACAAAATTTTAACTTTCTACGGCTAACCGTTTTTAAGTTATGCGAGATAGGTTACGAACGCACGTACATACGTCAGGACGAAATTATTCAAAGTGGATTCAAGGATGGTCAAAATGGATATTTCCGTTGAAATCAGAAAACCGATATTTTTCGTGATTATAGTACTTCCTTTACTGCGTACAAGGAAGAAATTATATGTAAAATATAATATTTATTATGGGTATGGTAATATTGCTTAATATTTCTGGTAATGATAATATAAAATGTATTTTATATTATATTTGTATCCTGGGTCCGGCGCACTCCCTCGTCCTTTCCTTTAACGACATTGTTTGCTACAAGGACCTCTGCCTCGTTAATCCTCATTTCGTTGCATTTTTTAATTAATAAATAAAGCTGAATCCAATTATTTTTGAAGAACGTTTTGTCTATTTTACGATACTGCAATTGGAAATTACCTATTCTAAATAGTTTTATAGTTATCGCTTCCCATTCATCAAAAAATATTACAACCTTATAATAACACAAAATTTAAATTTATTCTGTTTTCATTGGGACAGTTGTCCAAATAGAAGAAATGGTTGTCCCATTGCTCATTTGGTTAAACAATTTAATTATTTTAATGTCAAAAGCTTTTGTCTTTAAAATAAAACTGTTTAAAGTCCCTTTCTTTTCAGTTGACATCCGCATGATGGTATAGAAGGATCAATCTAATTAGGGATTGATAAATTATTTACCACTTCTATAAATTTGATTTATTGAAAACTAGTTTCGAATGCTATTCATTCATCCTTAGTTCTAAAAACATACAAAAATTCAAAAATAAGCAATTCAAAATATATTTTGGTATTATTATACATATTAAATTAGATTATTATAAATCAGTATTATAAAACATTTATCAATCATGAATTAAATTAAGACAAGGAATCAAATATATGTTGGTACTCAACAAGATTTAAATGGATTATATCAAACAGAAAAGTTTGTACTGGTTTCTTCTCGCATTGAACTAACAATGAACGAAAGGTAGGTAGGATGTTTATAGGTAAACGGTTCAAGGGACGGGGTTTTTCCAGTAATGCCGGTGAGTAATTGTTTTTTCTGTTATAGATGGGAATAAATTTAAGATTGGACTGTTGGAGATATTTATTTGGTCATTTCAGCAAAAATCTGGATTGGATTTGAAGGATTTTATAATTTTAAGTGCTTCATATATATTTAATTTGAGGCTGTTTTCAACGTGATGTATTCATTTAACTCCTGAGTCTTTGATGAATTTATGATTTTTTTCATTTAAATGCATTGCAAAGTTGGAATTATCTGTCTTATTATTATATGCACCTGTATGTTCCTTTGATCTCTGATTTACCCGTGTATTTGGCTGCACAATCATTACAATTTAGTTCGTAAACTCCGCTTTTTTGGAAAGGGTCTGTCTTGTCTTTAGGAGAAGAGAAATATGAGGATAGGGTTTTTCTATTTTAAATGCAGGGTTTAATCCTAATTTTTTCAATTCATTTTCGACTTTGGTGGATATAGGACCGCAATATGGAATCAAAACATAATGTTTCGGAATAGGCCTATCTTCGGGGATTGTTGAATAGATATCATTAATTGCCTTTTTTTTTTGCACTTGTTTTTACTTCCTTGTACGAAGTAAAGGAAGTATTGTAATCGCGAAAATTTTCGATTTTCAGATTTCAACGGAAATATCCATTTTGACCATCCCTGAATCCATTTTGACTAGTTTCGTCGTGACGTCTGTACGTACGTACATTCGTATGTTCGTATCTCGCATAACTCAAAAACGGTTAGCCGTAGAAAGTTTTAATTTTGTATTTGAGATTCTTGTAAAATCTAGTTGTGAACCTCCTTTTTTGGTTACTGCTTGATTACGGGAAGTGGTACTTTACTTTTCTAAATTGGAAAACTGGAAGCGGTGCTTTACTTGAAGGTCATATTAGACTTTCATAAGAAATTATATTAAAATATAATGTAATACATCTCAAATTTGGTAAATAGGACTTTTATATCGATATCAATGTATTTACTATATTTTGGTTAAAATTCGTGAGCCGAAAAGGGTACTGTATTATGAAGGTCATAATAAGCTTACATCAAAAATTATATTTAAATTAAAAGAGAAATGTGTTTTGGTAATATAGGTTACAAACGCAATTTGGTTTCCAATCCAATTAAACATTTTTATTAATTGTTCTAAGTGTTCAAATTGAGTGTAAAATGCTGGTTTTATTTGTATAAAATACTGGTATGTATTTGGTCAATAGATTGATGTCGCGACGCCGAGTGTCGTTTTTGAGATACTGCAATCTTCGGAAGCTAGTAACCAAATTCAGAATCATTTTTTGAGGTACCGATTTATAGCTTAATAGGCGTACAAGGAAGTCATGTGTTGTCCACATCAGATATTTTAAAAATATGATTGATAGTGGTTTTGTTGTACCCGTTATTTTTTGCTATGGAATATATAATTTAAATTTCTTTATTATAGTTCTTTTCATTTAATGGTACGTTCATAAGAAGGTAAATCATGGTATTAAAGACTGCAAGTTTATGTGCTATCGGTCTCCTAGCTCCATTGTTTATAACGACATCCGTGTGGGTGGGTTTCCGGTAAATTCCAAATTCATGATGTTTGTTTTTTACTGAGATTTCTAACTCTAAAAAGTTTATGGTTTTTTTTTTTCCAGTTTTACTGTGAATTTAATCGAGGGATGAATTTCGTTTATTTCCTTTAAAAAAATATTAATTTGTCTTGTCGTACCAGACCATAGGCATATGTCATCTACATTCCCTTTCTTTTGTATAAAATCATTATGTTTAATGGCACTTCATAATAAAAATTAACTCGAAATAATTTTTAGCATTACATATTATATATAACTTTAGGTATTACAATATAAATTATTTATTACAATATATATATATATATATATATATATATATATATATATATATATATATTACTTCAATAGTTTTATAATTGCCAACAATTATTGTGTGTGTATATATATATATATATATATATATATATATATATATAAATTGTTGGCAATAATAAAACTCTTGAAGTTGAAATCGATTCCAATCATTTGAAGCGTTGGTTCTCCAGCACTCGGTAATCAGAACTAATCGAAAACCACTCTTGATTAGAGGGCTGCTCTGTCCGTTTGATGATGGCCCTCTTCCCCACCACTCCCCGCCCCAACACTAGCGAGTAGATGATGATGCCGAAACCCTTCATCTGGAAGAAGTACAGCTGTCGAAAACTTATCCGACAAAGGAGTTAAGCTACCGAATATGAAACTGTATTTTAGAGCCATTGGAAACAACAATAGCCTCCTGCGGAATCAAGACTATTACAGGATCACTTGTACCTCGTCAACCATTGACGACAGTTGCCAACAAAAGGTCGCCGGTTGGATCCTAGTGCACGCTAACTTCCTTTGTACGGTTTCCTTTTATTTGGAACTGTTCCCTATGTAATAGGCTCCTGGTCTATAAATACCCTCTGTCTTATATCTCTTTGTCTGTTCCCAGCCTTTCAGAATGGCGTTCTTTGTTAATATTCCAACATGTGCTGCTATGTGTTTAATGCTTATATTTATACAGTTGGACAAATCATTGTCTATTAGCCTAAAGCAAACAAAAGTTCCGAAATGTAGGCAACGAGTAAAGAAAATTTACTCGTTAGTTGAACCTCTCTGAGCATCGATTTAAAAAAAAAATAATGAAGATCTTAATAAGCATTTACACAGCAAGAGAATTATAAGTTGGAAGAAAGTATAGTAATTTAGAACTCAAAGTTAGAAAGGAACAAAAAAAATTTATGACAGAGTCGTTATTTGTAAGTTTTCAAATGGCTTTGTAATATTTAATCGTATAAAGATTGTGGAATCGTTAAAAATTTTAATTCTCGAGTGCATTTATGAAAATAATGATTTTTTAAAATTATTTCTAGTGCATAGTGAAAAAGACGAAGAATATTCAGACTTTTACGAACCAATCCTCAATGGCCGTATACCCAAGAGAGAAAAGAAGACTTTGAAAAAATGTTGTTATATAAAAAATATAAATTACATAAAATGTGTATATATATATATATATATATATATATATATATATATATATATATATATACATATATAAATTGTGAATTGCGTTGTGATTTTCCAAGACGTAAAATAGACGCCCGGAGGTTTGTTCCATGGAACGGTCTGCTTCGAGGAAAGTAATATAGGTCCTCGTGCGCCTGCTAGCCTCGAACAGCCATAATCCGTCGATCTTAACCGGTTTGTCACTGTCTCCTTGAACCCAAGTGAGTCGGTGGGAAGGACACTGCCGAATTGTAGGGACCGGTATAGAGCTATGGATAGCCTGCCGCTGCACCATGGGAACCATGGTTCGCAGCAACGTGAGGTTGGGTGACTGACTCCCTCCAGGCTGTCGGTGCTCCCGCAAGCAATAAATGTCAATGAAAATGGATCTGATGGCAAATGACGGTGAACAGTAGAATGTGTCGATCCAAGTTTTTCTGCTAATTCTTCAACAGTAGCCTGCAGGAGTTCGTCGTCAAGCTCTATTGGTCGACCTGTCCGAGAACCGTCTTCAACGCATTTTAAAATGTGGATTTCAAAACTTCCTTATGTTGAAGATAAGCGCAAAGTACTGTTTCCGTTTGAGAATTTTGGTTGTAGACGGTATGAATTGGAGCATGTAATTTCGAAGATTAAATGTTATGCGTTGTGATATTTGACAATTCAGAATTTGTCTTAGTTTGTACCAATCGTGTAATTTATGCAAACGATGAAAAGTTAATGAGGACTGTTTATGATCTTGATGTTTGGAGAGAATAGTTGTTAAAAAGTATATCGTAAATATGTAGTAAGTACAAAAATATCGTAAGTATTTACAATGTATAGTAAAGGAGCCAGTATCAAACCTTTGTAGAATTTTCTTAGCCCTGCCAGACTGAGAAAAACTTGTAGAAGATAAAGGAATGAAGGCTGAGATGGTAGTATGTTCATGAGTTTAGAGATATTAAAGAGATGACCCTGGTGTCTGGCTTGGCAAATGTCTGGGTGACATCCAAAGAAACAAGTTTTTTTTCTTGCTTTAGTGCTCTATATGTGTAATCAGTAAGGTTTTGTAAATAATGTTTCATTACATGTAATTGTAATTATTTTTAATTAAAATTTTCAATGGTATACTTGGTTCTTTAAAAAGTTACCTCCACCAATTAAATCTATCTTCGAGTACACAGAAACTAAACAATATGATCAGTTCAATACAAAAAATTGAGCACAAAACCTCTCATCAAATACATCTCCCATTTTCTATTTGTATTCGAGTATTTTTGATATTTGTAGTCATAATCGAATTATAATTCCCTGGTGCCACTTGTAGAATAAACAAACAAATCGAAACATTTGGAAAACAGTTATTTGCAATTCATATCAGTACGTAGATTGGATATGTATTCATTTGAGGGGTGTGGGACGAATTTAAATGTCACGTGATTGCCCTATTCAACCTCAGTCTTCTGGGACGTGACCAAAAGACAATTTTGTATTTCTCAGTTCTGTATCATTTATATCCAATTTATAAAGAAGTGATTTTCTTTTCATTTCACGAGAATTAATAAGCAGATCAGAAATAAAAATTAAAAATATAAATTATATATATAAAGTTATAAAGTGTTCTATTTTAGAACCAGAATTTTAAAAATGATAATCATGTAATAAATTTATTATATAAAATTACTTATTAAATTCTAAATAGTAATAATGAGAATTTTTAATATAAAAAAAAAATGTTTATAGTCCCCTGCATGCATTTGTTGATCCTACTTCGTTGTAGGTCGTGGTAATTGTTTAAAGCCGCATCAGCCAACCACTATGGCCACCATGGTCAGTATTAGCAAAGATATGGCTATTTCAACTGTTTCAACTTGTTTTTAGTAGTATTTTTCCCTAATTATAGCAATATATATATATATATATATATATATATATATATATATATATATATATATATATATAAAACTACTTTTTTTATTATTACTTTTATATTTTCGATTTTGTTTTTCATTCAAAATACAATCTTAGTGTCAGAGCTTTGCTGATCATAATTTTTTTTATGTTTCACTCAGCTTTCTCATTTTTATTTAACTTCAACTTCTCATTTACATTTGATGGTTTTTGTTTCAGAGCAAGATAGATAGATCCTAAATTGAATTTTAAGCCAAAATCTCTCTCCAATTACAATTGATCAGTCATCAGTCTCTTCAAGATAAAATATTCAGGTAACAGAAGTTATGAGTTCCATTTGTGAAGTGTAGATAAACTGAAATACTCTTTCGAAACAAGACCTTCTCCGAATGTTTACTGCATTGTAAAGCAATGCAACATCTTTTTTTCTAATTTAATTAAGGTACATTTCTTGTTATCAACATAATCTGTGGGCACTTTTGAATCCAAATTTTTTTTTTTAGGTATCTTATAATTTTTTTCTTCTATTGATTTATATTTTTCTGTCCCTGCTATAGCGCAAGTATCCCTATAATCCGGATGTTTTTATTTTGTTTTAGTTATTATAGTTCTTCCATTGATTTATATGTTTTTAGTACAACGAGGATCCACTATAACTCTGTTATGTTTAGTATTTAATGAGTATGAATTAAAAATCAATTTTTTATTTTTATTAAAAAAACATATTTAATATTTCTGTTGTCAAAGTATAATGAAATTGATTCCGTCCACACAATATATATCTTCTTCTTTATGTCAGTTAAAATCATGAAAATCGTGTGGTAAAATATTAAATTGAAATTCCATTTGCTATAATAGCCCCTTGAATCTACACCCTGGCCCACCACCACAGCCGCGGTGTTATACGGGTAGTGTATTCATTAGCGCCGATCTAGTAAGGAAATATCCCTCTTAAATCCTAAAGACTTATCTCATTATTAGAATATTTTTTTGCATCCATCACAAGGGACAAAGTCGGGGAAATTTGTATAGAACATTCGCGATACAGTGTCCCATCCCCACACACATACGGACTCATTTCTCACAGCAAATTGCTTTATGTGATGTTAATTGGGAAGTTAATAATTGAATGATATTAATTCGAAGAAAAAAGTTAATATAAACTTGACTAAACATTTCTTTTCGAAGAGTTTATCTTGGTTTTTAGATTGGTTTAAAAAAAATTATATATAACCCATTACACTTCAAACATCTTCTATTTATTCGATTCACTTTTATATTATTATTATTTATATTATTACAAATAAATTCCTCTATTATAAATATGGCCCACTTTTAGTTATAAAATGTATTTAAAAATATCGGTAAGATATACAAATTTCTTTCTGGAATTCGAAACGTCTGGTATTCTAATAGTTGAAGAAAATGCTGTATTTTACCATAAAAGAGCAAAAACTCAACAAGAGACCTAAATTTATTGTTAGTATAAAAATGGAAGAGCCCACATTCGAAATCTTGTGTCTCTAAAATATCAGTAAAGTCTTGCCAATTCAGGCACCATTAGGAGGGAATATAGTGCACACCCACAGGTGTTTCCTTACCGCTTTGAGTCACAAAATAAAAATCTTCGCTGATATTGATCCGATAGATTTTTTTTTTATCTTTAGCTTTGTAGGCAAATTAAATTTAAATTGTTCCTGGAGATATATAGTTAAAAAACAATTAAAAAATGATGAACCAGTTTCCAAAGGAACATTTCATCAGCTTTCAAATGTATATGGCAAAACCGTTTTTTTTTCTTTTCTTCATAACTTTTTTCCTGCTTTTTCTCGGTAATAAACTTTATATGTGGATATTTAGAGATTTCTAATGAGAATATTTTAGGAAAGTTAGATAAAAATCGCTTTGGTGCTACAGTCTATAGACTAAGTATTTCGCTTACTGCACACAGGATGGCCGCTTTGGTGTATAGGAATCAAGAGTTTAAGAGATAACCATGGCACAGGCACACAAACTAATGGTCAAAAATGATATATTTGGACTCAGAGTGTTCTGAGACGTAAAGATCTTTTTTGAAAAATGTACATTTAAAATTTGACCCGAATACAATACATTCCTCACCTATATGGCAAGGAAAGTAAAAATAAGATCAAACATATGCAGGCATGAAATTATTTTCGCCAATATTAATTCGCGAAAAGTTTGTACTGGTTTCTTCTCGCATTGTACTAACAATGAACGAGAGATAGGCAGGATGTTTTTAGGTAAACGGTTTAAGGGTCAGGGTTTTCCCAGTAATGCCGGTGATGCAATTCATTTAAATGAAAATAAATCCAATCCAGATTTTTGTTTAAATGACCAGATAAATATCTCCAATAGTCCAATCTTATATTTATTTCCATCTATAACAGAAAAAACAATTACTCACCGGTATTACTGGGAAAACCCTGGCCCTTAAACCGTTTACTTAAAAACATCCTGCCTATCTCTCGTTCATTGTTAGTTCAATGCGAGAAGAAACCAGTACAAACTTTTCTGTTTGATATAATCCATTTAAACCTTGGTGAATACCAACATGTATTTGATTTCTTGTCTTAATTAAATTCATAATTCATAAATGTTTTATAATACTGATTTATATAATTTAATATGTATAATAATACAACTATATTTTGAATTTTTTGTGTGTTTTTAGAACATTCGAAACTAGTTTTCAATAAAACAAATTTATAGAAGCAAATAATTTATCAATCCCTAATTAAATAACTATTTTTAGGAGTAACCATGTATGACATCCTTTCTAACCGTTAATTTACCCTAACTCAAAGTTATTTCAGCTTGCAGAAAACTGATACAATTTGCAAAATAACAAATTATAGAATAATGTGTAAATGATAAGAGAACTACTTAGAAATTTCAATAGACCATCTTCATTGTTTCTATGCCATATCAAAATGACTTTGTGTTAAAATATTCAACTGCTGGATATATATATGAAGCGTGTTATACCTGCGAAGAGAACGAGGAAATAATAATAGATCATTTACATCGAATCTTCTTTACTTAGCGACAGGATTCTTATCTACAAGCGAAAAGGTATGCTACAAATAAGGAAGGGGCAGGAAACACCGGAAGGAGAAAATTGGGTGGATTTGCATAGAGAAGGAATTCCTGACCAAAGAGGAAGAAGATTGCCTCCTAAACTTTCAATTTTATTAGGCATAAGAGGCCGGTTGGGATGTAATGGATGCCGAGCTGGCTCTTACAGCTCAGATCACATACCTCAATTATATTTTCAACAATTCTGGCCCTGAGCGGATGAGATTCGAAGTTAATTATTTTATTTTTAATTATAAAGAAGTATAGCTTTTATTTATTTTGTTTTTCTATATGTTTTTATCACGGCCTTCAGAACCATTCAGTAATAAAATATATTGAAGATTCTTAAGTATACTTAGCTATGACGTATAAAAATAAATTAAAAATCTGGTGATGAAATAAAATATGCAACATGGAAACAAATAAATTAATTTTTTTAGAAATCTGATGCAGTGCGCTTATCACACAACTTTCTCTTGCCATCCTATTTGAAATAAATTTTAAAAAATTTCATGAAAATTAGATTTAGTTGTCATTAAATAATATAAAAGTAGAAATTATTATCTACAACAATCACTTAAGTTTATGCCGTTTTCGTCACTCTCCATCACCATCTACGATTTTAGTTCCTTGTAGGCAGTAAAGGAAGTATTTTAATCGCAAAATTTTTCGGATTTTCAGATTTCAACGGAAATATCCATTTCGGCCATCCCTGAATCCATTTTGAAGTACGTTCGTACGTGGGTATCTCACATAACTAAAAAACGGTTAGCTGTGGAAAGTCAAAATTTTGCATCTAGAGTTACTATAAAATGTAGTTGTGAACTCCCTTTTTGGTCACTGCATGAGTACCGAAAGGGGTACTTTACTTAAAGGTCATAATAAACTTACATCAAAAGGTTTATTGACATTTAAGATAGAAATCATATGGTTTGGTGATTAAAGGTTACAAACGCAATTTTTTTTCCTCTCCAATTCAAGATTTGTATTACTTGTTTTAAGTGTTAAAATTGAGTGTAAAATACTGGTTTTCCTTCCGATTTGTGAGCTGAAAAAGTCTGCAGCAGGAGAATAAGATATAAGTTACGTAGGTTCTTCCACTTAAAATGTCGAAACCGTCGATTTCCAATGCTTTATCTAGTGACATAGTCAGTTCTAATGTTGTCAAGGAACATGAAGAAATCTCTTAGGAACTTGTTACCAACTTAAACAAACCGACGTATAATAATGGAATGAGACCTCCAGAAACAAGAGCTTATGTGTGGGTGTATGTGTGAATATTATATATTATACAATATTGAGATACAGTTATCTTCAGAAACTAGTAACCAAATTCAGGGTTAATTTTTGAGCCACCGATTTATAGTTAAATAGCGTACAAGTAGCGATGCGGTGTCCACATCAGATATTTTATGTATTTTTTTCTAAAATCGTTAGCATTCTTGTGGTATATCATGTGTCTATATTACTACTCATATTTTCGAAAATTGTTTTCAACCATGGAAAATATTTCTATTTATTTCTTCTTCTGATAATTATCAAATTCTTTCATATTTAATATTTATCCGTTTTTTAACTCTCTTACCTATATATGAAATATAGTAAGGGGGGAAGTCTTGTAATCGAGAATGTATTTTCCTCTGAATATACAAATAGGGAAGAAAATATTTTTAAATGCTAATTCCCTGCCTACAGTAAAATTCAAATTCAAGTTAAATTTGAAGGGATGAGGGAACCGGGAGGAAGGGGTTCATGGTTCCCCTCTCGACCGCCAGCCGCTTTGCTTTCAATTCCGAATATTTACATGGTATTTGCATGTTTTTGCAGTAATTTTATCTAAATCAGTTAAATACTGACTCCTTCCTCTTTCTCCCTTCACTAATCCATTATACTAATTTATATATTATTGAAGCTCATTTTATATTGAATTTTATTCATGTTAATAAAATAATTTTTTTTCAATTTCTTACAAATGAAGTACAAATTTTATCTAGAATATATTTAAAAAGTGCTCAGTTTTCTGAGGGAAAAACTAAAAAAAGTTCTAATTTTTTTTCTCTTTTCGTTGTGAAACGGGTGGCTAGTGAGGTGACAAACCTGAAATTCGGATTGAGCACCTCAAAAAACATATAGGATCGTAGAAAAAAAAAATACTTTATTCAATTTCAGATCACTGGACTATTATTAAATCTTGGCTAACAGAGGTCTCCCGGGGGAGCCTGACCGCTAGCGAAAGCGTCCCTTGGGTAGTTGATGGGAATCCCTCCTAGGAGAGTTTATCTGAATAAATAATAAATATAGACCCGCGGTCAAACAGGCTCCAATGTCTCTGGGTATGAGGTATCCTCCCCTTACTCCATCATCCACCTAATACTCCATGCCTCTCCATTCGATGAAGATAGAGAAAGGAGAAGAAGTGGACGCACATTTCATCGCTAATCTTGCTTATAAATCTACAATTTTTTTATTCCTAGGGATTCCGCAATAATCAAGGAGCCATTAAAACAAGACACTACAACCCGATTCCTATTTCATAATAAAGTACAAAAGTACTAGTATAAGTGTTAAAAATCCTAGTGGAAAGATTTGTTTTTAGAGGTAACAGGTTACTTATCGCCTATAGATAATAATAATTTTATTTGATGTTTTTTTTTTTAATTAACTATTTTTAATATTTTATAGTGTTAGTCATAGGCGTAGTAAGTCATTGGCTAACTTTTACTTGTGCTTTTGTGCTAATAATTATGAAACAGGGGGTGTCTATGAAGTAAAGTAAAAGATGTTATATTCTATTAACTCCTGTAGCTCTCAGTGGAGCAAAGGGCCTCAACGAACAACTTCCATCCATATCTATTCCCAGCCAGCGCCTTCACCTCGCTCCAAGTCCTCCCTGCCTGTTCCGCCTCATTTAATATGGATCTTCTCCAGCTAATGGGAGGTCATCCTTTTTGGCGTACTCCTTGGGGGGTTCCAATCAAGTGCCGACCTTTCCACTGCTCCAGGCTGTTTCGAAGGGTATGGTCAATCCAGTTCCACTTTTTATGTCTTGCTCGATCGGTCTCTGCCCGGCTCTGCGCCAAAGCTCTTGATTTGTGACTTTTTCGGGCCATCTGATTTTTAGGATACGGCGGAGACAGACTTTACATTGGTTTTGTAGAGCCTCAGTTTCGTATACACGGACACACTCCGGTTTCTCCAAATGGCTGGATGGTTTTCTGATATCTTCGTCGGTCCCTCCTTTCTGTGAGACGAGACTACAAAGGTAAGGGAAGACTTGAACTCCTTTAATAGTTTCCTCACCTATCTGGAGACTGTCCTCGACATTCGGATTTACCCGCATCTCCTTCTTCTTTCTGATATTTATTGAGAGGCCAGCCTCTCCTGCTTCCTCCAGGAGTTTTTGGAATTTAGCTTTGATGTTCGAGAACCTTTGGACTATAATGCACACATCATCCGCAAACTCCAAGTCCTTCAGCCTTTGACTTAGTGTCCACTGGATTCCCCGCTTCCGTCAACTCAGTACAATTCTCATTATGGCGTCGAGCACAATGATAAATAGAGTTGGGGACAGTACGCACCCCTGCAGCTGAATCTGTCTTGATGGGGCCTAACAGCTTCCCCACATGCAGAATCCTGCAGTAGAAGTCCCTGTGCATCTCCTTAATAATCCTAATGATCTTCATGGGAACTCCGTTCTTCTCCAAGGTAAGCCACATATAGTCTCTGTTTATCGAATCGAAGACCCTCTCGAAATGATGTTATATAGTTGTTTTATATTGTTAAAACATTGTTATAATGTTAAACATTGTTAAAATAACATTTAAAATAATTACATTTAAAAAGAATAAATTTAAAAAAAAATGAATACAATTATTATTATCTAAGGACGATAAGTAACTTGTTACCTCTCAATATGAACCTTTCCACTTGTACTTGTGCTTCTGTACTTTATTATTAAATAGGACCCAAGACGTTAATATAATTACGTTAGAAAATAAAACCCATTACTGCAATACCAGCGATTTCTATGTGCCTCTCTACAAAACGCAACTCGGAATCTTGCGGAAGGCTTTTGCTTAAACAATTCAATAATAAGAATTTTTGGGCCACGAAGATCGATTGGTCCTTCCTCCTAAGAAAATTCTTATTCATTAAAAAAAAAAAAATTAAAAATTTTAAAATCAATAGTACCTTCTAATCCAACCCATTTCAAATATTAAACATACGCCCCAATAAATAAATATTGTTTGTCTTCTTCTGATTATTAATATATTATAAATGTGTTGTAATATTTTGACGTCTTTATTTTATTGATATAGTCGTATTTAAAGTAGTAAAATTAATGTTGGTATGTCACTGAGACTAGACTGTGGTCAAGGTACAGAGAGATGTAGTGAGTAAATATTAAATTATTTTATTTACCTTTAGTTGAGGATTATATTGTATTCGAAGTGCAGTTTTCAACGAATCTATATGTTTCAGAGCTCAAAAAAAGCACTTTTGCCCATTGGTATGTGTCTCTGTGCCACGATTATCTCTTATTGTTTTGTCTTATAGGTTTTTGCCCCTCTATGCGCGTGTACCAAATCGGTCATCCTGTGCGCAATTGCGGCTGCGCAATAGCCGAAAAACCTGCTTGTCTATAGCTTGTAGCGTCAAAACGGTTAGAGCCGATTTTTATGAAACTTTCCTTAAGTCTTCTGCTTAAATTATTCATATCTAACTAATCACGAGAAAAAATAGGAAAAAAATAATTACGAAAAGAATATTTAATTAACGCATAATTCGAAACGCATGCATTTTGACCTTAGACATTAGAGAGGTAATTAAATTTCCTAAAAAAACAAAAGAAATGCATCCAAATCGAACCGGTATTAGCAGAGATGTTGCAATTTGAACTTTGTACATATCTTATAAATTATTCTGCAAACGTTCCTATGGATCGGTTCACCCTTGTTTGGTTTTTGGATAAATCGAATACTATACATTTTCGAAAATATTCCAGATGTGCATTTGAAAGATAATTTGATTGTTTACAAAAGAAAACCATTTAGTTGGACTAATATAAGAGAAGATACGGGAAACAATTTTTGTATTTGATTGTAACCCGAAGCGGTAAAGAAAGTCATGCCAGTGGACACACCAGGTATTATATTTCCGAAAACAAAATAAATTAGTTGTTGATATGACTGTACGAATATCAGGAATTGGTTAATTTAACAGGCAGTATTATCTATTTAAAAATATAATCAGTACCTTTTTTCTAAATTGCAGTGAAACATATGCGTTACTGTTTCAGATATTTTTCAAACCATAATTTGTTATAAACAATAATAATAATTGCGGACTGCATAGGTACAAAGCTGAAAAAATATAAGACTGATATACGACGTTCGAACTTGCATGGACATGTAGAGCCTAAAATTCAAAGTAGTGTGGGTATGCTATCCCTTATCTTATACGAGCAGTTTCTGCCTATCTCCGAATGGAACTTGAAATCCCATTGGAGGATTTTGCTTAAACTTTTAGAACAAGGGGTTTCACGCCTCACAAATCGATTGGCGTAATCTTGTACCACAGGAAAACTTTCATTTAGTAAAAAAACTAAGGAGGCCGATGGGAAATCATGATTAAAAGTAGCATATCCTCGTTGTCCAGAGTAAATCTCAAATGTGCTATAACCTTACATTTCAGTAGATTCAAAAAATTGTTATTGATACTTGATATAGTTCTTTCTCAATGAGTCTTATTTCAAATTAATTTGATCACTAAAAAATTAAACAGTATTGAATTAAGATAAATGCATTATAATTTTGTTGCACATAGAATATTTTCTTTATTTTACTTCAATAGCTACTATAAGCCTTCTTATTTTTCTGTTTAATTTAGTACTTAGCATTACTAAAATTTATATTGTAATTTAAAAAAAAATTATAAAGAAATAAAAATCAACAACAATTTTATACCATAATTTTTAATAAATAATGCAATGTGAAATATTCCCAAAAATTTTTTTTATAAAAAAAATCCTAAATATTTTATTATTATGAAACATAAAAAAAAATTATGCCAATTAAAAATATTGTTATGTAATTAATCTAAAATGAAAAAAAAAAATTGAATTCCTCAAAGCTAAATTCCAAAAAAGTTTGTAGAGTGGGGAAGTTTGGAAGCGATTTTTTTTTCAGCTAGTTTGGCCCAGATTTAAAATTGCTGAATACCCAAAATATCTGTTAAGTAAGCTGGCTTGCAGAGCCAATCAAAATTTTGTTTCTAAAACACTTCATATCAGATCACTAAATATCTCTCTAGACCTTTCCTCGGTAGGGCCAATGCTCCCATAAACACATTTACTATTTTTTACGACAATTCGCCAATTAACGCTGGCGACGAATTAAATTGAATCTTGAATAGATTAAATTTATTTGCATATATTTTAATAAATGCCGGTAGTGGCAATAAACAATATGGAGTCAATATATAAAAATCACTAAAATGGCACATTGGATATTTTCTCGTGACGACTATATGTTAAATAAAATGTTTACATCTTAATGTATCGTGTATTTAATAAAGTAGTAAAATTATTGTAAAGCTTATGGGTGATTATTTAAAATAGCTCAAAAATAGGCTTCCAAAAAAGTGGGTCAGTGAACTCTTATTTGATAGTTTTAAGCTGAACTCCAAATTTTAGGTCAGGAATTGATAAAACCCCACTTTTAGAAGTGACGGTAATGATAATCATTTTTTTGTTGGTGAGGTGGTAATGAAATTTTTGGACTGTAATCAAGAACATACTTTCCAACCCAGTAATGAAGAATTATTTCAAACCCGAAACATCCTACTTGTTAGTAACTTTTTGAAATTTGAATTTTTAGGAAGTGACTAAAACTAATTTCACCACATTAGCGAAATTAAGCATCACAAATAAAACACTGAAAATGTAATTTCAATTGATTGCGTCTGTCCTAAATCGATAAACTAATTGATTTTCAATTAGGTTTTCATTACCGCACCATTACCTAGTTACCGCCTCAAAATGAAATCGTGGCGGTAATGAGAAAATTTGAGGAGTGATAATGACAATGGATTTTCACGGTTCAAACTTTTTTTCGACTATTTACAGAGAGGCTAAAAGAAAAACGAATTTCAATAATTTTCCGCCTTTTCATCCGCTTTTCCACTTATATCTCGAGAACGGATGAATGGATTTTCAGGATTCAAACGATTTGTCGACTTGTTACAGAGAGGCTTAATGAAAAACGAGTTTCAATAATTTTCCGCCATTCCATACGCTCTTCCACTTATATCTCGGGAACGGATGAATGGATTTTCAGGATTCAAACGATTTGTCGACTAGTTACAGATAGGCTTAAAGAAAAACGAGTTTCAATAATTTTCCGCCTTTTCATACGCTTTTCCACTTATATCTCGGGAACGGTGAATGGATTTTCAGGGTTCAAACGATTTGTCGAATAGTTACAGAGAGGCTTAAACAAAAACGAGTTTCAATAATTTTCCGCCTTTTCATACGCTTTTCCACTTATATCTCGGGAACGGATGAATGGATTTTCAGGATTCAAACGATTTGTCGACTAGTTACAGAGAGGCTTAAAGAAAAACGAGTTTCAATAATTTTCCGCCTTTCCATACACTTTTCCACTTATATCTCGGGAACGGGCGAATGGATTTTCAGGGCTCAAACGATTTGTCGACTAGTTACAGAGAGGCTAAAAGAAAAACTATTTTCAATAATTTTCGCCTTTCCATACACTTTTCCACTTATATCTCGGGAACGCGCGAATAGATTTTCAGTGTTTAAACGATTTGTCGACTTGTTACAGAGAGGCTTAAAGAAAAACCAGTTTCAATAATTTTCCGCCTTTTCATACGCTTTTCCACTTATATCTCGGGAACGGATGAATGGATTTTCAGGATTCAAACGATTTGTCGACTAGTTACAGAGAGGCTTAAAGAAAAACGAGTTTCAATAATTTTCCGCCTTTCCATACACTTTTCCACTTATATCTCGGGAACGGGCGAATGGATTTTCAGGGCTCAAACGATTTGTCGACTATTTACAGAGAGGCTAAAAGAAAAACTAGTTTCAATAATTTTCGCCTTTCCATACACTTTTCCACTTATATCTCGGGAACGCGCGAATAGATTTTCAGTGTTCAAACGATTTGTCGACTTGTTACAGAGAGGCTTAAAGAAAAACGAGTTTCAATAATTTTCCGCCTTTTCATACGCTTTTCCACTTATATCTCGGGAACGGATGAATGGATTTTCAGGATTCAAACGATTTGTCGACTTGTTACAGAGAGGCTTAATGAAAAACGAGTTTCAATAATTTTCCGCCATTCCATACGCTTTTCCACTTATATCTTGGGAACGATTTTCATGGTTTTAACGATGTTCCGATATAGAGGTAAGCTAAAAAGAAATTTTGAAAATTCATTTAGCCTGACAGGATTTTAAAATAAATTTAATTTTTATGTTATACTTAATTTTAAATGTATGGAAATTATCTCCGATAATTTCTGCTACCTTACAATTAGGCATTTGGTTATGCCTAGTAGGCATAGAATTTTCTACAACAATTTATTGGAATGGATAAATTATAAAATTTTCCAACAATTTTGACCAGATTTCCCAACTCTATTAAATATTTAAGTTTTTCCAACTATATTATGGAATATTGTAACTTTCTCCACCTCTTTTGTATTTGAACTTTTCATTTACCTCTTGCGAATGTTGACATTTGACAACAATAATTTTTTTTTTCTATTCAAACACCATTGTGTCGATAAAAACCCCATTTCTTAACTTAAAAGGTAGTGAGTGGGTTTTAAATTTTAGTAACTGAATAAATTCTTTAGGTTTAATTAGGTTTTAAAATCTCAAATTTTCAAACTTTTTGTGTTTTCAAATTTCCTTTATGCGGAGATGTCCTTTATATCAGAGTCAGTTTGTTAAAATCCTGATTTTTTGGATGCTTTCGATTTTTGTAATATCTCTGCTAAATGTGTTCTTGTGGACCTCTGATGTATACAAAAATAGATAAACCGGTTAAAAATTAGTTTTTCATCATTTGTGAGCACACATTTTCGTAGTTTTATTAATGCAGCTCATTTTCAGTTTTTACGGTCAATACAGAGTGTATATAATATAATTTAAAGAATATAAATTAGCAAAATAAAAAAAATTAAAATGCATTTTACTGAACAGCTGAACACTCACAAGCCCGTTAGAAGTACTGACATTTTTAGTTTAACTAGCGTTCAAAACTAAGTGAATTTTTAATATTAATAATACTAACTTAATAATTAACAATAAATCCGAAAGACTGATTTCTTTATATTGAATGAGAGCAAAAAATAAATAAATAATTAAACCCGATTTTCATATTTTATATCAAGGCCTTTTCACACAAAAATCGGCATCCGAATTTGTGAGTAACAAGCCAAAGCCCCATCTAGTAAATTATGAACTCAAATACAATTCCAAGAAAACTTGTAAGTTAATTAATTTTCCGAAAAAATCACCTGGACTTTTCAAACTAATGTTCGAATTTCTCACACATATTCACCTTTTAGTTTATAAGATATAAGAGGAAAAGCGAATGAAAAGTTGGAAAAATTTTGACACTCATTTTCCTTTTAGCCCAAATTGTCGAAAAATCGTTCGAACCGCGAAAATTCTTTAATTCTTCTGTTCACGAGATATAAAAGGAAAAGCAAATGAAAAATCGGAAAAATTTTCACTCTCCTTTTCCTTTTAGCTTACTTTTAAAAAATATCGGATAATCGTTCGAACCGCGAAAATCTATTCACTTGTTCACGAAATATAAGACGAAATGCGAATGAAAAGTTAGAAAATGTTCACCCTCGTTTTCCTTTTGGTCTTCCTCTAAAAATATCCGAAATTTCATTCTCAAGTTATTAGAGGAAAATTGAATGAAACTCAAATTCATTCCGTTCATTATTTAATTCTATTTAGTAAATTCTCGGAGATCGCCATCAAGGCAAACAATGGAGTAATTACATTTAATTGTGTTTAACTAAAAAAAAAAAAAAATGTCAGGGACACGTGGAGTTAATATTAATTGAGATGTTTTTATAAACAAAAAAGTTGATATAACAATGAAAACTCATCGTTTTTGTTTTTTTCATTGAGTTGGAAAGCGAAATGAACATAATGAATAAAAAAATTAATCATTTGATACTCATCACCTGAATGTAAAGCACGAGGGACAGCATTTTTTCAGAGAATCACCCGTATATGCATAATATATAACTATGAAACAGTCAATACTAATACAACTATTATTAGTATTTTTTTCATCTTGGTTAAATAATTAAATAAAATAATTTCCGAGCATAGTTTGGTCCTACTTGCAGCTAGAAATTAAATATATATATATATATATATATATATATATATATATATATATATATATATATAGAATAGAATAGAAAAATAAACTTTATTCTGGGACCAGATCCCTTAGGAATATCAAGTATGTACAAGTAAAAAAAGATAACAGAAAAAATGTCTGGCCAAAGACTACATTAATATAGGCCAATCAATACTTACAATAATCTCATTTAAACATATAAATAATGAAAAAAAAAGAGAATGTCCTTATGGTAAAATAATATAATAAACATAACTTTACTGACAAAAATGAAAAGAGAAAGAAAAAAAAATAGAAAGAGAGAAAAGCAGTAGAAAATAAAAATATAAAAATAATATGGAGTAGAGCAATCCTGAGTAAAAACAACGTTAAAAACAAATTCTCACTTTTCAACAGAATTTCATTCAATGATATAAAACTTATGAAATAATTCTAACAGTTAAAGCTTTGTATGATAATTGACACAATTATTTGCAACTAATCAAGATATTGATCTTGAATTAAAATTTCATGCATTGACAGCGTCTGGGAAGTGAGGAGGTGTTGAAAGAGGTAGGATTTGAATAAGGAGGCAGAAGAAAATGTCGGATAATAGAAGGGAGGATATATACAGGATGAGTTGGGAGGAACGGGCCATACTCCAGAAGTTGGTTGCACACAGGAAAATAATAATAAAAATCTGGTGCGGTGCGCGCATCACACAACTTTCCCTCACCGCCCTATAATAATTATCTTTTTAATACAATTTTAAATAGTTCACATAAACAATACTTGAAATAAACTCGGCAGCATTCATTTCTTCACATATTCTCTTAAGTACAACAAAACAATTTTAGTACGATAATTCTGTACACTACCTATATTTTTTAAGTTTATTAAGTTGAAAATATATTTTAAAAGTTTCGGTTTAGTTTCATGGAAACATTTTGTTTCCATTATATAATATAGAAGTATAAATTATTGTGTTAATTTTTGGTTTTGTTATCTTACATTACATTATTTCAGAGCATATTGTCTCCTTTCGGATGCGCTCGGCTATCCATCTAGGGTCATGTAGTCCTCATAAGATACTCTGTATCTTTGCTGATTCCAGTCCGATTTCGATCATTCCTTTTTTTATTTTAGAGAGTTTAATCACCTTTCAAATGATTTCATATATGATTTACAATAAAATACTTACTTTTTGATTTATGCGCAAATAAAACTTTCTTTTCACTATAAGGTTTTCTCCTGCATTTTCTCGTTGATATACTATGTATATGAAAAGTTAATGGGCTTTCAGGAGAAGACATTAGGCAAGTTTTATCAAAATCGTTAGAGCCGTTTAAAAGAAAATTGTAAAATCCATGATATAATTGCCACTTGCTGTTCGTCCGATTCATTGTATCTTTGCTAATACTGGTCCGATTTTGATGATTCTTTTTTTTTTTTCTTTTTTCGATAATTTTCTTACCTTTTATACAATTCTATACATAATTTACTATAAAATGCATGATTTGTAATTTAAGAGCAAATAAAATATTCTTTTCATTATAACATTTTTCTCTGCATTTTCTCGTTGATGTACTACATTTATGAAAAATTAAAGGGCTTGAAGAAGATGACATTAGGCAAGTTTCATCAAAATCGTTTGAGCCGTTTACGGTTACGGCTCAATTGTAAAAATTGTAAAATCCATGATGCAATTACCACTTCCGGTTAGTCCGATACGTTGTATCTTTACTATTATTGGTCCGATTTAGATGATTATTTTTTTTTTGTTTTTTAAATAATTAAATTACTGTTTATGCAAGTCTATACATGATACCGGAAATGTATGCTTTTGAAATTATGCGCAAATAAAATAATCTTTTCATTATAACTTTTTTCTCTGCATTTTCTCGTTGATGTACTACATTAATGAAAAGTTAAAGGGCTTTAAGAAGATGACATTAGGCAAGTTTCATCAAAATCTTTAGAGCGGTTTCCGAGAAAATTGTAAAAAAAAAAGTTTAAAATCGATTATATAAAGTGGCACTTCTGGTCAGTCGATTTTTACGAAAAAGTTGCTGTAACATCACATGCATGTGCCTACCATAAATTTCAGTATCGTAAAACTTTTTCTTTTTCAGCTAAACTGTTCACATACACACAGACAGACACAGACCATTTAGCGAGACTTCGAAAACTCGAATTCGAAAATTTTCACGATCTCAATACTTCCTCTTACTATTTACTTCGTATATAGGTGAGGGAAAGCAAAAACCTCATATGTTCTTATCCGATTTTCAGTTGTTAAAATTTTATTGGCTAATTACAAATAAACATAATTTTACAAATAAACAATATTTCATATATGTATTATCATTTCGGTTATCGAAGTCTTATTTTATAAATGTTGGAAAATACCAACATTGACTGTCGCCACGACAATCGTCGTTTATTTGTAATTAGCCAATAAAGTTTAAGGAGTTTTTTTCCATTATTTTCCTATTTGCAAATATATATATATATATATATATATATATATATATATATATATATATATATATATATATATATATATATATATATATATTATATATGTATATAAACAAATTTGATATTGCAAAATATAAAATTATATACCTATAATAATAATAAATTTCTAATGAAGCAAAGCTTTCTCCTAAAGCCCATCTGGAGCACATTACCTTACCTTAGTAAAAAGACTGTTCGGAAGAAGTGCTGTTGGTTGATCGTTGAAAAAATAAACTTGGTCGTGAAGAGTTGGCCTTATATAGAGGGAGGGAGAGGGCATTGCATTATAGTAGTGAACCTACCATTATAGTAGCAACTTTTCCTACTCAGGCAGTAGCTTTGCCATTAATAGCAATTCTGTGCTATATATATATATATATATATATGTGTGTGTGTGTGTGTGTGTGTGTGTGTGGAAACTCCTCTTTCCATTTCATGATCCAGTAAACTTTTCCATTGTTGTTAAAACTATTTCTTCATAACAAAACTGCACAGAACCTCTTTGGTCTAGGTTTTATATATATATATATATATATATATATATATATATATATATATATAATTACTGTTTTTTTTAATATAAAAATGTAAATAAACGATAATTTAAAGGAATTTACCATATATACAAGAATATAGTATTAGGGATTGATAAATTATTTGTCACTTCTATAAATTTCTTTTATTAAAAACTAGTTTCGAATGTTATACATTCATCTTCAGTTCTAAAAACACACAAAAAATTCAAAAATAAACTATTCAAAATATAGTTTGATATTATTATACATATTAAGTTAGATGTAATATAAATCAGTATTATAAAACATTTATAAATTTGATTAAGACAAGAAATCAAATACAGGTTAGTACTCACCAAGATTTAAATGGATTATATCAAACAGAAGAGTTCTGTACTGATTTCTTCTCTCATATAAGTAACAATGAAAGAAAGGTAGGTAGGATGTTTATAGGTTGGTTGTTTTAAGAAGATTAAGGCGTAAAACCTGTTGGTCATCAACGCCGTTGTTAGCGCTTATGTATTTATATTAATAATATTGAAGGACATTATACGGGATGGTTAAATAGAAGTGATAAGAAAAGATTATAAGGATACGAGGACAAAATATGATAGATTAAAAGTTAATAAATTAAGAAAAATAAATAAATAAATAAAAATTAGAAAAAAAAGAGGGAGAAATAAATAAATAAGAATAGAGCATAAATAAGAAAGAGGAAAAGAGAAATAAATAAGTAAAAAAATAAATAAATTAAATAGTGAAAGAAAAGAAAAAAGAGAAAAAGAAATATTAGATATTTTTAAAAAATCCTTCTTTGGAGAGAAAGGAGATTACCTTATTCACATATTTTTCCTCATTTCCCAACGCTATTGATATATTGGTAGATAATAAATGATAATTTAAAGGAATTTACCATATATACAAGAATATATTATTAGGGATTGATAAATTATTTGCCACTTCTATAAATTTGTTTTATTGAAAACTAGTTTCGAATGTTATGCATTCATCCTCAGTTCTAAACATACAAAAAGTAAGCAATTCAAAATATAGTTTGGTGTTATTATACTAATCAAATACTATTCAAACTATATTTTGAATGTCTTATTTTTGAATTTTTTTTGTGTTTATAGAACTGAAGATAAATGTATAACATTCGAAACTAATTTTCAATAAAATAGATTTATAGAAGTGGCAAATAATTTATCAATTCCGAATTGGATTGATCCTTCAATACCATCATGCGAATGCCAACTAAGAATATAGTATGCATGATAAATGGATTTTGCCTACGACTGTCGATATTGTCTCAGTATTGAAATATTGTAGCATTGTAAAACGTCATCTATCCTCAAGGATGGATCTAACAGCGCATACGCTGCTAGATGTCATAACATCAGGGTTGTACGCAGAATTTTTTTCGGAGAGAGATTTAATATGAAAAAGACAAATAATCACTTAAATGCACATAATTTGGCACATAATTGCCAAATTTGGCGTAGGATTTAAGGATAACAATGAAAATCGGATCAAAAACTATTCAGTTGACGTCCGCATGATGGTATAGAAGGATCAATCTTATTAGGGATTGATAAATTATTTGCCACTTCTATAATTTTGTTTTTATTGAAAACTACTTTCAAATGTTATGCATTCAACTTCAATCAGAAAAAAACCCTATCCTCATGTTTCCCTTCTCTTAAAGATAAAATAGAACATTTCCATAAAAGCGGAGTATACGAACTAAATTTTAATGATCCTGAAGCAAAATGCATGGAAAAATTGGAAGATCATAAAATCAGTGTTTGTTTTTTCGTTTTATTTACATTTGATTGTTTTTGTTTGTATTAATTATTACCTTCTGAATTAAGCCATTTCCCAACTATTTTCTTATTTGTTTGCAATAAGTTTTTATTTAATTTTTTTTTTTTGTGAACAAACATTTTTTTTGCAAAATAACACAAGCATATGCCTCAACACTTATATAGTTTCTTTTTTTTTTTTTTTTTTTTCCAGAAACTGTCAAGATCTTGTGTTCGCTCTTCTCAAGACTGGTTCTCAAGGACTCTGAATACTGGTTTTCATTAAGAAATATCAGTGCAAAAAGAATACTTCTAAATAGCTGTCAGCGATAGGTAATTTTAGCATGTTGTATTTATTAATTTAAAAAACTTCTGAGTTGGAGTGTACACATATAAACTGGCATCTTCGTTAGGTGTATTATTATTATATTTTTCCATAGCCCTTAATTACGTTTCTGTTAACTAGATTGCCTGATGCAGCAGATAAGCATTTTAAGAAGATCTATATGTATAACATCTTAAATTTCTGTTAATTTTTTGGTTTATGATTTTCAATAATAAACTTTTGTAATTGACCTAGAAAAAAAGTTTTAGTCCCTCAAAATTTGGTGTGATCAATTGACATGTTATGAAATTCCCTAAAAAATCAAACAAAAAATCATCTAAATCGAAGGAGTTGTAGCAGAGATATAGCGCATTGAACTTTGTATACTAATTTCCTGGCGCTAGTGATCCTTAGCCTGCTGTTATTATTTTTCATTTCCGCCTGTCCTGCGCTTACTCTTCCAATCGCTTACTCAGAGCTTCTTCGTATCACTCTTCACTTAATTTTTCTTTGGATCTATCCTCCACATCCACCAGCTTCTTTTTCTTTAATTTTTTCCTTTTCCCACTGAGGGGCGCCTCCAACATTTTCCTCTTTATTCTATCACCTTCTTTTCTAACAACATATCCTGGCCATCTTTGCCTACTTGCTTTAAGGAATATCATGTGAATGGACAAGTATTTTTTAAATATGACTATTTGGAAATAATAAACCATTGTGTAATAATTTGTAGCGTTCATAATTTCTAATAAATAATTGAGTGATGGGGATCATTTTTCATTTTTTTTTCTCCGCGAACCGGCCGTCTAATGACCACGCAGTTATCACTGTTTAGTTCTCACTCTCACTCTTCTTCCTCCTCCAAACAGCCTTCATTCTCTCCGATTATTGCATTCGTCTCTCTCCCGTCCAATTGCTATTCCCACGTTTCCACTTATTCTTCAACTAGAACTTTAATGCTGTTGAATCGTTCTTTGTATCCGTCTCCATCCTGGCAGTCTTGGTCTGTGATTCCAAGTCTTCTTAATTCTTCCTTCATCAGCTTGGCATAACCACTCTGGCTTTTCAGGTTATATATTTTGTCAAAGATCTGTTTATTTGTTCTTTGAGGATTCATTCTAATCATGTGGCCGTAGAATCTCAGACGTCTCTTCCTTATAGTTGTTTCCAGATCTTCTACCTGCTCATAAATTTCCTTGTTCGATCTCAATCTGTAGTTTCCATTTACTATTCCTGGACCATAGATTCTTCGTAATATCCTTCTTTCGATTTTCAGAAGCTTTTCCAGGCTTGTTAAGGTTGCAGTTTCCATTCCATACAGTATCACTGGCATTACCACAGCATTATAGTGCTTTATTTTTGCATTGATGGACAGGTTTTTTTGTTTTTAGTGATGAAATTTAGTTTCTCCAGTTTCAGACTTTTATTTTCTATTGTAGATTTATCGTATCCATTGTTGCTGATAATCTGATAGTTTTGTGACTTTGATCTGTCCATATTTGGTCTTCTCTGTTTTCTTCGTATAATTTTTCTTGGTCGTCATTATTTCTGTTTTCTGGAAGGAGATCTGGAGTCCAGCTTTCTCTGCTATTACCTTCAGTTCATTGATTTGTTTTACAGCTTCTTGTTCAGTTTCAGCTAAGAGAGCCAGGTCGTCTGCAAAGGCCAGAAAGTTGGGATTGACGTTTTTGTTCTTTGATCCAATTAATTATAGCACCAGAGTCGTTTTCTTGCCAGAACGTCTTCATTATCTTATCCGAAACCACATTAAAAAGCATCGGTGAAAGGCTATCACCTTGTCTTAGTCCTGTCCTCACATGAAATGGTTTGCTGATCTCTCCCTGAAATTTTATTTTTGATACCGTGTTTAT
Source organism: Rhaphigaster nebulosa (assembly GCA_948150685.1). Lineage (NCBI taxonomy): Eukaryota > Metazoa > Arthropoda > Insecta > Hemiptera > Pentatomidae > Rhaphigaster > Rhaphigaster nebulosa. The sequence continues at coordinate 7,815,075 of OX411306.1, forward strand.
TCGGTTTTTTTTATTTTATTATTGTTTTATTTCAATAAAAAATTTATTAAAATTATATTTGTAAATTTACTTCTTTAAAGTAAAATTGAATCTGTGAGAATAAAAACAGTTTAAGTCCAATAATGGGAATTTTGGGGAAAACATTTTTTATAGATTCAGGTATGCTATTTACACTCGTTGGCTCTAAGCTTAATTATATCATCATTATATTTTTTTATATTTATATTTTTTATATAATATAATATATTATATAATTATAATAAGATTGATAGTGATTCCACGCATAACCAAACCTTTTCTTGCGAATATCTCGAAAAACTTATATTAATTTGGCATGAGATGGAAGATATAGAGCAGATCCCAGCCCTGCTCTTCCAATCTTGATATTATGGATTCCAGTTAGTCAAGAAGATCCCTCATCCAGATCCTTTTCAGGCTAATACGGCTATAATAGGGTATGAAGACTGTAAAAAATGTCATCTATTCATGAGTTAGTATGCCATTGTTGATTATCGTGAAATCGTTTATGGTAGGTCCGCATGAGCGTGTTAACTATTGGAATATAAAGGTCTGTAAAGAAATGTGCTAGCTTATTATGTAGCTTTAGATACAATATTTAAATTTTACGATTTGAAATTTATTTTTCCTATGAATAAAATTGAGCCAGATATTATCTATTCCATTTTTAATTGGATATGTCTTTTAATTCAATATCATATGGCCAATCCAGAAAACCCGATAATAACAAAATCGCGAAATTATTTTTTAATTTTTTGATAGTCAACTTATTAAAAAATGTGTAAGGTTTAATCTAGAATGTGACTCATCACGCTCAGTAAAGAGAGCCACATTTTTGAATTTTTAAGGCACGCCAATTTTCATGATTCCCACTTTTTTTCATTTTTCTTCAAGATCTGCCCATTGCGTGTATAAAAAAATTTATGTGAAATGGTAATAATGAATTTATATTGGTCTAAAGATATTTTTCGAAAAGTACCCGTGAAAGTACCGTTGTCCGCAAAATTTTGTATTGTATTTAAACGAAAGCTAACGAAAATCCCTACAATACGAACTAGAAATCACCTAAATCGGACCATTATTAGCTGAGATATAGCTTAATGAACTTGGTTTTTACTTTTTCCTAGTGAAGTGCACATCAAATATTTTCTCTGTATCATTTTTACATCACAGCCTACTTGCATTGACACAGTTTTTTTTAATTAGCACAGTTCGGCACTCTCACGTCGAACATCTTGTGACAAGCTTCAAATTTCTTTTCCTTTGGTACCTACTGCTTCATATTTTTTACTTTGACAGAATAGATATTTTTGTGGAATAATAAACAAGTGGAAATAATAAACCATTGTGTAATAATTTGCAGCGTTTTTGTCATTCCTTCTGAATTACTAAAATTTTATCAATGAGCAAAATGATTTGCATTTAAATAAAATAATAATAAAAATATTTATTTGAAAATTTCCAAAATGCCTTTAGAGACATACTGTACGTGAATTCATCTTTGGGAAACCTCCTCTTAGGGATTGGGATGGAAGCATGGATGAAGAAACCTGGAAGCGAAGGGACTTCTAGCGTGGTTGATCCCTTTTAATGTAGTAGATCTCTGCTCCAGGGATGTTTCAGTCTCCTTGTCGGATTCTATGGCAGTGTGTCTGTCAGGAATGGTTGTACCAGTAAGTTAGGATAGCAAGTGAATCATGAAAGTTTTGTAGTATTTCTTTACTGCTTCATAATCATACCATGATATAATGATGGTATGTGGTCTTTCCGTTATGATTTGTTAGTTATGTAGAAGGGACAATGAGTAATATAACGGATCATTTAAATCAAATGATTCCTCGAATTCATAATACTATGTTATTTATGTCTAATTTGCTAGATTAGCTGGCGTGATCTTGACACCAAATTAGATTGTACTATAAATTTTCCTTATCTTGTTAGGCGATATATCACAAATGTTGTATGTATTACTATCATATTATAATATTATCACGTATTTTAACTACAATTCAATTTTTATCAATTTGTCATCTGCTCATGTTATCAATTTCGCAAGTTTTTTACTTCCTTGTACGCATTAAAGGAAGTATTGTAATCGCGAAAATTTTCGGTTTTCAGATTTCTACGGAAATATCCATTCTGACCATCCCTGAATCAATTTTTACTAGTTTTGTCATAACGTCTGATGTACGGTCGTACGTATCTCTCGTACGTAAGTCAAAAACGGTTTAAATTTTTTACTGAGAATTACTCAAGTACAAACTTTAAACTTTTGTATTGAGAATTATTATATAGGTAATTTAATTGTGAATCTCCCTTTTTGGTCACTGCATGGTTATCGGAAATGGTAATTTACTTGAAGATCATTACTGATTTTCATTTAAAAAAATATTAAAATATAATGTAAAACATCTCAAATTTGGTAAATTATAATTTTATATCAATATAAGTAACATAATAGATTTTGGTTAAAATTGAAGATCGGAAAAGGGTGCTTTACTAGAAGGTCATAATAAACTTACATCAAAAATTATATTAAAATAAAATACAAAAATCATACGGTTCGGTAATAAAGGTTACAAACCCGATTTTTTTTCCACTCTACTTAAACTTTTTTTTTACTTGTTTTAAGTGTTAAAGTTGAGTGTAAAATAAGTTTTCATCCCCATATGTGACCGGAACAAGTCTGCAGCAAGAGAGCAAGATATAGGTTAAGTGGGGTTTTCCTCTTAATATGTTGAAACTGTCGATTTCCAACGGTTTATCTAGTGACATAAACAGTTCTAATGTTGTCAAGGGACACGAAGAAATCTCTTGGGAAATTGTTACCAACTGAAATAAAACGACATATAATAACGGAATAAGACCTCAAGAAACAAGAGCTTGTGTGTGTCATGGTTACTTTTTGAGCAACCGATTTATAGGCGTACAAGGAAGTCGTTGGGTGTCCATATCAGATATTTTGATTATTGTCTCAAAGACAAAATATAATCTGGGAATCTTTACTCTGCCTGTAATGATTTAAAAAATCATTACATTGAAGTAACAATTCTAATTTATCAATCCCTAATTATATTAATCCTTCTATACCATCAAACGGATGTCAACTGAATATTGTTTTTACTGTCTAAGAATTTTTAATATTTTTAGTATTGCACAACCTAAAAACAGTGCTCTCCATTAGCTTTCGAAACTCACAGTCGGTTGGAGTGAATGGATTTTGGAGTTATTTATTTATTTCTAAACTTCAAAGGTTCTCAGTCCATAATTTGAACCTTGTAAAGTTAAAATCCCAGTTTATTTTCAAATTATCCATTTCAAAAGTCCTTAATTCTCGCCAAATCAAGTAAAAGCGATATTTTTAAATAAAATTAAATGCAAACTTATAAATCAAGTGAAAACTCAAATATCAATCCAAATCGCTATATTTAAATATTTTTGGATTTTCTAAACGCACTATCACACGTTAGTACCGGTAAAAACTAAATGAAAAATCGGCTAACAGAAAGAAATGGCAGTATGTAAACAAAACATTTACAGATAGAATTAAAAGATTTTATACTCGATTTTAATCATCATTTAAAGATCAATCTTTCATTTTACGGTGGCTTTTATTTTTCCTATAAATAATAGTCATTAATTGATAACTCATTAATTACAAATAAATTCCGCTTATTTACGCTATTTTTTTGTTAATTAAATGAAAGTAAAACTGTATATAAGCAAATTGAAATAAACTTAATAAGTTCAAATAAAAAACAAAAAATATCTGATGTGGACAACACATGACTTCCTTGTACGCCTATTAAATTATAAATTGGTGGCTCAAAAAGTGATCCTCAATTTGGTTACTAGTTTCCGAAGATTACAGTATCTCAAGAACGACACTCGGCATCCCGACATCCATCTATTGATACACACACACACACAAATGGGGAGGAAAACCAGTATTTTACACGCAATTTTAACACTTAAAACAAGTAATAAAAATGTTTAATTGGATTGGAAACGAAATTGCGTTTGTAGCCTTTATTACCGAAACATATGATTTATGTATTTAATTTAAATATAATTTTTGATGTAAGCTTATTATGACCTTCAAGTAAAGTACCCTTTTCGGCTCACCAATTTTAACCAAAATATAGCAAATACATTCACATCGATATAAAAGTCTTATTTACCAAATTTGAGATGTTTTACATTATATTTTAATATAATTTTTGATGAAAGTCTAATATGACCTTAAAGTACCGTTTCCGGGTTTTCCAATTTAGACGAAAATCTATTATGTTATTTAAATCAATATATAAGTTATAAATACTAAATTTGAGAAGTTTTGTATAGTAACTTTTTATGGAAATCAATTATGACCTTCAAGTAAAGTACCACTTCCGGTGATCAAGCAGTGACCAAAAAGGGAGGTTCACAACTAGATTTTACAACAATCACAAATACGAAATTTAAACTATTTGTCACTTCTATTATTTTGTTTTTATTTAAAACTAGTTCCGAATGTTATACATTCATCTTCAGTTCTTAAAAATTCAAAAATAAGCAATTCAAAATACAGTTTGATATGATTATACATATTAAATTAAATGTAATATAAATTTCATATAAATTAAATTAAATGTAATATTTATATTGCATTTAATTTAATATGTATTATAATACCAAACTGTATTTTGAATTACTTATGTTTGAATTTTTGTGTGTTTTTATAATTTATGACATTTGAAACTAGTTTTCAATGAAAACAAAATTATAGAAGTGGCAAATAATTTATCAATCCCTAACGAAATAATTTTATAAAACTAAATTATGTTTATCATAATATCCTAAAGTATTTATTCTGGCTTTAGTTCAGATATAGTTATTATATATGAGTACATTGTTGGAATATTAATGTTCGTTTATAGAATTTTATACTAATTTTAGATTCTTAGATTTTAGGCTTTTATAATTTCATATAATTCTGTTTTGACTATTCTATTTTGTGATGTTTCTTTTTGCACGCATTTGCTTTCTGTTGACTGTTGTTTCGATATTTTTTTATCATGTTTGTTCGGATTTTAATTGATGTGCTACTAGGTTGATTTTATAATGTTTTAAATGTAATTTTAAGTTTTAATTTATGTCTGGATTAATCAATAATCAGGTTAGTGGGTTATTGTTATTGTTTGTGTACTTCTTTGAATTGACACGGTATGCGTATTTGTATTTTGATTAGGCTTCGGACGCCAGGACAGAGAAGGGGGAGGCGCTGGTTGGATCTCTACAGATTAAGTAAGAGAACTTTTCTATATTATAAATTATTTGGTTTAGATGGATTTTAAGTTTTAAGTTGATACAGAGCAACTATAGTTTAACCAATGTAGTGTAATCTATTTTTCCAGTGTTGTGGAGAATCCCATGTACATAAGATGGGGATCAAAACGTCCTGTATGCTATAATAAAAACAACTTAAGAAACAAGTTGAAAGTTGTGTATGACCTACAACCCAATTTAATATTTAATATCTCTAATACAAAAGGTCGACAATATAATTTGTTGTATATATATATACATATGTATATATATATATATATATATATATATATATATATATATATATATATATATATGGGTCGGGGTGGCCGAGCGGGTTAGCGCGCTTGCAAAAGTGCACCTACTCACAAACCCAAAGGTTGTGAGTTCGAATCCCGGCACCGGCACTACTTTAATTTAATTAAAGTAATAATTCAAGAAATTTATCACCCCTCCCCCCGGGTATGTGAGCCTTTTTTAAATGTAATTATTTTTCATTTCAAGTTTTTATAGCACAACTATAAATGTTTGATCCTCAAACTTGCGAGCTCTTTAGCTCTAATACTAATACTCATTTCGAGGAAGTAACTGATAAGGCAGGATTTCATTAAAGATAAGGAGGTAATTGGGAGTATGCTTGGCCAATGGGAAGAAGGAGATGGTGGCGCTGCAACGGAAATGAACAACCCATCTCTGCCAAAATTAGTGCCATACAAGATCAAGTTATTTTTCGATCAACATCAATCACCCGAAAAAAATAAAACAAAAAGTTTTACGCACTCATAGAATATGGAAGAACTAGGATTTAATTGCAAAATTTCGGTCGTTGTAAATACGCATAAGTATAAGTATAAGTAGTAGCATAAAAAGGCTGGTAGTAAAAAAACAAAAACAGTTTCAGGTAAAGTATCACTTCCGGCTAGGCAATTTTGACCAATATCTAGTATGCTATTTATATTTAAGTAAAAGACTTTGAATATACGATAAATTTGAAATATTTTTCATTATATTTTAATATAATTTTTGATGAAAGTCTATTATGACCTTGTCAAGTTTAACTAAAATCCTGTATGTTATTTATATATATATATATATATATATATATATATATATATATATATATATATATATATATATATATATAAAACCAAAGCTTATATGCCTTTTATACCAAATTCCCAATTTATCCCTTTTATTCCCAATTTAGACTAAAATATAGTATGTTATTTAAATCAATGTATAAATTATAAATACTAAAAGTGAGAAATTTTGCATTATATTTTAATATTATTTTTTATGAAAATCTATTATGACCTTAAAGTAATGTACCACTTACGGTAATCGTGCAGTGAGGTCACAATTAGACTTTACAAACATTCTAATAACAAAATTTCTACTTTCTACGACTAATCGTTTTTGAGTTATGCAAATTAATGAACACACGACAGTGAAAACTTTAAGATATACTTTTATTGTCCAAATAAAATGTTACAATGGCATTTATAATGCTTCTTAAAAACTAAGTTACAATACCTTAGCTATCTTACATCATGGCTTACTCTGATATGGAATGCGTAATATGGAATGCCCTATATTAAATTTTGAGAAGGCTTTAGAGGGATGAAAATGGAGAGGGGATGAAGTTGCAAGGAGTAAAGGAGGTTTATTTTGGGTGGTCTAAACAGGAACAATTCTTGGAAGCTCATCTGAACTTCTTGTCCTGCGTATTTAGTTATAAAGTATACAATTCACATTTGACCAAGAATATGGTAGTAATATACTGTTGAATATAAGAGAGAGCTGGACAGGCTTTCCGGTAGGTAGACAACAGATCTTTGGACAATGGTTAGCCAACCTAACATTGACAAGGTGTTGCCATATGGTGGGGACTCCCGGATGTACAATATGTGTGGTCTTACTGATATTAAAAGTAGTGTTTAAAATTATCGTTATAAAAATTGTTAAATATAATAGTCGTCTGATAACTTGCAGATACGACCGAACGTACCTACAGACGTCACGACGAAACTAGTCAATATGAATTCAGGTATGGTCAAAATGGATATTTCATTTGAAATCTGAATCTGAAGAAAAACCGAAAATTTTCGTGAATACGATACTTACTTCCTTAACGGCGTACAAGGAAGTAAAAACAATCAAAAAGGATATGAAAAACAATAAATCTTGTTCAATTAACCTATATGATACCTAAGATACGTACTTATAATTCTAAAGATACTAATACATATTTTTTATAAATTTCAATTTAAGTGTTTTTTCTTTTTCAAACGTTTCGTTATACTGATTCTCTGGTTGTATTAAAAATTACCTTATCAATTTTCTATGCACTATTTATGAAAGCAATAGAGGAAGTTTACTGAAAATAAGCTAGGTAGTTTAAAGCATATTGTAGTTATAATTTTGGCCGCCTAGTTTAGACCCTTGCCAAACCTTGGCAAATCAAACGTGTAAACAGGGTAGCTTTGCTTAGTTTGGCTTGTCTGTGTTTGTGTACGATCTGGTTCTTACGAAAAGGGCCACGTAAGCGCTAGTGTTACCTCCACAAATTCGTGTATTTATATAAATAATATATTTTATTTTAATAGTTCCTTTTTTAAAATAAAAATAGTTTAAACCGAAAGCAACAGATGACAAAAGTTCAGATAGCCGGAACAGCAGCATGTAAACAAACGTTTGGCGTTTGTTTTGGGTAGGGACTTGCCATAGTTTGACAAAGGTGAAATCGCACCTCAAAGTAATTACAATTTCTTTTTCTAATTAAGAGTATTTGAGCCCATCCACGATTCATTCATTTATCTGGAATTAAGTGTATTTTTAAACATTAAAGGTTATCTATTGGGTACACGGTTTGTTTTCTTTAATTTTAAATTAAAATGTGAAATTCTAATAGTTATTATTTTTCATTTGTATATCAACTTTATTTTTAAAATTAATACATTAAGCTGTTAATGTAGCATTAGTATGCAATTGATAATTAGAATATATATTTTTAGTCAATTTTTAATATTTGATATATCCTAAACGTGGGCTACTCAGGCCCATGCGTCCTATTTTGACGCAAAGTAAGAAAATAACAAAACAATCCCTCTTCATCTTCAGGAACTATATTTTAAACTTCCTAAGGTAGTTTTGGCTAGGCTGCAGCTCCAACAAGGTAACAATAGACAACAATGGTTCATTTGTTGCCCACAAGTTGCAGTACTTGTTGATTTGTTGACGCTGTGCAGACAAGTGGTTTTTCAACCTCTGGAACATTCAACTCTCGAGAGTGTTATATATCTGTGACAGTTTTGGTAAATAGTTTTTTAACTACACCATTCAATGCTTAGTCAGTAGTAGGGATGTATTTTAAATTAACCTATAACTTTCTATTACAAAGTCCAATTTTATTCAAATATTTTGATAACCTCAAAAGTATGACCCACTTTGGCCCAGCTATTTTTGGACAATGTTTTTTGTATAATCACTGCCTTAAGCCCAGTGGTGGATCCAGATCTTGAGAGGTCCTGAGCGATACAATATTGCGAGCCTCCCTCATAGTAAGGGATTTTGGACGGTACTGGTACTGGTAATGGTGAGGAGAACGAGTCTGTCAAGTGGACATAAATATTATACGCCAAGTGAAAGAGGAGTCCGGAGGGTCTACCTGTAATAATTTGTACATTTTAACGCCAAATGGCAGTATTTTATTAAAATTAATTTTACTCTCAAAACTCTTGCATTCAACTTATGATTTTGTATTTTAGTTCCAATTTTTAAGAATTTTTCAGTTCAAAAGTAAATTTGTATAGTTCAATTGTATTTCTTTATAGTTTGTAGGGATCCGCAATAAAGAAAATTTTAATAAGAGGTTTCTTCTGTGTCAGCCATTGAAGAATTTAAGACAGAGATTATATTATAATATTGTAATTTTTTGTTATAATTAAATTCAATTTCAAATATACTATTCATTCAGAATTGCATTTTCTTATGAACCAAAGTCTTTCTTTGGTCCAAGATAGTTATACTATGCTTTAAACAGGGCAAGTCTTCTTGGGCTCAAGTATCCCAAGCACAAGAGTAATATTGGGCCTGATAAAAAAAAATTAAAAAACTCTTCTAAGTAATTCCTCCTTAAAAAATAATTAAAAAGTCTTCATTAATTGCATTTATGATAATCTAGTGTAGAAAAGGTTGCCATAGCTTAGAAATAGAAAAATATTCAGAATTATCAGGACTTCGTTTAAAAAATTCAAAAAAGTGGGACAAAGTCCACTCCATTATTTGGAGTTCAGGCATACCGTTTTATTTTAAAACGGAAACACAAATATACTTATTTGTATTTGATTATCTTACCTGATTATGAACTGTTTGTTTTGAATTTTTCTGAATATGACATTGATTCTATGCAACGTGTTGACGTCATTTAATTCTTGGAAGAAATAAAAACTCTATAATATAGTTTTAAAATGAATAGGTTAGTTATAATATGTATTGATATTGTTAAATATTATCGTTATTTAATTTGACCAGACCAGGTGCGAACAAAAGAAATAAGGGACTAGCAGGTAGAGAAGGGTAACTGACAGGCGATGACAGATGTCACCACATAAGTGATAAGGGATAAGTTAATTTAAAAACCCTACGAGAAGTTAACACTGTAATAATGCCAAAAGCTGGACCATCTAATCAATTTTAAGAAATGTTCCTCTTAGGCTTTGACTATCCTCGAGAAAAAAGTGGAGACCGCCTGGAAAAGGTATGATTAAATTATACTAGTTGGATAATGGTTCGCAGATACTGACTGTCAGGACAAGGGGTGGAGGAAATCCCAGAATTTCCTCCCTCTATAAAACTAGTCGGCCAATGAACAACGTTTTCGACTCCCTCTTATGCAGAATAAGAGAGAAAGGGGGATAGAAGCAAAGAGGTGAAAAGGAAGAATTTCTTAACTGACCGAGGCTGAGGGAGGACTTGAAGACTGATAGGGGCTGATGCAAGACTGCGACTCTGAAGATGAGAATTGCGCTCTGGCTCCATAACTGAAGATATGTAGGGGAACCCGAGGGAGAGATGCTGAGGAACCATCAACACCAATTAGTACAGATAAGAGATTTATGTTAAAACAATTAAGTCTAGGCTGAATCATTCCATGGTTAACTTTTTATTGTAATAGTTTGTTATTTTAATTTTGAAGAATAAAGATAAATGTTAGCAAGGAGGTTGTTCTTTAGTAACCATGCCCATGTTTAACTTGAATATATTTCATTATGATAGCAGTAACTTTGATTAACATTAGTATTAAACTTAACATTATCTTGGTTAATTATTAAATAATGGTAACCACAAACCAGGCCCTTGGAAAGGTATCCAATTTAGAGTACAAGATAAGAAATTCAAAGCATTCATAAGCTTACTTAATTTTGGGATAATCGTCCTCAATGATTGCCCAATGGCATATATATATAGACTAATGTATTAGCAGCTGAATAGATATCAAGCTCAACTCAAACTAGAAAACATAGCATTTAGTTGAGTAATGTAGCGTTTTTCTTTTAAATGAAACTTAATTATATGAAGAAAAGGTTGATTTAATTATTATAAAAACGACAGTAGGTGAATTTTATTGTGGCTGAATATACAATTTGGAATGGGAAAATAATTGTTTTAGTTCCAATTTACATTTTCTAGATTACATTAGATTAGTTGTTTCAGGTTAGTTAATTGTTAAGTTGAATTTTGTGAGGTTTAATATGCATTGCAGAATGGGAAAAAAAAATTGCATTAGTCGCAATTTACATTCCCTCTAATATGGGCAATATTCTTCATTTCCTACGACGTTCATTACTTCCGTATACAACAATCAAGTACTTTATCTACATGATTCCTATAAAGAATATTTTTGCGATATTGAGCTTCATTATTATGTAATCGGATGCGTAGTTTTAGAAAATACTACCGATATTAAGATTGTGCACTCGAGTATCGATTATTTTTTAAATGTTCAGATTTTTTCGATATTGAGGTCCATAATTAGATCATCGGATACGTATATTTTGAAAACACCATCGATTTTAATATCTCGCGCTCATAAAACGATTAATTTAAACATTTTAGACTTATACGACATTAAGATGCATTATTATGTTATAGAAATCATAGTTTTTGAAAATACTATCGAAATTAAGATCGCTCGCTCGCGTATCGATTCATTTTAACTTTCTGAATATCATCGATGTTAAGGTAAAGAAGTATAACTTCTACTTTATTTTTTTAATTAATACTTATTACTTTATTATACTTGCACCTTTTATAAATATTTATATTATTTTCGTAATTTTAATGACTCCTCCAGTTTGCAAGGAAACAACCCACTATTAATTTACTATAGTTATGGCTAATACCAATTTGGTAAGGTCATTGTTAATTGAAATATAATCTCATAATATTCATAAATCCAATTACCCTTACGAGCTAAAGGTGGCAAAAGTTACCAGGGCTTAAGTGATAAAGCAGTTAGGCCTTGAAGTAATTAAGCAGAATAACTTAGCTCGAAGGTCACAAAGTCCCTTTTAACTTCTTGTCCTTACATCAAAGCTCCCCTGTAATGAGAAATTTACAGCGAAAGTTAGTAATTTTTCCACTATTTTTAGCTCTTAAAACATGATTTTAAGAGGATGAGCCATGGCTCGAATCCTGTCTGTAATTCTATCTCTATTTAATTCTTTTAATGTACAGCTAAAATAAAAAAAAAATTGCATGCTTCCCAAATTATTATAGTATAAAATATTTTTTAAGCAATGACAATGTTTTTTAATCTGGACTTTTCAGACGTAAAAATAAATTTATATATTATATAGCATAGGTACATTAGGGTCCTAGATGGCCAAGAGGACTAATTATATGTTGATTGATAGATATTAAAAAATTAAATGCAATCGCGCTTAGTAAATAGGTGGATGAGTGACTACCCGAAATGAGTTTCTCCTCAGAAAGCCTCGATAGTCGGTATTCCTCTGGCAATTATTCCCAGAGGCCCTTCAGCCTACTCACAAGACAACTCACACCGACCGGATGCAGGATTGAGACCCCATCACGTGTTGATCAGGAATCGCGTTGTGATTTTCTTTTCTTTTTTTATGGTTGTTGAAGGGAAAACAAAATTAGATAATTACAATAATTGTGATACCGTTAAATTATTTTATGAATGAAACAAATTAATCATTTGTTGTCTCAGCTTCTCATTCTCAATTCTCAACTGCTCGTTTTTATATATACAATTGGATTACCTTCACCACCATATTTGGGTCTCAGCATGTCCCTGGTTGTCATTTTAAATCAACGAATAAATAATAATCAAGAAAAGATGTTTGGTAATTAGATACGCAGTAGAGTAATACATTTTTTTAATGTCCATCTACTGTTGTCGAATCAACTATGATGACGGCCTTCAATTTTGGACGAAACGTAGATTAGCATTAAGTATATTTATGGATTGACAAATTATTTTCCACTTCTATAATTTTGTTTTTTTGAAAACTAATTTCGAATATTATACATTCATCTTCAGTTTTTTTTTTCATTTAAATGGTTTGCAAAGTTGGAATTCTTATTTTTCCAGTCTTATTATAATATGCACGTATATCTTCCAGTTTTTCCCGTATATTTGGCTGCACAATCATTACAATTTAGTTTGTATACTCCGCATTTTTGAAAAGGGTCTATTTTGTCTTTAGGAGAAGAGAAATATGAAGATAGTTTTTTTTCTATTTTAAATGCTGCGTTTAATCCTATATTTTTTTCAATTCATTTCCGACTTTGGTGGATATAGGGCCGTAATATGGAATCAAAAAAGATTTCTAAACCTAAAGAGTTTAATGTTTTGTTTTTTTCCATTTCTACTGTGAATTTAATCGAGGGGTAAATTTCGTTTATTTCCTTTAAAAATTATTTATTTGTCTTGTCGTACCAGACCATAGGCAAATAATATCATCTACATACCGATACCAGTATATCATATGTTGAGCTAGTTAAGATTTCGAAATCTCAGTAAAAAACAATCATGAATTTGGAATTTACCGGAAACCCACCCACACGGATGTCGTTATAAACAATGAAGCTAGGAGACCGATAGCACATAAACTCGCAGCCTTTAATAGCATGATTTATAAATTGAAGTAATATATTCCGTAGCAAAAAATAACGGGTACAATAAAACCACTATCAATCGTATTTTAAAAAAACAAATACAAAAAAGACAATTAATGATATCTATTCAACAACCCCCGAAGATAGCCCCATCCCGAAACATTATGTTTTGATTCCATATTATTTTCCATAAATTATAAATAAATTATAAATTATAAATCATTATCCATATTTATTGATTACGGCCCTACATCTACCAAAGTTGTAAATGAATTGAAAAAAACTAGGATTAAATCCTGCATTTAAAATAGAAAAAACCCTATCCTCATATTTCTCTTCTCTTAAAGACAAAATAGACCCTTTCCAAAATAGCGGAGTATACGAACTAAATTATAATGATTTTGCAGCCAAATACACGGGGAAAAAACAGGAAGATCGCTAAATCAGAGATTAAAGGAACATATATGTGTATATAATAATAACATATGACAGAGAATTCCAACTTTGCAATTCATTTAAATGAAGAAAACCATAAATTAATCACAGACTCGGGAGTTAAATTAATACATCACGTTGAAAACAGCCTCAAATTAAATATATATGAAGCACTTGAAATAGTAAAATCCTTCAAATCCAATCCAAATTTTTGCTTAAATGGCCAAATAAATATCTTCAATAGTCCAATCTTAAATTTATTCCCATCTATAACAGAAAAACCAATTACTCACCGGTATCACTGGAAAAACCCTGACCCTTAAACCGTTTACCCTACAACCATTTCACCTTTCTTTCTTTGTCAGTAAATAGAAAGTAAAAAGGCCATTCGGTCACCAAGTTTTTTATTTTATTTTACATTATATCGACGTTTCGCCATTTTTTAAAAAACAGTCTAAATACCAACTAACAAATCAATAAAAATACTAGCATGGACAATAGGAATAAAAAAACACCAAATTTAATTACTAATTATTTCAAAACTAAACATACCTCTAATCAAAATAATAATGAGAATCAAGAACAAAATACTTAAAATAATAAAAATAACGAAGGTAACCATAAACTAAAAAATATAAATATTTTTCAATAACAAACATTAAGGACTTAACCAGAAAAATTGAAAATACAATAAAAAAATACGACTTAAATGAAATAAAATTTGGAAAAAAAGCCTATTAATAAATTTAATTAAATATACTCTAGAACTAAGGACATTATACCCCCAAAAAAATTAACTAATGTCATATACAAAATAAACTGTAAAAATTGCAATGAAAACGTATATCATGGGCAAACTTCGCAATGGTTCGAACGCAGAATACTGCAGCATAAACAAAAATCTAAAACTACAAAATCTAGTTTGGCTACCGGGTTATCGCAGCATACTTCTAAAAATTCGATTTTAAGGGTTCATCTATTTTGCATAAGGAAAATAATATTAATAAACGAAGAATAATAGAGTCCATCTTTATAACCAAAAATCTAAAAAGATCTGTAAATCAACAAATGGACATAGATAAATTAAACACTTTCTATGCCAGTACAATAAATAAAATTAAATTATAAAATAATTAATTAATAAAAATAAATAACCAATTATCTCGAAATACCCCCTCCAGTCGATATTTCATAACACAAAGCAATCCCGCCTCTTATCTTTCCCCACTCCTAAATTCGGACAGCCATGCTTCAATCAGCACACCATACGGATGGATTGACTCAATAAGGGTAATTTATACAACTTGAAAATATTTAATAAAATTTACACCAATAAATTTAAATAGATTAATTATGTGTAGTAATATTTTAGTATAGGAAGAAAGTAACAAAAATGGAAAGAAATAGCACGTTGTTGATTGTTGCGTTTGTTTTACATATAAACAATTAAATGAAGTACGTTCTACATGGTAGGTATTTTGAATTGAAATAAATGTTTTAATAATTATATAGGAAAAAATATATTATGTTAATGAAAATCGACTAAACAAAGGTGTTCTTTCAGACTTGAGAATCGCCCAAGTTGGCCGAAACGTCGATATAATGTAAAATGAAATAAAATATTTGGTGACCGAATGCCTTTTTTACTTTCTATTTACTGATCTAATAAAATGGCACCGAAAATTAATAAAACGACTAGAAAAATAAATTAGAAAAATGATTCAAAATAAAGAGTTTAAATACAATCATGCTTAAGTCCAAGAGTTCGCTCGTGGAGGGTAAAGCACGACTTCAGGAGGCGTGGGTATTAAAAGCCAGTTGTGGCTGAGTAAGGGTACTATCGCAGACGCTCAGTACTCCAATATGAATATTTATAAAAGGCCTCGGAGCCACTACCGTTTCTACATTGATGAGTGAATGAATGGAGCTGAATAGGAATTTAACTAAAGGATTAGGATTATGAGTCTGGTTTTGATGAAATTTGGAAATATTTTACCCAATCTTAAAAAGTTGTTTATTTATTTTAATTTATTTATTTATTTTTTTAAGAAAGCTAAAAGAAAACCAAATATGCGATTATCGATTGATACGATCGTCATCCTTTACTCCTTAGAAAATTAAAGACTTTAGCCTATATTAAGTTTGTAGAATGGAATCGATGCAGTCCATAGACAAGAAGAATGGTCAAAGGAAGCTTGCAATCAGTCGGGCTGTCCTCCTCACACTCCTCCCTCCCTCTCCCACCACCACTACCATTACCAGTACCACCACTGGGGAGGTGGCACAATCAGCACTAATCCTAACTAGCAGCATTGTCCCAATGTCAATCAATACGCTGATTGCAACCTCTGTCTATTTCAAATGAGTTGGTAATATGCCAGATATAATACATTACACTACAAGATGTTTAAGTATATATATATATATATATATATATATATATATATATATATATATATATATATATATATATATATGTAGCTTTGTAAATCTATAATACAACTAATTAAATTTTGTATCAATATATTCAACCACTCGTCAGAATCGAGGAGATGGAACTAAATTGGAAAACATAATTGGAATCTACATCCATTCAAATCAGCAATCGACAGGAAATTCACAAAAAAATTTGATTTTGCCTAAGGTTTATGTACGACCTAATATTTGATATTTAGGGATTGATAAATTATTTCCCACATCTGTAATTTTGTATTTATTGAAAACTATTTTTAAATGTTATACATTCATCTTCAGTTTTAAAAACACACAGAAATTCAAAAAATAAGAAATAATAAGTGTTAAATTAATAAATGACGTTGAAAACAGTCTCAAATTGAATATATATGAAGTACTTGAAATAAGAAAATCCTTCAAATACAACCCAGATTTTTGCTTAACTGACCAAATAAATATCTCCAATAATCCAATCTTAAATATGTTCCCATCCGTAACAGAAAAAACAATTACTCATCGGAATTACTGGGAATACCCCGACCCCTAAACCGTACCTTTTACCTACAAACACCTCACCTTTCTTCCATTACAGTGTTTCCAGTACTAGTTCAGTGCGAGAACAAAGCAATGTAACCTTTTCTGTTTGATATAATCTATTTAAACTTTGGTGAGTACCAACATGTATTTGATCTCTTGTCTTAATTAAATTCATATTGCTTTATAATACTAATTTATATTGCATTTAATTTAATATGCATAATAATAACAAACTGTATTTTGAATTGCTTATTTTTTGATTTTTGTTTGCTTTTAGATCTCAAGATGAATGTATAACATTTGGAACTAGTTTTTAATAAAAACAAAATTATAAAAGTGGTAAATAATTTATCAATCCTTAATTAGATTGATCCTTCTATACTATCATAAGTACGTCAATTAATATTTGATATATGAGGTACTAATAATAGTTGCATAATTATTTCTTGCTGTAATTTTTATTGCTACAGTGGCAAGGATAGAAAGAGCAAGGGTTTGTGTATTAAGGGAATAAACATTATGGATACAGATATTGAGAAAATTATAATACGAACTAATAGTAGTTAATATAAAGATTTTAAAAAATTCAAAAAATAAAAATAAGAGGAAATGTGGAATAATGGGTATCCAGATAAAGGAAAAAAAAAAGGTTTCATTTGTTATTTGCTGATTATCAGGTGTTAATGCGCACAAGATGAGGAGGATATAACTGACCTATTCAAATTGCGGATCAAGGAGGTCTCGGCATCAATTACAATAAAACTAAATATATGTGCACGGAGAGGGAAGAGAAGATCCACCTAACACTAGGGAAGCTGAGTGGACGAATTCTGTTACCTGGGATCCATAATACAAATTAATTGTAGACGGGATGCAGAAATCGAAAAAAGTATTCTATTGTGGTATAGCAATATTTTTATGAAGAATAAAAAGTGATCTACAAAGCGATCGAAAGGGTCAGACAGAATGTCCTAGAGGTTGTGGCAGAAATAAGACTCAGATGATATGGACACGTGAGAGGGGTGAATGATAACACGATACCAAGACTGACAATGGATTGGGAGGCTGAGGGTAGGAGACTCACTGTCAGATGGAAGGATGGAGAGTATGGCTGGTAGGGGACTGTCGGAGGAGGACGTGATGGAGGGACCTGCTCAGACAGGAGTCTGGTTAAGGAGACCTTCATATCGAAGAAATTCCTAAGTAAAACAATAAATAAATAAAAAGATAAAAAACGATTTAGAGGACATTTGAAAAAAATAAAAAGACAGAATAAACAATAAATAAAATAATTACAAAGGACTTATATTATATTATTTAGACTAGATAAGAATCACTAATAAATATATATTGAATAGAATGCAATAGAAAAAATCACTTTATTCTGAGGCAAAGTCCCTTATGAATAACAAAGGTGTGCAGAAAAATAAATATAATTTCTTGCAAAAACATCTGTAACATAAAATAAATAGAAAATCATTAAATATATATATATATATATATATATATATATATATAATTATTATAAATATATAAATAACAATGAAACAATATATTCGCTCCTAAAAAAATGGGGAAAAAATAAATTAATCTAATGAGCAAAAAAACATAGCCATAAAAACCTATTTACATCTATTATTTAAAAAATATTGAATAAAAAAATTTAGATCGGAAATAAGAAATAAGAGGTATGTATTCTAGTACAGTAAAAATGAAATAGTGATTGACAAAAAAAAGTAACTAAAATGAAAGAAATTCTTGTAATATACAAAGCGATACAATACAAGCGCTGCACGAGCAGTGGTATGAAGTATAGTTCATACTCATAAAAAAATGTGAGTAATGAAAAAAAAAAACTAACGTCTGACTGAACTGTGATGGGGAATTTCAACTGGTGGGTTTCAAATGTCGATAAGGAAGGGGCATGCCAGATTTTAAGAGGGAGAGAATCGCACAAAGAGGTAGAGCGGGCAATAATGGTGTGTCGATGATCTGAGAAAAGGAGTATAAAGGTCAGAAGGTCGAGATTTTATGGTAAAGGAGTGGATAAAGGACTTTAACTGGGAGGAGATTGTAGACATAGGAAGAGCGAAAATTGTTCATTATTCACTAAAGGAAATATTGTCTACGAAAGGAGGGGAATAACCATCCTAACTAAGCGTAATAATAGAAAACACGGGAACGTCTCGGAGTCTCATTAATAAATCTGAAAAAGTTATTCTTAATTCTCCTTGCTCGTCTCCAAGATCCGCATAGCACTTTGTTCCAGAAGACAACCAGGCTGTTGGCATCACAGGACCCCGTCCTTAGACCTCAGGTAGTCTACTACAGCTGCATGATTGGTAATATTAGCATAGCCTAAGGCAGTCCTTCCAATAATATCTCTAGCATTAACTGCAACGCCGCATTCAACGAGCAGCTGCACCGCGGCCAAGTGACCATTGACAGATGCTGCCATTAACGGTGTCTAGCTATCAACTGACTTAGCAGCTGGGTCTGCCCCGCGATCCAACAGCTCCGTCACCACTGCAGTGTGTCCATTACCTGCTGCATAATGTAAGGAAGTCCACTGCCTCCGATCTTCCATATCCACCGTTGCCCCAGCCTCAAGCAGTACTTTCACCACTGCAATGTGTCCTTTATCTGCTGCATAATGTAAGCCAGTCCACTGCCATTGATCTTCAATATCCACCGCTGCCCCAGCCTCAAGTAGCACTTTCACCACTGCAGTATTTCCTTTATCTGCTGGAAAATGTAAGGCAGCGCACTGTTTCGGGCCTTTCATATCCACCGTCGCCCCGGCATCAAGTAGCATTGTCACCACTGCAGTATTTCCTTTATATGCTGCGTACTGTAAGGCAGTCCACTGCCACTGATCTTCCATATCCACTGCCACTCCAGCATCAAGCAGCGCACCGATCCAGCGCAGCCTGCTTCAGCGGCGTAGTGGAGCGCGGTCCGACCTTCATTATCCTTCATCTTCGGATCGGCCCCATTTAGTAATAACAAAGTTACGATTTCCGCCTTGGAATTACTCGCAGCAATCATCAAAGGTGTGCTCCCTGTTCTATCCTTTGTGTCCACTTTCAGTCCCATCCTTAGGAGCATCCTCACAACCGAAGGATCACTTGTGACATGTAATGGCGTGAGTCCTTTTTCATTTTTTATATTTGCTGATATTTTTTTATCTTCCAGAAATTTTAGGATGTCGACATTTCCTGAGCGAGCTACGGAATGGATTATGGAGTCGCCATCTTTCAATCTGACACCCTCCAGAACATTGAAATCCACTCCTTTTTGCAATAACAAATTAATACCACGAACATTACCCGCTATAACAGCTTGAACTAGTGGCGTTTCACCGAAGTGGTTCTTTTCGTTTGCGTTCATTCCTCCATGTAGTAATGCCTCCAGTGCTCCGTTAAAAAGTCCAGCGGCAGCAATATGGAGATAAGTGTCTCCTCCAAGGAAACGCTTGTCAAATTTAGCACCAGCCTTTAACAGAGCCTTAACTGAAGATGCGCAATTATTTTTCACTGCTTCCTCCAGCGGAGTAGCGTTACTGAAGTTCACGACTTCCAGGTCTGCCTTTAGAAAATCAAGGACAGCAATGGAGGCACACTTCCCTGTCCTTGCAGCTAAATGCAGTGTACTATCCCCGGATCGAGTCGATCTACTTACATCTGCACCTTCACTCACCAAATCAAAAATATCTCTGGGACTGTTGTTAGCAACAGCGTTTTCAAGTTGAATTGCCAAATCGCAGCGGCCTTCCTGAAACATAAATATCAAATTTCTAAAGAAATATAAAGTTAATATTCAATAAATTAATTGGTCTTTTATTAAAATGAATTGATGTATAGTATTATCACATTTTAAAAAACCCCATCAACTGATCCATAGTTTTGTATTTACCTTGAAATAGCAACATAGTTTGCGCATGCACATCAAATTAGTTATACCATCGAAATAATGTTCGATAATACAGCTAATTTTGGTGTAGACAGGTAATTTTGTTTTAATTTTTTTTGGCCATATACAACACAATTGAAGGGTCCAGGGATATTTTTTTTTTTTTTTTTTTTTTTTTTCCAATCCCTCAAACAAAACAGAACATTAATAAAACAAATAATTAGATAAATTATAAACTTGATGTACTTTACCTTTTACTACCTGTTGGTATTTGAAGGTCTGATGACTATTTACAATTTGAATGATATTTCCCAGTCAGGGAATTTTCTCATTATTTAGAGGTGAGGGTCCTCTTCTAGTTGTTTGTTAATAAAATACCTACTACTAGGAACTATATACAAGATTAATAATGATAATATTTGCAATATTTACATGGTTATATTTACAAAGGATGAATATAAGAGAGTGGTGCTGGGGTGGGACTAGGGAGTAGGCAGGACGGGGCGATGGGATAGGATACTGGGAGTGGGGGTGCTTTAGAAGCGGATTAAAGTATAGTGTTGACCGGGTTGAGTGGTCCCTTTCGGTCCTGCCATCTGGCAGGAAGGGAGGATGGGGTGATGGCCCGGAAGAGTGGGTTAAATGAGGCAGGGATGTTGTCAAAGAACTTTATATGTCTCCTAGTGATGTGCTGTTGAACCGTGTCGAGTTGTAATTCATTGTGAATGTGTGCCATGTTCCGTCTTTCGAGAGATGTTCGTTTTGTGATTTTTTGTAGAACGCTGTTTTGGTATGTTTGGAGAGACTTAGCAATGTAGAGAGACGAAGCAATGTAGGCCTAAGGATGGCTTTGTAAATCAGGATCTTGAGTCTGAGTGACAGCCCTGGTGAATAGAGTAAGTGATTTAGTTGGTGTGTAGTGGCTTTGGCTATCTGTATCCTGTGTTTTGTGTGAGCTGTAAATGATAAGTGTGATTCCAATTTCATACCGAGGTATGTTAGCTGTCTTTTATTCTGTATGGTTTGTCCATTCAGTTTTGGTTGTTGTTTGAGTGTTTTCTTGTATGAAAATGTGATTGCATCAGTTTTTTGTGTGTTTATGTGGATATTAATGTTTTTAAGTTGGTCTGTGATTTTTTGGGCTACCGTTTCGGCCTTGCGCATGGCGTGATCTGCATTCATACTTGCTGTATATATAGCAATGTCGTCAGCATATGCAGCGATTTGTACATCATCAATCTTTTGCCCTACTATATGGGCTGTGTATATGTTGAAAAGGACTGGCGCAAGGACCGAGCCCTGGGGAACACCACAGGTAACTGGGCGCGGGGTGGAGATCTCAGTTTTGACACGGACAGAAAATGTCCGGCCACTGAGGTAGGAGCCAATAATGTCGACCAGTTGGTCCGGGAATCGGTGAAGCCGGAGTTGATCAATTAAGGTGGAGTGGGATACAGAATCAAATGCCTGTGTGCAATCTAATGAGATCATTGCTGTAGCAAGATTTTTATTGAGATTTTTAGCTGTATCATACTGTAGTTTTGCTACGTGATGATAGCAGCTAACGCCGCGAGAGAACCCGGTTTGTTCCGGGGGGATGATGTCATGTGTGTCGCAGTGTTTTCGGATGTGGATAAGAATAAGTTTCTCATATATTTTTGAGACGTGGTTAGTAGACTGATGGGCCGGTAATCTTCCGGTGCCGCTCCTCGTTTTTTGGGTTTGAGAAGTGGAACAACTATAGCATGTTTCCACTGAGTAGGGTAGTATCTCAGGCGTGAGCATGAGTTGAAAATGTTGAGGAGAAACATATGGGCTTTCCTGGGGAGTTGTTTGAGTAGGACATAGGGTATACTGTCCTTTCCTGTTGATTTGTTTCCCCTCGTGTTTCTCAGAGTTGCAGTCAGTTCTTTATAGGAGGAAAAAATAGTTTGGGTTGTATCAGTCAGAGGACTGTGGTTGTAAATGGTAGTGGTACGTGCTGAGTCTCTATCGACGTAGTAATCAG
Source organism: Rhaphigaster nebulosa (assembly GCA_948150685.1). Lineage (NCBI taxonomy): Eukaryota > Metazoa > Arthropoda > Insecta > Hemiptera > Pentatomidae > Rhaphigaster > Rhaphigaster nebulosa. Next base: position 7,837,894 of record OX411306.1, read on the forward strand.
CAAGTATGGTAGCCTGATCTGCGGGAGTGAGAAGCTCATCGCCTCGTTGTATTCTCACCGATTTTGATTTGGTGTTATGGCTTCTGACTAGTTTCCAGAAGTTTTTGGGGTCGTAATGGGTCCGGCGTAATTGATCGTGCCAAAGGGATGTTTTCCACTGCGACATTAGAGAGGTGATTTGTCTAGTGAGACTGTTTATGATAGGTCTGTATGTTGGGTCTTTAGTCCTATACCAGCAGTTTTTTATGTTGTTTCTCTGTTTGATTAGTGCGAGTATGTGTTTAGGTGGCTGGCGTAGGTGAATGGGAGTGGGGTTAAACGTTGGTATCGAGGTGTATGCGGCATCGCGTATGATGTTTTGGAGGGTGTTTATGGCATTGTTTATGTCATGAGTGTTTGAGAGAGGTGTGATGTTGGGCGTGTTACTGTAGACTGTGTTCTTGTATAGTTTCCAGTCTGCCTGTGTAAAGTTGTATTTGTGGTCTGTTGGTGGGATTCTTGTTGTGTCACGGCCGAGGTGATAGATAACGGGGATGTGGTCGTTGTCACTGAATTCTATTGTTGTGCAATCTGTGAATCTGTGTGATTGTTGTGTGAGTAACAGATCTAGTGTAGATGTGTACGCTGGATTTGAGTGATGTCTGTATGTGTAGGCGTTGGGGTGTATGACTGTGTATTTTGTTTTAGTGAGGTGAGTACCTAGCGCATTTGGCTTTGTGCAGTCCCAAGTGTGATGTTTAGCGTTTAGGTCCCCTACGATGATGTGTTGTCTGTCTGTTTCGGTTTCCCGTAAGAGTGTTTTGAAGGTGTCGATAGCATAGCCTAAGGCAGTCCTTCCATTAATATCTCTAGCATTAGCTGCAACGCCGCAACGAGCAGCTGCACCGCGGCCAAGAGACCATTGACAGACGCTGCCATTAACGGTGTATAGCTATCAACTGACTTAGCAACTAGGTCTGCCCCGCGGTCCAACAGCTCTGTCACCACTGCAGTGTGTCCATTACCTGCTGCATAATGTAAGGCAGTCCACTGCCTCCGATCTTCCATATCCACCGTACCCCAGCCTCAAGCAGCGCTTTCGCCACTGCAATATGTCCTTTATCTGCTGCATAATGAAAGGCAGTGCACTGGTCCGGGCCTTTAATATCTATCTCTGCCCCGGCCTCAAGCAGCGCTTTCACAATTGCAGTGTGTCATTTATCTGCTGCTTTATGTAAGGCAGTCCACAGGTCCTGATCTTTCATATCCACCGCCGCCCCGGCATCAAGCAGCGCTTTCACCATTGCAGTGTGTCCTTTATCTACTGCATAATGTAAGGTAGTACACTCCCATTGATCTTTCATATCCACCGCCGCCCCAGCATCAAGTAGCACAGTCACCACTACAGTGTGTCCATTATCTGCAGCAAAATGTAAGGCAAAGAAATATATAGTTAATATTCAATTAATTAATTGGTCTTGTATCAAAATGAATTGATGTATAGTATTATCACATTTTAAAAAACCCTTTCAACTGATCCATAGTTTTGTATTTACCTTGAAATAGCAACATAGTTTGCGCATGCACATCAAATTAGTTATATCATCGAAATAATGTTCGATAATACAGCTAATTTTGGTGTAGACAGGTAATTTTGTTTTAATTTTTTTTTTTGGCCATATACAGCACAATTGAAGGGTCCAGGGATAAAATCACTTTACAGTAGTTTATAGTTTACAAAAAATGTGTTAGCAATGCCATCTTTTACTTTTCAAGGAGTACTAACACCAATCCACTTTATGTTAGTACTCCTTGAAAGCTACAAGATGGCACTGCTAGCTCATTTTCACCAGTGCAGTGTGTGCTTTATCTGCTTCATACTGTAAGGCAATGCACTATGATGTTAGTAGGAAGGAGTAAAATTACCAAGGGCATATCTAGTGTATATTAAAATCGTTTAGCAGAGCACTAAAGTTTCGGAATACATGTTAGAAAACTAATTAGGGATTTAGAAATTATTATTTATATTTGAAATGCGATGTATTTCGAATTTTTGTGTGTTTTTAGAACTGAAGATGAATGTATAACATTCGAACTAGTTTTCATTAAAAATAAAATTATAGAATTATTATTACAGCAATCTTAAATACAAAATTTAAACTTTCTACGGCTAACAGTTTTTTCGTTGATCACAAATGGTGATCCTTTTTCGAAAGCTAATTAACAAATTGGGTGATGACTGATATTGTCCTGTTGGGAGCATTAGCTAACAGAATAGATTCATGTAAGCTTTAGAAAATACTTTATTGGTTAATAGTATAGAGTTACATGACTTGAACTAGAGATCTGATGAGTGACGACTGGCATGAACCAGCGACCGCTACAAATCTGAAAAATAAAAATTTTCGCGATTTTTTTTTTTTTTACTTTGTAGCCTGAAGTAAAAACAAAGAAAAAAATATGAAATAATAAAATTTAAGATTAAGAAATACCTCTGATAAAGACCTCAGCTGGACTCCAGTGATTCCATAGTTATTAGATAGATATGTCATTATTCCCATCACATGTGGGGGTAAATTGAGGGCGCCAACAATAACCAGCTTGATGAGGAGAGCCATTGCATTCGCAATGTCAGTCCGAGGGAAAGCAAAATCTTCCAAAAGCCAGACTCTGTAGTGTCTTGAACGCAGCTTCTCGACCTGGTAGCAAATGTCGGCCAGGACTATACAAGACTTTACATCACCTGTCACAAGGGAATGGAGTAAGGCGAGGAGGAGGTACTGAGGGCTGCTAAGCTCCATGTCAGCGATGGTAAGAGGTCTGTAGATGTTGGCTTGAGCACCGTAAGCGGCAGCGGACCACATTTCGCTGAAGAGGTTGTGGCGGCAAAAGCAGATGGTCCTCCTCAATTGCTGCTGGAAATTCTCCCTTGGTGTCATCTCTTCAAACTATAAAAATAAAATTACAATAGTTTTATGTAACATGAACATACAAAAACAAAAACGAATCAATTTATCTAATATATTGAAAACCGAAAATTTGAAACCTATTTTATCCTATTAAGCATGCACAGAATACTTCTTAAAACATGAGTACAAAGTCCAGGCCGCATAGTAACCAAAATGGCCAATTTAGGGGAATTTTTTTTTTTTATAAACCTATCCTCTAGAAAATTTTACGCTGAAGATCCAATAAACATTCGTCCGCGAAAAAATCAGAGGCAAGCTAGAGAAAAAAAATTAATGCAAAAACACTTTTCGGTTGATCTCTGAATGTAAAATATTGATAAAGAAATGAGATGGTTCGGGATGGAGTCAAAAAAATCTATCACAAATAGTAAAAACTATCTATTAGAAACCGACATTTCGACCCAATTTTGCAGAGCTTCATCAGGGCTGAATAAACAAGATACAAAAATAAAAAATAGAATAATGATATATAAAAATAATAATAATATTACATAAGATTATATAAAAATACTACTGTGAATGATATTAAAATTGACAAAGTAAATAACTAAAAAGACATAATGAGAAAAAATGAATTTGTAAAATGTTATAAGATTAATCTGATAGAGTAATAACAACTTAAAAAAATCTGGTGCGGTGCGCGCATCACTCAGCTTTCCATACCATCCTATAATAATTATCTTTTTAACATAATTTTAAAAAGTTCATGAAAACACTACTCGGAATAAACTCCTTCGAGTTTTCTCTCACAAAAGTATTGTAAATTAGTTCTTTAAACAAGGTTAATACGATAATTCTGAACACTAAATTTTTTTTTCTGCCTGAAAATATATTTTAAAAGTTTTGGTTTAGTTTCCATGGAATCATTTGGTAATATAAAAGTAGAAATTAGTCAATTTAACCTTTTATATATATATTATTATATTATATTATCGAACTTGCATATATCGAAAATCTCAATATATCGAACTTTTCTTAGGAACCTTGAATTTTTATTAGAAAAAAAATATTCTGTATATCCAATAAAATTTCTATATATCAAAAAAAAAATAACAATTTAAAAAATATAAAATGCGATTGTCATCAAAAAAGAGCCCTTAGTTTACGTACACAAGAATGGGTATTTATTAAATAAGAAAAAAAATATTTTCTACTGCTTAGCAAAGCAATGGAAATTCAGAGATCATTTTTCAGAAGAAGCACCTACGTTAGCCGGAGTACCTAAATTTTCTGAATCTCTTTCCTATCACTTAATGAAATTTCCATTTTAAATTCAGTTTAACTTTGCCTTTCTTGTTGTGAACATTGCTCCTAAACATGACTTCCGTTATGAATTATACACAAATAGACATTTTAAACAAAAATAACAACTTGCGCGATAACAAAAATAATTTAATTTTTATGAATGTTTGCATATTTTTAATGCATGCCCTTACTAAATTACCATGTAATTATGTAAAAAATCTGCAATCACAGATGTAATTTGTAAAATTGTTCAAACAAGTGTTATTGATCCTTCAGTTTTGTTTTTCTTTAATCCCCCAAAATTTTCTTTATTGCATCATTAATCCCTTAAAAAATTGCCTTCAGTACTTCATTAACCCTAAAAAATAGCTGTAATTGTTTTTAGCCTGATCGAAATTTCTATATATCAATTTTTTTTTTATACGACATTGTCTCATTCAATGACATAATCTGACTATATAATTATATTCTAATATATTATTTCAAATTACATTAGAATATAATTAACTTATTTATAAATATTATACTTATAATATAATTATGAGTCTTATATAATTAATTGTATTTTATTACTTATGATTATTATATAATTATATTTTAATATGTTGTTGATGATTAATATGGTAATTAGTATGATGATTAATATGTTGTTTGTGACGTAAAGTTATTTTAAATTTTTGAAGAGGCTATATTTTAGGAAACTTGTAACCTCTCAAATTTCTTAACTTTCTTTGTTGCTTAAGTTAACGACGTTTCGGATTTTTCATAAGGAGAAGCAACCAGAACGGACGCAACGGAGATATAAAATTAATATTTTATCAGAAAAAAGTAATGGCAATAATCCAGATTTGGATCAGATAAAAAGTTATGAAGACAATTTGCAGATTATCTTTGTGGGCTTGAAAATGGACTAGTTCTGTCCGAAACGTCGTTAACTTAAGCAATAAAGAAAGTTTGATGTTACAAGTGTCCTGAAATCTAACGTCTTCATATATATTAATATGAATATATACATATTATAGTTATAATAATGATAATATATGATTGTAATACTAAAATTATAATACTATACACAATATTATATTAATATTAATTATAATATTAATACTGTAACATAATTATAACACAAACTTAATGAAATAGATTAGTTTTAAATAATTATTCATATATGATTATTTATTTATTCTCCTGTACTGTTAATCTATATGTGTGTGCGTTGGGACATTGATGGTTGAATAGTTTCATAAATTTTCAAATTGTCTAGAGTTTATATACTGGATTAAGAAGGGGTTGGTTGTGAACTGGAAGGGAGAATTATGGAGAGGTGAGAAGGTAGTTGGATGGATGAAAATAAATAAGAGATAGTCAAAAATAAAAATAAAATGGTGTGTAATCAAATACAGACGAAAAGTCTATGAAATATGTGTATGAATGGAAGAAAAAAAAAGAATAAATAAATGTAAAATTGTTTATATATAAATATTTTATCCACTATGGATTGATTAGTATGCTGTGTATTATAGCAACCCAATGTAATTGGGCAGCATTGATTTTTAATAAATCATTTCTCTCTAATTTTGTATATCTAATAAAATTTTATATTTCATTAATTATGATGATTGCTTTTATAACTGTTTTAATCTTATAGCAGTATTTTTTGAATTATTCAGCGACTCTAAAAACATTTATAACGACGTAATATAATTTACAGGTTACAGCTCGTAATACTATAAAAATAAATAAACAGAATAATTTCTTTATTTTTTTTTTAATTTTCAGATTATAATCCCCCTTCCAAAAAAATATGCTTTTTTTTCTTTAAATATAAGAATATTTATTGCCTTTATTTCACAGCCGACTGCATTATTTTTTCCTTTCAGAAGAACAGGTCTATACAGGTCTATTGGGTTGCGGGCAGAACAAATAGGCCGGCAAACAGCATAGTGTGTTTACTCGGGTATAAATCTTGACAGACATTTGAAACTTTACCGCCATTGCTTGAAGAAGATCAGGTTGGTGAAGAACAAGTCTTATAGACTAATCCACCTGTTGGCATCCGCCAAATCTATCCCTCCACCTCAAATTATTAATTTATAAAAGTGTATTAACGCCGGCCATCCTTCATGGAGCGCGGAGGTTAGCTAATATATCGGCAACAACGGCAAAAAATCTTCAGCAGTTTCAGAACAGCTTGTTGAGACGAATTGTAAGATACACCAACTTACAGAGGACAAACACGGACTTACTCCACATGAATCTACCGACAGTAACAGACTTTATCAAATGGAGACATATCAGATTTTTTTTTTTATAGTCTCAAACACTCGACGAAACCACTATTCAGGATTCTTACCCCAACAGGACGATCACGGAGGTGCCAAGCACATATAAACAGCCTTAGACCGGACTGAGGACAACTAACCAACTGGACTGAAACCAATGAGCCCCATCACTAGAAAGTTTAAACATGCAAATACCCACGTTCTTCTCTCATATTCCTTTCCTCAGACGCCTCTTAAAATCCATCATATTAGCTAATATATCGGCAACAACGGCAAAAAATCTCCAGCAGTTTCAGAACAGCTTGTTGAGACGAATTGTAAGACACACCAACTTACAGAGGACAAAAACGGACTTACTCCACATGACTCTACCGACAGTAACAGACTTTATCAAATGGAGGCATATCAGATTTTTTTTTTATAGTCTCAAACACTCGACGAAACCACTATTCAGGATTCTTACCCCAACAGGACGATCACGGAGGTGCCAAGCACATATAAACAGCCTTAGACCGGACTGAGGACAACTAACCAACTGGACTGAAACCAGTGAGCCCCATCACTAGAAAGTTTAAACATGCAAATGCCCACGACTCCGACTTATTCATTTCCTCAAACGCCTCTTAAAATCCATCATATGCAACAAAAAAGATACAAACCTCTCGACTAACCCCTGAAATCAACACCACATCCCATATGGCTATGAAATAAAATTATTTTTATTTAAAATTATTTTTCGTATTTAGAAGACTGTCATTGTCCAAATTCTACTCTAAAACTCCCTGCCGCAAAATCGCTGTTGATCTGTGTTGTTATTTTATTTTGGAAGAATAAGTTTTGGGACGAATTTTGTAACAGAACCTTAAAAAGTTTAGAAAAGTAAATTTTGAGTGTAATTACTTAAAATTATAAAAAATACGAATACTACATTTCTTATAGATAAAAAAAATTCAGGTTAAAGAAAGTTCGATATATTGAGATTTTCGACATATGAAAGTTCGATTATATATAATATAATAATACATATTTATAATAATATAAAAGTATACATTTTCTTAATAATTTCTACTTTTATATTATTTAATGAAAAAAAAAAAATATTCCATAGAAACAATACTAAAACTTTTAAAATATATTTTCAGCTTGACAAACCAAAAATATTTAGTGCACAGAATTGCCGTATTAACGTTGTTTAAAAAACAAAGTGCATTTTGCTGAGTTTATTTGGAGTAGTGTTTATGTGAACTCTATAAACTTGTGTTAATAGGATTATTATTATAGAATGGCAAAGGAAAGTTGTGTGATGCGCACACTGCACCCGATTTTTTTTAGTTTTTGTTATTACTCAGTTTAATCTTATAACATTTTACAAATTCATCACTGTTACAAATTCATATTTTCTCATTATGTCTTTTTAATTATTTACTTATCTGACCCTGAGAAATGATTTTAGGAATAAAGCTGCGTATAAATAAAATCTATTAAATAATATTCTCCAATTCGAATCAAATATTCAATATTTTTTCTGATAAATCAACGTTTTCGTTATAAAATCTAATCTCACATATAACATCAACTAAAAAATAAAAATTAAAAAATAGGAGATCATTTCAGCCATAAATATGTTCCAGACAGCTTCTACGACTTCTGAAGAAACAGCGTCTACAGAACGGAGCTGGATCTGGGATAGAATATGTTATATCCTGTAATATATTAATATATATTCAAATGTAGCTACTTACCGCAAAGTAATATGACAGCTCTACCAGTATCCACTGCCTGTAGTAAGCAAAGTGAACTTATCGTCTGGGAAACCGGTAATTTATAATAGAAGCGGATATTCTTATCTTTGAATGCACTCGTTAGATTAGCTTTAAACGCATGCACGATTTATGACTTTTTAAAATAAAATATAAAAAAAATTCATTTTCGTATCATACTGCAACCACGAGAAAGCCACTAATGATATTACACCATTGATATTTTATCATCGTTATTAATTATTAATATTCTAAAACAACGATATTTACAATAATGTCATAGTATTGGAAAAAAAGTTTATTAAACGAAAATAAATAATAAATAAAAATAGAAATAATAATAATTTAGTATTTTTTAAATTATTTAGAAAATAAATAGGTCACTCTCACAGAATTGGGGACTTTATACTGGATATTGATTTTTAATTTATTCGTACAAAAAAAATTCCTATTCCTTCTACTATATAAAGCAAACTATCTTGCTCGGAGAGCACCGATATGTTCTAGATTTAAAAATCTGGTGCGGTGCGCGTATCACACAACTTTCCCTTACCGCATTCTAATAATTATCTTTTAAACATAATTTTAAAGAGTTCACCTTATTAGCTTTAAAGAGTTATACACTTGAAATAAACTCAACAGCATTCACTTCTTCACATCATCTCCCTCATAAGTACAATAAAATATTTTTTTAAAAAATGTTAGTACAATTCTGTACAATACTTATATCATTTAGATTTGTCAAACTGAAAATATATATTAAAAATTTCGGTTAAGTTTTTATGGAAACATTTTGTTTCCATTAAATAATATAAAAGTAGAGATTATTATGTTGATTTCTATTTTTTTATGCTTACATAACATTATTACAGAGCGTATTGTTGACAACAGATTGGGGGATTGGTGAGAGAAGGTTCGGTCGCATCCGCCTCCTTTCGGATGCACTCCATCCAGGGTCTTGTAGTCCTCAGAACATACCCTTTTTTTTTTTGATAATTCGAGTCTGATTTCGATGATCCTTTTTAGCATTTTAGATAATTTAATTACCTTTCATATGATTGCCCTTCTTAGATTGCTGCCATAAAACGAAACAAAGAAGAGAACAAGAAATAAATGGCACGTTTTCAAGAGATGAAATTCATTTAGCTCGTGAATACAATCTTTGTCAGTCTAATGATATCAATGTCGGAAAACAAATATATAATATAAAATAAACAAATATATATCCTTATGTCAGAAGTAAAATTTAGAAACAAAACTAAAATGTTACGCATACTTCGCATTTCAATGTGTTACGCATAAATTGAGATATGTAAAAAAATTATAATTTTTACGACATTTTTTGAAAAATCGTAAAAAATCACCAAGTTGAGATATAAAACTCTATACTTTCTCAAACTTATCTAATATCAATTAAAAATAAAGGGAAAAGAAAAAATATTGATATATATAAAAATTATTAGTAAGCAGATTTTTTTCTGAAATGACCAAAAAGAATTATAGGTATATGTTTATAAAATAAAAATTAGGGTAATTATTGGGACCGGTCACTCCCTTATCTAAAGGGGCGTGGCCTCACATTGTTGACATTGAGGTTACGTCCCCACCACATTCCCTTATACTTTCATTCCTACATACGTTCACTTCTTTCTAGTAAATAATTACCGAAATATACACAATTATTACGTAATTTCAATTATTACTGCTTTAAATAGATCACAGCTGACGATTTCCGCTCGCTACGCTCGCTCAAGAGATAAACAAACCCCAAAAGTTCCTTTTCAGTTGAGGTCGAGTCCCATACCGTAATTTAAATTATCTATCCTTTAAATTATTACTTAAACTTCCCCAGATCACCGGAAGTCGACAACACTAACAATTTTAAATATGTAATTAAGGCAGTAATAATTTTAATGATTGCCAATGAATACGCGGTTTTCAAAAACCAGGACAAAGGGGAAGAATGGTGGCGGCAACTGGTGACGGATGGAGCTATAATCTTACCCACGCCCCTATTGATAAGGGAGTGACAGATTCCAATAACTACAAAAATTAGCTAAAAATTTGGTAATCTAAACATTTAAAGTGAATTTATCTAGGAGAAAAATGACGTTGAGATTGTTGCTCTATCATAAATAGAACGACCAGGGCGGAGTTTTGTCCCGAAAAAGTGCGTTTTGAACCACTGTGCGACTTATAGAAGTCAGGTATTTATATGCATTTTTAACAACCTTTCGACCGTTTTGGTAACAAAAGTGCTTCGGTATTGCATAGAATATGAAACTACCTGACGGAAACAATGCCTTACTCAAATGAAAAAATGGATCTGACCATGTTTGTAACTCATCAATACTTCGATCTAAATACAAAAGATCGATGACAAACATATGGACAAAAAATATATAGACATATTTTATAATTTCTAATAATACTTTTATTCAAAATATAGAATGCAAGAATCTAAGAATACATCGATGCTTTTAAACATCGAAAGTCAAATATCGATGTTACCGATAGATCGGTATAAAACATCCATGTCAGTTTGTGATCCCAAACTAAAGGTTAATCCGCCTTAAGAGATTGATTAACTATAGGTTAATTAGCCATAAATTAATTAACCCATGATTCAATTCGAACGATCCAAATAAATATTGCAGACTACGGTATTAGTTATAGAGGAGTGGTGAACCCATTGCCCTGATTACAAGGACACTAGTAGCTAAGAGATAAGAGAAGTGGACTCATGAATGCATCTCTTCTCCATTCAAGGACTCTACTCCTGACCTAGTTCGGCTCATCCTCTTCTTCCGAGGATAAAGACCTATTCTTAGGAGAACAATTGATTCGGTCATGAACTAAATTAGTTCTCCCTGTCGTATTTCCTTAATTATAAGAAAGCCTCCTTCTGCTGAATACTCAATCGTTTTTAAAGAGACTAAATCGATTGGTTCAAATCGAGAAACTGTCTAGGATAAGTCTGGAGTTCGTTAATTTATACTTTTATATAATTAAATTACATTATTATAGAGCGTATTGTTGACAACAGGTTGGCAGCTTGTTGGGAGGAGGTTCGGTCGTATCCGTCTCCTTTCGGGCGCGGTCGGCTTTCCATCAAAGGGCCTTGTAGTCCTTATAAGATATGCTGTATCTCTGCTCATTCTTGACCGATTTCGATGATTCTTTTTTTGTTTTTTAGAAAATTTAATTAATTTGCATATAATTATATTCATAATTTACCATGAAATGAATAAATTTTGAGTTATGCCCGTATAAAATTTTCTTTTGATTATACCTTTTTTTCACTGAATATTCTCGGTGATGTACTATTTATGTGAAGATAAAGGGTTTTAAGGAGATGATATTTAGGTAAGTTTCTTACAATTGTTAGAGCGGTATTTGAAAAAATTGTAAAATCGATGATATAAAATGGGATTTCTTTTCTGTAACATCACAGGCATATATCTACCTACGTAATTTTAAAATTTCGTACGACTTTTTGAGCTAGGCTGTTCACATAAGACACTGAGCATTTTGCGAGAAAAACATATACACACTGAGAATTTTTTTTTTTTTTGGTTGTTTGGACTCACGGGACCTCAAAAGGTGTATTTCCGTTGAAAACTCCAACTCGAAAATTTTCATATTCGCATTACTTCCCCTTACTATATAATTCATATATAGGTAAGGAAAAGTAAAAAGTTTGAGAACTCACCTGTTTATACAAACATTGTTTTTGTTATTTCAAGGCATTATTAAAGCTAAAATGAAAATTTAAGCTTGTATATGACTGCGACCAGTTTCAGTTAGTAAATTACTTTTTTGACTTTCTTGTATACGGTTTTAAAAGTTCTTGAACCCAGGCCTGTTTTATAAATGGATCGCTCAATGTTAAGAAGGCAGTTCTCCTCTAAACCTAACTTTTGAGAAATTGAAAAAAAAAAACTGTCTAACTTGTTTTCACGATGTAAATTTCCAAACTAAAAATATTGTACTTTTTTAGCTTTGTCAAATACCTTTGAAAATGATAAAGTTGGATTTTTTAATGAAAAAAAGGTGTCCTAGAAAAATGTTTATATTAAGTGGAGTTCTGCCCTTTTAACATTCTATGACATTTTTAATAGAACTTTCGCTATTTTACCACTGGAATGTGACAAAATTTAAGATTTCAACAAACATTAGTGGTAAATTCCAAAACTTCTGCAGTGACAAACAACTTTTATTTCTTTTAGTTACACAAAGTATTACTAAGTGGCTATGTGCGGGTGTGAAACAAAAAAATTCCTTGCCAAAAAAATCAGAAAATATACCCAACTTGTAGGGGTGAAAGGTACTGAATATGGAGCTGAGTTGCTGAGAACGGGATTTGGAGAAGAAGAGGGAATGAGGAGCTACTGGAACTGTTTGGGACACCCGACATTATGGCATTGGTAAAAATAGCCCGACTAAGATAGATAGGACATGTGGAGAGGATGCCCAATCAGAGAATACCAATGAAGATGCGGGACACAGGACGGTAAGCTAAGGAGAGGACGCCCTCGGATGATTTGGAGGAAGATCTGAGGCAGCTGGGTGTCCGAAGATGGAGGGAGAGAGCACTAGATCGTGGATATTGGTTGGCGTTTGGTGGAGGAGGCCTGGGTTCTACCGGGACCGTAATGCCATGATAATAATAATAATAACACAAAGTATAAACTGCAAAGACAAAACAAAAAAATAATAAGTAAGAGGTTATTTGAGCAAAACTTTCGCACAGTGTAAAAAGTTAAGACAATTCTTAAAGCTGTCAAAATTCATTTCAGAGATCACTATCATTTCCTGTGGTGGGTCAACTTTGATTATTTCCTGAAAAGAAAAACCCAGAGATAAGTATAAACTTATTTTATACTTTTATTTATCATATTTCATACTGGTTGTTATCTTGATTTGCTTTTAGCCCTGATGAAGGCTTGCAACTTGGGTCGAAACTTCGGTACACATTTAAATAAGTTCATACTTATCTGTGAGGACGTGACGGCCGAGTACGTTGGGGCGAGAGTCCCATAGTGTCCGGTCCGGAAAGTTGTGGGTTCGATTACACGTGGGTCGGTCAATATTGGTTAGTACGCGACAGTTACATAAAGGTAACCGCCAGGGGTAGGCAAGAAGGACCACAAGGCCCATATACCGGGCTAGTCCCCTCCCCCCCAATATCTGTACCAGTACAAATATACTTATCTCTGTGTTTTTCATTCCTGATCGCATGCACCAAAGAAATTCTTCTTGTTTATGTCTATTCTGAATTTCTAAAGGTTAGCTTGGGTAAAAATATTTAATATATTGTAAGTGTAATATTTGCGCGAGTGTAAAGTTGGAGTTAGATGAGGCGATTCATGGACACTGTCCTTTCATACAGTGCTGCCCTTTTAGCTTGCAGCGCTCTGAAACTTAAACTCAGTTAAGTTCAGACCGTCCTCTAATGTCCTCAAAACCCCCGGAGAACGGCCCTTCCTCCATAGATTTAAGCGATCAGAGGCGTAACTAAGTAAACTGGTTGGTGCCCAGAGCAAACTGTAAGATTGCCTCCCTCTTCTCTCCCCAATACCGTAACCAGGAGGGATGGAGGGGGGGAAATGGTGCACTTCCTCCAAGCGGTTGAAACTAGAGGGCTGTAAATTTCGAGTGAATGTTTATTTTTAAGTTAAGTAAAAATATTTGTTTCTTCTTTTCGGTAGTTTTGACCTAAATTGAGTTAATAAAACGAGTAAATTTATGATGATGATATTTTTATCGAAATATATTACCTTTCAATACCAAGTACTGTTATAAAAGTGGTGACTTTTATTTGAGGCTGGTGAAAGAAGGGGCGGCAAAATTGAGCTGGCACCTCTGACAGCCCGCTTCCTACCGATAAAGTATCGATAACTGCACTCATTCAAGCATTTAAATCAAATATTCGAAACCATTAAGATATCGAATCATTGGTATCGATACTAAATATTTAAAGGAAATCGGTACTTTACTTGCATCGGTCGGCATCGTAAATTCCTGTCTGCTTACTAAGCACATTATTTCATGATTGCCAATTTAAACGTATGTTCGACTTAAATCCAATAAAATTTGACTATTTTTTTTTTATTGTGAAATATTACATTCTGTTTCAATAGGGACAATGGTAATATTGATAAAATAAATTATTCATACCATATTTACATAAAATAAACATAATAGAAGAAATAATAAATAAACTTATATAAAATAAAATAAACGAAAAACATCTTAAACACAGGCACACTCATATATATTATTTACAATCAGCCTTATGGGTGGAAAAGCATGACTCCAGGATATCCCAGCGATTCTCACTCAGTCGCATCACTTACATTGAAAGCCAGTAAATCCAATAAAATAAATCTTATTTTCGGAGCCTAAAAAAGAAGTAAATAAATTATTAAAGATTATTTCTTGGCATTTTGGCGCCCACTTTATGCGGCGCTGGGAGCGGCTGTTCCCTCCGACTTACCTTAACTAAGCCACTTGAAGCGATACATTAAATAGAACACGATAATGAAAACAACTCATCTACTCCAAATAATTTAGAGAACGGCCCTTTTAACGATGAACGATTCAAATTGGATTTGCGATTATCTAGTTATTCAAATAAAGTAATTGTTACTTTACTTACTCAAAAAAAAAAAACGCTGCAAATTATTGCACAATGGCTTATAATTTAATTTTAATTTTTTTTTTTTTTTAATGTTTTTTGGCTTAAGACTTCCATTGAAATCCTATACAGCTCGGTGTTTATTATTTCCAAATAGTTATATTTCAAAAATATCTGGTCTGTCTATTCACAGGACTTTCCGTATTGCTTTGGTTTATAGTTTATATAATATAATATAATTCAGATAAAGCTTTCAAATGAGCATTTGGAGTGTTTCGGGAAAGGAACATGTGCAGAATGCACTTTATAGAATGCATAACCCAATTTCAGCAAAGAAATTAAGCAGTAGGCACCTACGGACCACAAATTTGGAGCAAAAATTTTGATGTACGGATTTGCTTTTATTCGATATTTGGATTCTACGTATCTTGTAAAACGTAAAACCCCAAATTTTGAGAGGGGAGAGAGGGGGGTTAAAAATAGTTTCCTTAATGGATTACAAGGGTCTATTATTGAAAATTATAAACCAAAAGCATTTATACTGATTTTTTTTTCCGTTTTTTCTTTTTTTTAAATTTTAATGCCTTGTTATGCTCATTCCAAAACACCTAATCGGCCTTCATTTTGAAAAACACAGAGGGATGGTAATGTCGAGTTCCAAGGATCATCCTGGGTTGACCTGTGAGTTTGGTGCTGAATCTCAAGAAAATCGGTTGAGTAGTCTCAGAGAAAAGCCGCGGATGGCCAACGGACGGATTTTTTTTTTTTATTCAATATTTGGATTCTACGTATCTTGAAACGTAAAATCTCACATTTTGAGGGGAGGTTAAAAAAAAAATTTCCATGGTCGATTACAATGGAAAATAATAATCCAAAAGGAATAAATAAAAAAATGAGTAAATACAGCATTAATAATACAATTTATTCAAGGCTGTAGAATTGTATTAATTTTTAAGTTATTGCTAAAAATACTTTGGTTGCTGCCTGCCTCCCACCTGTAAACAATATTGATTCTGTTATGTTCCGTTCTCTCTTCAGTACTCAATCGTTGGTCCCCGAATGCAATGATTGCGCGCGAAGACATCGGTAAGTTTCAACATTTCGCTTTGTACACACATTTTGCTTTTATACGTTTTAATGCACATTCGTAAAGGAATGATAATTGGATATTATCGAACGAATAAATAATTTTTATTTTTGTGATTTCGCTACATTTCAATGTAATATTTCGTTTCAATTTCCAAAGCATGTACTGCATTTTGGTTAATTTCCTTGATTAATAATTAATGTTTTATTTACAGTCTAACTAACTTAGATAACTTGGTACTGAAAGCAAGATTTTATTATAATACTTATTGTGACTATCTAGTTTCAGTCTCACCGCTAGAATAATTTTAATTTAAGTAATTTATAGTTACCTCATGCATTATATAATGGGTTTTTTTAACTGAGTTACGAGTTATCCAAGAAATCAACTAATGTATAATATAGACAATTATAATCTTTTTGATTGATTGCTCTTACGAAAAATGTATTTGGCGGATCTACTGAAACCGTTTTAGAATATTTTATATGCCGAAAAAGTTTATTTCCTTATTTTTTTAATCCTTTTTAGAGCCATTTTTCAACTTACCGATTGATACTAAGAACTTTTCTTTTTTTGGAAATTACATATTTTAATTTTTAAAATCTGCACATTTCCTAGTAAAACCGAGAAATGATAGTTGTGACTTCAGTGTTATTTCTTATGAAAGAAACAATACTGGAAAGAATTTTAACAATCATTAGTTAACTTTTGAATTATGAAACAATATATAAACATATGTTGTGATATGTGGTCCACTCATACTACTATCCTTATAGATAAAAGTCCAAAGTAAAAATTGTTTGCTCTATCTTCGCTAATATTTGCCGGATTAAGATTTTTTTTTTATGTTTAGCTTTGTACACAATTAAATTTATTTCAAATGAGAATTTAGATTGTTCCGAGAGATGTATAGTTATCCAGTAATGCAAAACGAAACAAAGGTGAACCAATTTCTAAAGGAATATATACAGAATACTTAATGAATCATGTATATAAGGTTCAACACGCGATATCTTTGCTAAAACTGGTCCGATTTTTATGACTTTATATGGGAGCAGAGGAAGAGAGGAATTCCGAATCATGCTCAAATAAAATTTTCTTTTCTTAGTAACTTTCCTTCTTATTTTTTTCGAGGATGTACATTATATATGAATTGTTAGTATGTTAGTATGTAGAAGAATTTTAACAAGTATCGTCAAAATCATTTGAGCCCTTTTTTCACTACAGCCTCACAAAATAAGGCGAATACTATAAAAAAAAAAAATCTATCCACCCGTTCAAGAAATAATTGTGGTATAGAAAGACAAACAGACCAATCGCTGAAAATGAGTTTTTTGAATTCAGAGGGTTCTGAAACGCATAGAATCTTTAAAAACTGCACATCGAAAATTTCACTGGATTCCAATACTTTCCTTATCTAGTAGCCGTAGAAAAATAAAAGTATTCAATTACAGATATGCAAGTTCCTGCTAATGTCTTTTCAAAATACATCCGAAACCATGAATAATAATAAATTGGAAATCTAAATTATTTATCATAATTTTTCCTTGTTTTTATCCGAAAGGGATAGCTGAATGAGTGACGCACTGTTCCTAGCTCCCGCGCCCGGACTTAAGTCTGGCCGTGGCAGATAATTATTAATTAATTATTATTCTGTTACATCAGCCGTGGATCGGTAGATATAACAGAAACCTAAGCTTTAGTAGATCCTCCTGGAGCACAACAAGACTCTATTCTGGCCGAATCACCTCCTTCCATCACGGTTGCTTCGAAACACTACGGTCCTTACCAAGTGCTGGATCCAAGATTATATATATGTATATATAGAAAACCTGTACTTTTACAACCCATGAAGGGTCTTGGGTTCAGTACTTGTTAAGGACTGTATTGTTTCTAAGCCAACGGTTGTGCAAGGTTTTGCGAGGATCACGCCCAACCACCAGATTTTTCCCCCCAATTACGAGTACCCATTTTATAGAGGCTGGGTTATCTCACAGTGCCGATCCACGGCTGATAACAGAATAAATAATTATCTGCCACAGCCGGTCTCGAACTCGAGTACAGTTTCCTACCCACTGAGCTATCTCGCTCCCTAAATGTATAATATAATTTCAATTAAATTATGATATAATATCATTACAAATAGTATTTTTTTCATATTTTTTTTTGCCTTCAATAATCTATTAAATTTTCCTTAAATAAAAAAAAAGAAAGAAATGAAAATGGATTATATTGGATGGATTATGTAGGGTTTTATCCTTCATTTTATTTTTTTTATTCTTACAGTTCCCGGAGTATATTTTGAGCCAAATATACAAAGTCACAAATATTTAGATTATTATGAACAATTATACTAGGCAAAAAAAAAGAGTCATTATTTTAAACGACACTACAGGCCATGAAGGTTTGAGGTGACACTCGACATTGCGGTGTTATTGACAGATAGTGTGGTCAGTATTATGCTCTAATCTCCTGTTAAAGCCCTAACTAATAACAGGTAATCAGTTAAGAGAGCCATTTGTTGACTGATATAAAAAATTTTCTCTCTCCAAATTATTTTGTACATTACTTTGAACTTACTTCCGACCGTAGGATGGCTTGGAACTCACACATTTCCTGTTGAAACAAACGATTGAGATTACTGAAATTTCTTTTTTCTAAATCGTCAAAACGACTAAAAAGGAGATGGAGAAGAAATCTCCTTTCGTGAATTAGGGAACTGAAATCGACGCTGAAAATTGGTTCTACTGGGTTATGTGCTGCCCCATGCCTAAAATGTCATCATTTTACCATTGCATTTATTAAATAGCATACTGCATTTAAGTAGTATATATTTACTAATATATTAGTGAAAATAAATATACAAAAAAATAAACAATATAGATATTCCAGAGAATACACAACAGGTGAATATTCTCATGAAGCATCGAAGGATGTAGCAATATTGAAATCAATAAATAGAGCCCTATCTAATGACAAATTGATGCTAAAGTGACTATATATAGCCCCGTCTTTCGAAAATAGCTCCGATTCCAGTTACTGCTGAAATAT
The DNA here is from genome assembly GCA_948150685.1 of Rhaphigaster nebulosa. Lineage (NCBI taxonomy): Eukaryota > Metazoa > Arthropoda > Insecta > Hemiptera > Pentatomidae > Rhaphigaster > Rhaphigaster nebulosa. The sequence goes on from OX411306.1 coordinate 7,856,907, forward strand.
TGATGCTACTCAACTTGGTTGCTAGTAGCCGCTGCGATCCACGTATACATTAGCCTAAATGATTAAATGCTCCACAAACTTTAGGACATTGTCCTATCGTATCACCTGGCTATTAATTACCAAATTTCTATTTTGGAACATCGATGTCATTGATGCATTCGAAATTTTATTTTATTAAATTTTAATTTAATTTTATTCATTTAATTTCCCGTACCTGTATATGAAATGTATAGTAATGTGAAGTATTGCGATCGTGCAAAAATTTCGAATTCGATTTTTCAGCGGAAATAGGCGTTTTAAGGTCCCATGAATCCAAATAACCAAGTGTGTGAGAACAACCTAGCTCAAAAACGCAAAAAGTGAAACTATGGTATATTCGTGGGATGTTAAAGCGACTTTTTCGTCAAAATTGACTTACCGGAAGTGTTACTTTATATTATATTTTACAATTTTCTCGAAAACGTCTCTAATGATTTTGATAAAACTTGTTGCAAGTCTTCTCCTTACAGCCGTTTAACTTTTCAAACAAGCAGAACATCACCGAGGAAATGCAGGGGAAAAAGTTATGATGAAAAGAAGATTTTATTTGTGCATAATTCAAAAAGTATACATTTTATTGTAAATTATGTATGAAATCATAAAAAAGATGTTTAAATGTTCCAAAAACAAAAAGGAACCATTAAAATCTGACCAGTATTAGCAAAGATACAGCGCATTAGACTAACCAGAAGTGGTGTTTATATCGCGGATTTTACAATTTTCCCGTAAACAGCTCAAACGATTTTGATGAAACTTGACTGTCATCTTCTTAAAGCCCTTTAACTTTTCACAAATGTAGTACATCAACGAGAAAATGCAGGGGAAAAAGTTATATGAAAAGAATATTTTATTCGCTTTTAACTTAAAAAGCATTTATACTTTTTATAATTTTCTCATAAACGGCTCTAACGATTTCGATAAAACTTGCCTAATGTCTTAGGCGACGTATGCGGCCGAACATAATCTGTTGTTAACAATACGCTCTCTCCATCCAAACCCGCCGACCATCTTCGATTCAAATCCTCTGTCAACTCCCGCCATACCCGTTCTCGGTCTTCACATTTATATACATCAGCCCACCGATCTTCTCCCATCCGTCACTCCAATACCCTTTCCACCTTCAAATCCCGCTTATTCAATCACTTCTTGTCCATCCAGTTGCAAAATAATTGTAAATAGAGTTTCTTTCACTTCAACGAAAATTTGTAAATATGCAGTAATAGATTTTGTATCTTGTTAATTATTCTTACTTAATTTGTATTGTTTCAGTAATATTAGAATTTTGTATGTTTTTTATTTAAAGGACTCATGCCAACAATACCAATTTCATATGTTAAATGTTACTGCATTATGACCTGTTATAATTTGTATTCCTATTTATTCACTGACTTTTCTAATTTTTGTTATCTGTTAACTCATGCTTTCCTAGTTCATCAACTCTAAGGCTATGAAGCCCATCAACCACTGTCTGTAATTGTTATTCTAAAGGAACTTGCCCCGGAATAAATGAAGAGTTTATTATATTTTAGTTTCTTGTTAATTTTATTTTGGGGCAATGTGTGTATGAGAGGTCAATATCTTATGTGTGCATTAGTATTTTGCATTATTTAATTTATTTTTAAATATCTATATAGTATATTTTTTAGCGATAAATCATTGCAATTATTAAGGTAATTGCCATAGAAGACATTTAGTAACACACACACTACTCTATTTCGGAACCACAAGGAATTATTGCACTATTCCAGTTCAGGCCTGAAGAAATCCTCATTTTATTATAAGAGATGTTTTATTAAACGAGATTTCGTTTTTATACGTGCGTATATAAAGAGATCCAAACGTTGCCATTAAAATGGTGATGTAAAGCAGAGGCTGTTGTTATACCATAGACCTGCAGACAAACAAAATCATAAATTAAATATATTATTGATAAGGTCAAATATTTTTTTAATATTTATTATATTAACGCATCACCTTATTTATGTCCCAAGGTTAAAACAATCAAAATGTAAGTATAGTTCAATCGGAATATGAATAATCCCTGGTTTATCTTTTAATTTCTGTTAAATCCTTCCAGTCACTATAATATCAAACTTAGTATCTGGAGATTTCTTCACAACCAGTCTTAATTAACATAAAAGTACAATAAATTTCTTAAACAGATGAATTTCGTGATGATGCATCTATACCATTGTATATTAGAGATCTTCTATGTCCCCTATAGCTCATTAAATATTAATATATACATGGATTAACAAACAACTTCCTTAAAAAAGAATGGATTAGAAAATTATCTTAAATAAATTCGAATATTGTAAAATTCTCTATTTTACTTGTATTATTTTCGGTTTCTTCGGTTAAAGATAAATTGTTGAACAATTTCAGTAAGGAAGACTCCATTTAACTAAAACTTAATAGACTTTCGGCCTGGTTACTTGACAAACGGTCTAAACTTTCACTACCGACTGAACTATTACTTCCAAAACAACTTTTATCACAGGTGTAGAACTGTGTTTTATAACTTTATGGTTCAACATAGAGGCTAATATTTAGGCAATTTAACATATTCTATCTAAAGTTTTAACGCGAATAGTGAATGCTATCCGTAATGTACATAGTTATATGAACATATAGATATATATCTATTTTTAGTATATATATATATATATATATATATATATATATATATATATATATATACTATATATTTTTTAGTTTTCTACTTAAAAAATAGACTACAGCACTGGGTCGAAGGTAGGCGGTGATCCCTGGAGCACGATTATGAAAGTTTTGGAGATGTCTCATATATATATATATATATATATATATATATATATATATATATATATATATATATATATATATATATATGCAACTGGCTGCAAAAAATTACATAAAAACTGGAAACTTAGAATCATAGATGTAATAACTCTGCAAAAGTTAGAGCGAATCCGGTCTTAGGCGGATCTTACAACTGATCGATAAAAGAAAACTTTAAATTTGCTTTAAAAGAAATTCATTGTATACATTTTTCCAAAAGTTTCCAAATTTTTATGACAGTGATTATTGCTTTCTCTTACTTCCATTACGTTCGTCCAACATGATAAAATTAATTTTTAGATCCGTATTCTTATGCAATTAATTCTTAACTAACTTCTTTGGGTCAAATGAGCTGAAATTCGGTATGTAGGATTTTCTTCCAGGCAGAACTATCGTTCTGCCTTACCCAGAATTGTTCAATTAGTCTTACCCATAAATGAATGGGTAAATTGCAGTCAAAATGTCGGTATGTTTATCTGAAATTTTGGCGCTTTTAAAGTTTTGCGCATCTCTACAGCTCCACCAAATTAGTTCATAAGGTTGAAAATTTGTGTTTGAATTGAGTTGGTGTTAGGAAAATATCTTTTGGGGGCCACAGCTTGCTTCCCCCATCCTCTGTGTGTTCGATTTTTTTTTAATTTTGCGCAGCTCTAAAACCCGAACAAAGGGCTCAAAACTACACTAATAACTAAATTAAATTACCTATGAAACAAAAGAGGTTTCATCGAAATCGGATCAGTACTAGCTCAGGACTAAATCAGCTGAAATTCGGTATGAAGGGTTTTCTGTATCGAAGGTCAGGCGGAGAGGCAGAACAATATAATAAAAGTATGGGAAAATTTCGGTATTTTAGGGAACTGTATTTTGTGGGTCTCAACTTTTTTTTTACTCTCCCCTTTTTATAATATTTTTATTTTAGTGAAAATAAGACTTTAGTGACGGAGTTCTGCTGCTCACGGATTTTTTTTATATTTTTTTTAATAACGATATACCAGAGAAATATTAGAAAGACGACTTATGAGATAAACTATTTAGAGATTATAACACAGAGATTATAACTATTTACTGAACATATCTTATATCTTGTGTCTTTGATTTAATTTCAGCCCTGATGATGGCTCACATGATTGAGCCGAAACGTCGGCTTGTACAATAAAAAATATACTTTACTGATTGTAGCATGTGTAACTTGTTATTTATCAGCAGAAATGGCAACACGTAGAGAAATTTAAGTATTCGGTGTCTATGAAATCTTGAAAAACCGATATTCAACAGGAAATAAAGGCGGAAAATGCTTATTGTTTTTCAGGTGCGAAATTACTGAGTTCGTTTTTTTTTTCAAGGAAAGTAAAAGTACTTGAACGTTGAAAGTCGGGCGACCAATAATCAGGCACACGATTTAAGTTGGATATTCCAATAGATATCTTGGATAAACCAAGATTGTTCCGATTTTAACATTTTAAGGTTTGTGAATGTTTAACCCTTATTTTTTTTATCTTACTTAAAAAAATATTTATTGGAATTGTATTTTTTTTTTTTTTTGATGCTTCTCTATCATATCTTCGTTGTCGGAAATGTGCTATGTAATATTAAAAAGCAATCCTCAAATACTTCCTTCGTTCTCCAAATATAAAACAAAATCCATCTCGGAATGCCGATAATTTCTGAAAAATGTACAATATGAACCCGACTGCAACTGGCTGCAAAAGATTACATAAAAAATGGAAACTTAGAATCATAGATGTAATAACTCTGCAAAAGTTAGAGCGAATCCGGATCTTACAACTGATCGATAAAAGAAAACTTTAAATTTGCTTTAAAAGAAATTCATTGTATACATTTTTCCAAAAGTTTCCAAATTTTTATGACAGTGATTATTGCTTTCTCTTACTTCCATTACGTTCGTCCAACGTGATAAAATTAATTTTTAGATCCGTATTCTTATGCAATTAATTCTTAACTAACTGTAGCATTTTTATCTCATTTTGTATCGCCTTTATCAACCCAGGATTTGTGTATAAATATGGATGTCAGGAATTTAAGCCACTTTTGGATTTGAATGAAGAGAAAATTTGTGTTTACACACAGATTCGTACCCATAGCTAAATTTACAATTAGCTGGGGAGCTATAAGTACTGAAGTTATAGCCGGACACCGAGAAGAAAACAAAATCCTCCAAAAAAATATCTATTTTTCGTTAGCTATGGAAATAAAAGAGTTTCAAAGGACGCTAAAAAGGAATCTGGCATACTATTTTCTAATTTTTTTTTTTTTATCTACTTTACTGCAAGCGTCTTTTGATTTTTGCAATTTTGTGCAGATTTAATATAATTTTTTTATTTGTTAATCGATTTGTTTATCGATCGATTTATAATAATCTTGAAATTCATGCGTAGGAAAGGCATAAAACAATAATATAAAAAAAATGTTAAAGTTATGAATACGTTTCTATTATTTTTCGACCTAGTTTCACCAAAAAAAAAATCATTGAAAAGTGATCTCACGTTCGTAGGCCTCCTCTTGCGAGTAAATTGTGTTAAACTTCAACTTTAATTTCTTTCAAAAATTTCAATCAACAGAACCACTTCGAAATATCTGAAAAAAAATTGAGGGTGCCAATATGACTTAGGCAAAGATATCCTATGGCTTTGGTTTGCCCGGCTCAAGAACCTGTAGATTTCTATTCTTTTTTCCCAAAGTTTTGTAATTTTTTTTTTAGTTTTTCGGGAAAGAAGCAATATAATTCCATCCAGCAATGTTCTAAATGTTGGAACTTGGTTAAAAAATTCCTGTTGAGAGTTCATGAGGTCCATGGTTTATGGTACAATTGAGAAATGTTTCTGAGGTATAGTGCTTATAAAAAAAAAAAAATTAAGAAAAAATGGTTAAAAAATTACAGCGTTTTAGGATATTTTGGCTAATTATGGGGCACAGGAGGGCGCTAGAGATCTGTAACTTTGTTTTGTGGGTGTACCTAAGTCTATTTTTATCGGACACTTTTACCTACCGTACCCGAGGGTAGCCTTTACGATGTATCCCTCCCTCCCCCCTCCACTGTGCGTTTGGTGCATTAATGTATCCTAAATTCACACCAATACCTAGGCCGTAAAAAAGAATTTTCTTTATTTCCCAGTATAATGATCACCGATTTAATATTTGTTTATATATTTTTTAAAAGGACTAAAAAAAAAAAAGATTTTCAAATTTGAATATCTTTTCACTCTCCAGTTGACTTGTAAACGGTCTCAAATGCGATTTACTACAAGCGCCTTCTCTGAGGGACAAATAAAACTTTTCAAAGCAACTTATTGTCAAGGTCGTCACCAAGAGCCCTCCAGTATTACAGCGATAAAAAAAAAAGAAAGAAAGAACATAAAAAAACCAAGAAGAAAAAAAAGAAGAAAAGTGTGTAAGAGCCAAAATACCGCTTTTGAAAAGAAACTTGGAAAGGTATTGGGTTCAGCAGCGGAGGTCAAAGGAGTTCTCTTCGCTTAATTGCTACTTTCCCCACCCCCTCTTCAACCACACGTTTCAGTTTGATTTGAAAAATATTTTATGTATATTCTTCTCGATTTGACCTTCCCCATTTGAGCGTCGGGTCGTTGTTATAACAACCTAAAGTCTACAAGACAGATTACCACAATCATCGGAAAAATAAATTCCCTTGGTAACGGATTCTTTAAAATGATTATTATTACATCATTTTTAGATTTTTTTTTATTTTTATTTTATTTTATTGATTTTTTGTTTTTAGATTTTATTCAATCTACTAAGCATCGTAGGGTTTTAAAATAAGATATTACTCAATCATAATAATTCAGAAAATTCTCAAATAATAATGTAAACTTGCTAACACAATAAAGATGTTTTAATGGCGAGAGTATATACGACCATGGATAAATGTATGTAGGAGAATCTTGGTAGGGTGTGCGGTCAATAAATAAACAAAAATAATAAAAAACTAATTATAATGTGTGCCGACGTTTCGGCCTAAGTTTTAGTCCACATCAGGGCTGAGAAAAAACGAGATAATAATAGATGTAACAACAGTGGCAATACCAGTTATAATACAAAAGTTAACAAACTGGAAGGTGAAAAAAGTATAAAGTATAAAGAAAAAGGTAAAATTTACATATTTATTACAATAAATTTGTATGAAAATTTTCAAATCTAGAGAATCTTAAAAGGTTGCCATATTTGCATTACAAAACCTATTGAATTTTTAGAAATTTATTTTTTTAATTTATATCTTTAACCTAATATTATTAATTATTGTAAAGTCTAATTTTACAAATCTGATATCCTTAAAATTATGAAATTATTGTTGTTTATGCTGATCACACTAATATTAATGTGAATAATAAGAAATATATTAATAGATAATGACAAGAAGGTATTTAAAATTATTGTGAAAATAAATAAAGAAAGATAATGAATGAAATGAAAGATATAGTAAAATACATGAAAAATACTAATTATAATAACTACTAGAATGATTATTTAGGAGTGTGAAAAGTATCTCAAGATAATATGATAATATAATTAAATTTTTAAAATATTATTAGTTAATTAAAACTATTAAAATACTTTTATTATCATATTATCTTGAGATACTTTTCATACTCCTTAATCTTCATTCTAGTAGTTATTATAATTATTGTATTTTACAATATCTTTCATTTCATTCATTTCAAATTAACTCAATGATTTCTACTTTCACATTATTTAGTGGAAAGAAAATGTTTCCATGGAAACTAAGCAAGAAACTTTTAAAATATATTGCTAGTGTACAGAATTGTTGTACAAAAACTGTTTTATTGTACTTAAGTGGCAGAAGAAGTGAATGCTACTGAGTTTATTAGAAGCAGTGTTTATGTGAACTCTTTAAAATTATATTAAAAAGATAATTACTGTAGGGCGGTAAGGGAAAGTTGTGTGATGCGCGCACCGCACCAGATTTTTTTTATTTCTTATTATTCACATTGTGATTAGCATATTTTTCTTTATACTTTATTAACATATTTTTAAATATTTCATATTGTTCACATTAATATTTATATAGTATGATCAGCATATTTTTCTTTAAGCTTTATATTTTTTTCATCTTACTGTTTGTTAACTTTTTTATTATTAGTGGTTCTGCCACTGTTTTTATATCTATTGTTATCTTGTTTTTTCTAAATTCTGATGATGGCCTAAAAGTTAGGCCGAAACGTCGGCTCACACTATAATGAATTTTTTCTTATTTGTGTGATCATTTATTGGCCGAACTCCCAACCAAGATTCTCCTAAATAAAGATGTTATTTTGAAAATCAAAACAAATAAATAAATTATGATATACTCAAATCAATATTAAATTACAGTTGAATAATAAAAATAGAAATTTATTTATTAAAAATTTATTTGGATATTTTTTTTTTTAGAGATATAATAATTCCAAAACACTTCATATTTTTCTTATATTTGCATTAATATTTGAGATATGGGCATAAAAAATCTCTAATTGGCTGCCATTTAGAAACGAACTTCCGGGAGGTAATGTCGAGTTCCGAAGATCACCCTGGAGTAACCTGTAACATTGATGCCAAATCTCAAAAGAATCGGCCCACTAGTCACTGAGAAAAACCACGGGCAGATTTTTTTATTTTTGGATTCTACGTATCTTGAAACGTAAAATATCAAATTTTGGTATTTAAATAATAAAATAAATTTTATTAAACTTTTAGTAATTTTTTCCATTAAATAATATTAAAGTATAAATTATGAAGTTATTTCTACTTAAATATTATTACATTATATTATTACTTCTTTTTTTTATATTTTCTGGGTGTTGTAATAAATATATGAAAATTAAAGGGCTTCCTTCAATGAGCCGAATTTAGGCAAGTTTAATCAAAATCGTTTGAGCCGTTTTCGAGAAAATTTTAAATAAGTGTAAGATCGATAATATAAAGTGGCACTTCCGGTTTGTCGATTTTGACGAAAAAGTAGCTTAAATACGTAATTTCAGTTTCATACATCTTTTCGTTTTTGAACTAGGCTGTTCACAGACGCATAGATCATTTTGCGAGACTTGGTTATTTGGGCACACGGGTATTTCCGTTGTTAACTCAAATTTGAAAATTTTCATCACCGCAATACTTCCCCTTCCCTATATATTTCATATATAGGCAAGGGAAGTGCGAGAAACTAAGCGATCCTTGCCTCGAATTAATTCCTCAAATGCAGTAACATTAGTCAACTTCTTCTTATCAATAGTCAAATGCCTTAAATATATTATAATGGTGGAATATATGGTTGACCGTGGAAAATCTACGTAGGAGAATCTTGGTTAAGGGTGCAGTCATTAAATAAAAGCACAAATAAGAAAACTTATTATTATGTGTGCCGACGTTTTGTTATTTATGTGTTTATTTATTGACCGTAACCCCAACCAAGATTCTCCTTTTAATATTATGATTACAGGGTGGTAAGAGAAAATTGTGTGTCGTGCGCTCCGCATCAGAATTTGATTATATATATATATATATATATATATATATATATATATATATATATACATACATACATACACATATTTTTTTTTCGCAGCTCTTTCGCATCTTTATTGATCCTATCTATCCATCTGGTTTTTGGCCTTCCACGTGGTCTCTTGCCAACTATTGTGGCATTCATCGTTGTGAAAAGGCGTCCTGATGGATTGCTTCGAGCTACATGCCCCGCCCATCTTAACCTCCTTGCCTTCATATCATGAGATATTGACTGACCAGTTTCTGTAAGTAGTTCTTTATTGGTCTTTCTTCTGCAGGATTTTAGATTCTGATCCCATATCGCTCCGGTTATCGTGCGGAGGACTTTCCTTTCAAATCTCTCGATTCTGCTTTCTTGGGTGCCGGTTAGAGTCCAGGTCTCGCAGCCGTACATCAGAACTGGTTTTATCACTGCATTATACACCCTTAATTTGACATTTCTGGAGATTTTTCGGGATTTCAGTACTCTTGACAGAGAGAAGAAAGCTCTATTTGCGCTTGTTACACGCTGGTCTATCTCTGTATGCTGGCCATTGACTGAGGTTATTGTGGAGCCGAGGTATTTAAAGCTGTCTACTTTCGGGAATGTTCTGCCATCCACGCAGATACTATTGTTGGGGTGGATTTTTCGGCTATCATGTTTTTTTGTTTTATCTTCATTTACATGCAAGCCGATTTGCTCTGCTTCTCGTAACAGAATCTTAGCAAGTCTCTCAATGTCCTCTTCATTGATTCCAAGGACAGCTATGTCGTCCGCATACGCTAGGATTTTGTGTTTCGTTCCGACGTGCACCCCTCCATTTTCCAATGAAGTTGTTCTAATCACCTTCTCAAGGGCTAAGTTAAACAGCATCGGCGAGAGTCCATTCCCCTGCCTCAGACCTGTTCTAACTTCAAAGGCTTCAGACACATCTCCTTGTATAAGGACTCTGCATTTGGGGTAGTTTGTACACGCCTTCGTCAATCTCACCAATTTCCCGGGAATACCCAGCTCAGTCATGATTTTCCATAAGCAGTTTCTGTCCACGGAATCATAGGCTGCTTTGAAATCGACAAATAAGGCGTGCACATTCTGCTCTACTCCCCAACGTTTTTCGAGTACCTGTTTTAGGATAAAGATCTGGTCTAGCGTGCTCCTTCCTCTTCTGAATCCTGCTTGGTGGTCGCCTATTATATTTTCATAGTGGGTATATATCCGGTTTAGCAGGATATTAGTCATTATCTTACATGCAACCGGAAGGAGTGCTATGCCTCTGTAGTTACCCCATTCATACCTGGACCCCTTCTTTAGGATAGGGCATATTAGACCTGTGTTCCAAGCCTCCGGTATCCTTTCCTCCTCCGGCCCCATATATATATATATATATATATATATATATATATATATATATATATATATATATATATATATATATATATATATATATGAATAAAGAATGTTTTGGCTTATTATTTTCAATAAAGAACATTTATATAAGTAAGAAAAAAGAAAAGAAAATAACTCCTTCTCAAAATTTGATATTTTACGTTCCAAGATACGTGGAATCCAAAAATAAAAAAATCAGCCCGTGCTTTTTCTCTGTGGCTAGTGGGCCGCTTCTTTTTTGACTTGGTACCAATGTTACAGGTTACTCCAGGATGATCTTCGGAACTCGACATTACCGTCCGCCAGTTCGTTTCTAAATGACAGCCGATTGGAGATTTTCTATGCTCATATTTAAGCTATTAAGAAAATAGAGGAAAAATATGAAGTGTTTTGGAATCATTATAAATGTAAAAAGGAATCATCAGGGCTAAAAAAAAACAAGGTAACAATAGATGTAACAACAGTGATAGTACCAGTAATAATAAAAAAGTTAACAAACAGTAAGATGAAAAAAATATAAAGTATAAAGAAAAATATGCTGATAATGTGTGCCGACGTTTTTTTATGTGTGTGTTTATTTACTGACCGCAACCCCAACCAAGATTCTCCTACTTAAATATATTACATTTTCTTTTCAAAATTTCTTGAAAAATCAAACTTAATTTAATTTCGCAAAGTTTTCTTTTTCCATGAACATTTTCTCTTGGCCTTGTTCCAGAGATGAGAGGCACGGAGATGGACACTAGGCTGTAGATGTGAGATAGACCATGGACTCACTGGACTGGACCGTCTTCGGCAACGGAAGCAATGACAGCTTCTCTCTCCCGGACTCCAGCTACGAAGATGTGGCCATCGACGAGTCTGAACTTCTCTTCGAGTTCATCACCAACGGGGTACTTCTCAACCTCGTTGGCATCTTGGGAATAATGGGAAACATCATAAGCATGGTAAGCTTTTCCTTATTTCTTTCGTCATTTAAATAGCGGCACTCCTTATCGTGGAATTCACCATATAAGCCGTCACTGGAAAGTTTATATCTGTCGCCAATGACATAACTATTTCGGAAAGAAGCCTGTAAATAGTCGACTTGTTAATTTGCCCTTGAAATAATTCAACAATAACCAGCAAGTAATCACTATTATATATCATTACGGTAGTATAGATCCCTTTTCCAGCTCTCAGGAGCGATGGATTTTGATGAATGAGGTATAAAAAGAAAAGGAATTTTACGGAGAAGTGACGAATTCCAATTTTGTTTCCTAAAATCTGACAAGGGCTTAAATAAAAGTGATGAAAAAACTGGAAGGTTTCAAAACTTTGACGACTGAGATTCGGCTGATCGAGACGGGATAAGTTGGGTTTTAAAGATTTTGACGCGGGCACCGATATATAGGCCTCATGCCATCTTGTGTAAGTGCGGTTGTCATGGCAACTTTATATCAATTTGAGTCTGTTTACAAAAACTTTAAAAACTTTTAATGAGTGGGAAATTATATACTGTTTCCCATGTCCAACCCTAAAGGGTACTGCTATGTATGAATACTACACATAGAAAACGGTATAGCTGAATATAATTGCCTAACTGCTAAATTGAAGAGATGTTTTCCAGTGGGATAAGCTTTAAGTACTTAATAAGTATGAACTGTAACTTTAACATAGTCATTACAAACTATGTAGCTTCACCAAATGTGTGTATGTTAAATAAACTTTCTTGATAATATTATATTGTTTATACGAATAAATATGTTTCCCTAATATCGCTTATACTTGGAATTAGGGATTAGAAGATATCTAATGCGAGAGTTCTCGCTCGGGCATACTAGTCTATAAAAATAAAGATGTAAATGTTCGTTTGTCCAAAATCTTAAATCTCCGAAGTTTCTTCACCGATTGCTTTGAAATTTTGACTATATCATCTTCAAGATTCCTAAATGGTTTTGCGACAATAAAATTAAACGATATCGATATAGTGGCAGCGCAAAAGTCGAAAACCACTTCTTATCTAGAGTGTAGCGCCAAAACCCCTTAAAACTGGCCAAAATGCTCTTTAAATTTCTATGTACTACATCTCCAAAAAAAAGAAAGATAACGTTATGACGGAAATAATATTTTATTTGCGCATAACTTAAAAAGTATACATTTTTCGTTTCCCGTTTGAAATATAATTAAATTTCCTGCAAATCAAAAACAAATAATTGAAATCGGACCATTATTGGCAAAGATACAGCGCATTGAACATTGTAGCCATGTTTTTATTTTCCTAGCGCTGCAGGTTGGAGGAACTGCAGGGCATAAGCACGCTACTAGATAAGGAGAGTATCGTAATTGATCTAATTTTCGATGTGCACTTTTTAACAGTTCTATGTTTTGCAGAATACCCTGATTAAAAAAAATACTGATTTTTGGCCATTGATTGGTCAGTGTCACGATTGTTTAATAAAAGATGAAAGATTAATATAACTCATAGAAGTAATAAAAAAAAAAAGAATACGGCAGTTGAGGGAATTTTACTACCTAATGTTTTTATGACACCTTGTTTGTATTAGGGCATTCTAAAACTGAGTAAACTTAAGAAACAAGGCCAATGGCGCAGCACCGTCGCAATCACATATTCCTTCGTCCCTCCTCTAGCACAGCTGTTTCCAAACTACTCTACGAGGATTTTTTTTTTTTTTTTGGTGTCTCCTTCGTATGGATCAGACATAAAATTTCATCATACAATTTTATATTTTCTTATATCCTAAGAACTGTAATCAATTTCATATTTTTAAATATTGGTAATTATTTTTTGTCACATCATTTTGGAATGGTTTGTTATGCCACAAAAAAATATTCTCTCTCTCCAATACCCTTTTTTCTTTTTCTATGATCTACAAATGTCAAGTGGGCACATTAATCCGCTGTTCGCACCCAGGTGCAAAAAATCAAGTTACGCCACTGACTATATACTTAATTGATCTAAATTTGGATTCAACATTCTTTGATCCTTCAAAAGGAGGGATCCCACCCTTTATCGACACTTATTCTGATTCTTTGGACATCTTGGAGTTTATTCTATTAGGATTCGGAAATTAGGAATAATTTACGCTATATTAGCTATTGGAATTTTAGGATTCATTTTATGAGCTTATTACAAATTTACTTTTAAATTTTGGAGGAAGAATTTTTCCATTTTTCCCCTCTCATGTAAAATTTAAAAAACAAAGTTCATATTCAGAAATTTCGACTCCACCTTATGAATTTATAACAATGAATTAATTATTTATTAAAAGGGTCAACGTACCAGTTTATAAACTTGGCATTTTCGAATTTAGGTAATTTATTCATAAACAAAAACCTATGGCTATTCCTAAGTGGCTCAAAAATGGCCAGAAATTAAGACGAAAACACTGGATTAAAAAATTAATTCCTAACAGTCAATGTTTCATTTATTTACATCCTCGGGTTAGATCTTTGTTCTAGTTCTTTTAACTATGATTAATTTGTCAAAATAAAAATAAATAAAAAATAAGGTTTTGAGTAAGATATTACATACAAGATCCCAGTGTAGGACGGTTCCTAGATTAGTTGTGTCCACTGAACAATTTAATGTGCATAACTGTTGTGCTTCTGAAAGAGAAATGATTATTCTAGTTTGTTGCAAATTTAATTTATTTGTTATTATAACTTTGCGCAGGTGATCCTGTCGCGGCCGCAGATGCGCTCGTCCATCAACTACCTGCTCACCGGGCTGGCCAGATGCGACACGGTACTCATACTCACCTCCATGTTCCTGTTTGGATTGCCAGCGCTTTACAAGTACACCAGCACGCCCTTCCTCGCTGGCTACTACTTCAGAGTCTACCCCTTCCTGTCACCCATCGTCTACCCGCTGGCTCTAATCGCCCAGACGGTCTCAGTTTACCTCACGCTCACTGTAACCCTGGAGAGGTTCGTCGCAGTCTGCCATCCACTCCAGGCCAGGTCACTCTGCACCTACGGCCGCGCCAGACTCTACGTCATCCTCATCATCATCTTCTCGACCCTCTACAACCTCAGCAGGTTCTGGGAGGTGACCCTCGAGACAGAGTTCATCCCTTCGCTCAACATCACCATCTACACGCCCATTCCCTCGGAGCTGAGGAATAACCACTTATACATTTCGGTCTACATCCATTGGTTATATTTGCTCTTCATATACTTCCTGCCGTTCAGCTGCCTGGCAGTCCTCAATACCGCTATCTACAGGCAGGTTCGTATAAATCAAAGCATAAATCACATGTTTACAACTATTGTCATTCCCTTTGGAATACCTTCTGATATTTCCGGTCACTTCGTTTTTATTAAATTTTAAATACGATCCTCAACATGCTCATCTAGATAAGACCTCACTTTTTCTAGTCTATCACTTTCTATATAGGTTTCACAATCCTGAATATTCTGATTACCTTCACTTTTAAAAAAAATATTTTAACTTTTGAACAGTTTGGTCCCAAAATTTAACTCACTCCAGCATACTTAATTTTGGATAAAATTCAGATTCGTATTTAATTTCTAAAAACTCCTAATCTGTTATTTTCATTGAATATTATTTTATTTTTTATCCAGGTAAGGAAGGCGAACCAAGAGCGTCAACGGCTCTCACGGTTGCAGAAAAAGGAGATCGGTCTGGCCACGATGCTCCTCTGCGTCGTCTTCGTCTTCGTATTGTGCAACATCCTCGCTCTGGTCGCCAACGTCCTGGAGGCCTTCTACAGCATCATCCTCGACCGCATGGTCAAGCTGAGCAACCTCCTCGTCACCATCAACTCTTCAGTCAACTTCATCATCTACGTCATCTTCGGGGAGAAGTTCAAGAGACTGTTCCTCAAGCTTTTCTGCTCGCAGGTGCCGCGAGCCTGTTACGGCGGCCGAGAGTCGCCGGACTGTGCCACTCTTCACGAGGACAGCGTGATGCTGTCCAACGGTGAGGCTCGACTCCGGGCTAACGGAAGTGTGAAGAGGGTGGCGCGCGCTCTGCCCTGCGTCTACTACCCGGCACGGCACCAGGCAGCCAAATGGCATCATGACTGCAACACGACCTCTACTACTCTCAACCAGATCTAGGCCTTGGAGAGCATACCTCAGTCGACAGGGAGCTAGTCGGTAACTGTAAAGTTCTTAAATTTATCTAAAACAGGGACAGGAAAACATAAATATAATATAATGGATTATTTTATTTTATGCCGAATAATAAATCCATAAACATCTTAAAGATGGGGTATCTGCCAATAAACTGGTTCATAGCTTCAGGTACAAAAGAGAGACAGCTTAGTAAACTGAATCAGTGTGACTGGTGACCTAGCTCACTGTAGTGAGTCCTTTTGACCTGATATTGGTAGTTATTAAACATAAGCATCTTATTTCTATATAAGTAATACAATGCTTAAGTATGATTATAATTATTTATATATATATATATATATATATATATATATATATATATATATATATATATATATTAATATAAGCACTTCTAATGAATTTGTTGATAATTTTGACAATTTCTTTGACAAATCATGACAAAATCAATTTATATATTTATTTTATTGATCAATTTTATATATATATATATATATATATATATATATATATATATATATATATATATATATATATATATATATATATATATATATATATATATATATATATATATATATATATATAAACATGAAAAAATCAATAAGATGGGAAGAATTTTTGAGATATAAAATTAATTTAAATGAATAAACAAACCAAAACTTAATGCAAATCAGCGGCAAAAAAACAAAAATATCGCTGTTCCTCAACCAATAGAAAATTAACAACTTACTTTTTTAGTTAATCTTCATTATCAATTATAAGATCAATTAATCAATAATCAAATTGTGAAAGTTTTTCGTTTTAAAAAAACCAGTCATAAAGACATGTTTTTGTAAAATTTTTGAACAATAAATCAACTCAAAATATTTTATTTGAATGTGTTAAAATACGAAATAATAGTTTTTATCATAAATAATGATGTTTTGGCCATTTGACTGGCATAAGAATTATATTACGAAATATTAAAAATAATTTATTGTTATCCTTATCAAGACAGTCTTCATAAAGTTACTCTCTAAAGAGAGTTTGAAAGAAGTCACTATGTTCGACTAGTAAATTTATATTTTTTTCTGTGATAAATATTGAATAACTTAATTGAAAAATCTGACATTTATTCTCAAAGAAATATAAACGTCACTCTAAGCAAAAACAAAAAATTTCTTATGTGGCACTCTCAAGTGAACGATATTACAAAACATCGATGTGCTTTATATTAATATCTGTTGATAGAAATTAACTGAAACAGAATGTACCAAACTTTTGTGCTTGGCATTCAACCCCTGGTCATCAGTCATTCTAATCTGTCAGTTTTTATTCCTTAATAAAAATTCCCTAAAAAAAAATGTTATCAAATCAGTAATTACACTTATGCTTTAGTTACTCTGTAGTAAATGAACCTAGTAAAAGCTTCAATTATAAGTTGATATTCAATA
Organism: Rhaphigaster nebulosa; assembly: GCA_948150685.1. Taxonomy (NCBI): domain Eukaryota; kingdom Metazoa; phylum Arthropoda; class Insecta; order Hemiptera; family Pentatomidae; genus Rhaphigaster; species Rhaphigaster nebulosa. The sequence continues at coordinate 7,874,199 of OX411306.1, forward strand.
GAGAATAATCATTATCTATATTCCATTTCATCAAGCCCCGTTCTCAAACATAAGATTATTAATTAATAATTCATGCATAAAGCCTTAATCTCTAAAATACTGCTAAACAACTAAATAGTCAACGTTTGGCCAATTTGGGCATTATAAGGACAGAAAAATATAAGATCTTATAAAATATAATCTCTTAATAAAAATAATAGATATCGTCACTTCAGAGCAGAACTATCTATCTCCGAATTTATCTTTTTATGTTTTGTTTTTTTATCATTTAAGAAAGTTGAGACTACTGCGGATTAGATGAAAAAGTAGCCTATCTTTATCTATAATACTTAAGCCTAAACTTGGCAATGTGTCCACAGATGCCACAGTTCTTTTATGCACTTATTCTCATAATGCAGTTCTATAATTAAAATTTTCTGCCAAGTTTAGGGATATGGGATTTTTAAATGAACGTTTTGTAAAAAATATTACATTAAAAAATATTTTAAAGAATATATTTTTTTTTAAATATATATATTTTTTTTAAATTCACAAAAATGTTCTGCAAAGTTTAAGGCTAAGCTAGGAAGTCAAAAATTTGGTTTTTGCATTCATATCATAAAACAAAAAGTAAAAAAACTTTCACCTGTAAAATTTAATTTTGGAGTTAAACTACTTCTGCTCTGAAGTAACGATAAATGCAGATAAAATGCAGTATATCTCACATCAACAGTCTAAAAAGATGCATCAATAAGAAACAATATCTCACTCCAATATATATATATAGATACATCCAGCTGACCGTGCAGAGGTATCCTAAAATAAGAAATTACCTGAGAAGCTTCTTAAAAAATTTAAATAAAAATGTGTAATCAGAAACGAAGCTCTTTAAATTTAATCAGAGAGACGGAATTTTAATGCAGTATTTTTGGCTGTTTAGATATTCCTAAGATCACCGTTATGGGGATGTATACGCTTAACGGTTTAAAATGAGAATTATATAATTGCTTTGATTTGTGTGAATTAATTCACTATTATTTATAATTTTCGTATAAATATTTTAGATTTCGACTGCAATTAGTTTTATGCATTGTTTCTTGTTGTGGAGATAATCCATGTACAACAGGCACCTGGTAAGTTTATTTGTTCAAGTGTGTTCTTTTCTAGATAGGAACATGAATGGTATAGATAAGTTTGACACATCTATTAAAATATTAGCAATATTTATCAAATAATTGAGGCTGTAGCTGCAAGAAGGGTTTATGCTCCAAAAGTGTGCTTTTAAGATATGAGCTGGCAAAAATTTTTGGCACTCTCTGAGAATTTATATGCTGCCCAACAAATCCATCCGGCATTTCATTATGTCAACCAGTTATTTCTAAACCAGTACTGAAAATTTGCAATAAAGAGGGCCATGTTTTTACAATTAGTTTAAAGAATTATAACTACTTATATGGCCTTTTTAGATAAGTAACTTGAAACCTCTAAACACGAATCTTTTCGCTCGTACTTTTCCCAGCTTGTGCATGTACTTTATTATGAAATCTTTTTTCTAACTTGTCCACCTAGCCCATTAGATATGCATTGTTCGAGGCCTTCTAATGCCTCCGACAACCCTCAACAATTGTGACTAAATTTGCAATACCTCGAAAGGCATATAAGGACTCAGAAACGGTCATACTAACTTAATTTATTTCTTGATGGAATTTCTTGATGGGATTTCTTGATATATAATTTTGTATAGATTTATTGATATCTTATTTAAGTCATAAAAGGGCACAAAAGCTTATAAGCCCTTATTGCATCTACAGCCACAATTTTAATATCGATATTTAATCATGTAATATTTAAATTGTAATAATAAAATCAGAATAACTCTTCCATCCCCCCTCTTGCCTATGTCCCTGAGTCTAGAATTAGCTTCAATTGTATCCCAATATCCAATCAATTTGTTTAACTTTTTCAAATCAAAATAACATAAATATTGAAGTTTTAAAAACTACAAAAAACATCCTAATACAGAAATTAATATAACAGGCTGTAACTCATTTTTGTCTTTTTTTGTGGATATTAAGGAACAATAAAGAAGTTAGTTGACATGCGCATAGAAGGATCAATCTAATTAGGGATTGATAAAGTATTTGCCACTTCTATAATTTTGTTTTATTGAAAACTAGTTTCGAATGTTATACATACATCTTCAGTTCTAAAAACACACATACATTCAAAAATAAGCAATAAAATTCAAAACTACAAAATTATAAACATGTTTTATAAAACTGATTTATATTACATCTAATTTAATATGTATGTTAATACCAAATTATATTTTGGTTTCGAATGTTATACATTCATCTTCAGTTCAAGGTTTAAATGGATTATATCAAACAGAAAAGTTTGTACTGGTTTCCTCTTGCACTGAACTAACAATTATTGTTACTCACAATACTTTAAACTATAGTAGGGGAGTAATTCTATGTTATTACCTTCAATATCTAGAGATCGATGAAATTAAAAATTAATTATTCAACCAAATTAATGATGTAATCCACATTGAAATAAAATCTAACATTAGATAGGATCTATCTAAACCTGTATCATTGTGAAAACCGACTATTTTTGAAATGAGGTACTTTCGAAGGTCCCCTATCCTCACCAAATCTAGTATTATTTGTAGAACGTTACAATATATGTGTATATTTTATCCTCCTCCTCCCCTTAACAATTATTGTTAGTTGAGTGCGAGAAGAAGCCAGTACAAACTTTTATGTTTGATATAATCCATTTAAACCTTGAACCGAAGATGAATATATAGCATTCGAAACTAGTTTTCAATAAAACAAAATTATAGAAGTGGCAAATAATTTATCAATCCCTAATTAACAATGAAGAAGTTCATTTTTTTATTTATCTTATGTAATGGATGTGCAGATACCATTGATAACAATATTTATCAACCCCCAATGAATATAGTTGGGAGCTTACTCTCATTATATTATATTCAAGCCAATAATTTAATTGATAAATAGCATTCAAAGAAGTCACAAGGTTCTGATTAAAATGAGATACTCGGGTTTTTATTTTATTTATTTTTTAATGGAGCCATTGCAACTAATACACTACCTTTAGTGATATCTTATACAAATAACTTTTGATTTATTTTTAAAACAACCCTAACTATTTGATGAATAATTACTGTTATCATTCCAACAGGTATTTTGAATTTTAAAAGGTTGAAAATTTATGTCCATTTATAATTAGTCAATTATCATTAATACATGGCTTGTAAAAGTGTTTGGCTTGTGTGTGTGTGTGTTTACTCTATATGTATATATACATATTAAGTTATATGTATTATATGTATATTTACATATAAAGTAAATAAATTATTAAAATACACATAATTCACAAATTTCTGAATCAATCAAAATTATAAATCGAGATAGAGAAATGATTTATTTACAAGCCCAGTGCTGCCCAAATACATTGGTTTGCTATACTGCACAGTGTGGCTTATCAATCCATCATTAGACATAATATAATAACATTTTTCTTTTTCATTTCATTTTAACTATTTATCTGAATACAGTATTGTTTTCTTTATTATATTACATCTATTTCTTTCTTGTTTTGTTTTTCCTTTGTTTATTTTAATCTTTTTATTATACGCTCATTCCTCCCACGTTCTCTTTTCTAGCAATCCTTCATAAGTTCATAGCTTAATATAAAACATTAATATAAATACAAAAATTAAAAAGCTAATCGAATGTTAAAATTTCCAGCTCGCACACCTAAAAGAATAAATAAATAAAACTATAAACACTAATGAAAATAGTAATAAAATAAATAAAAGTAAACATCAACTCGGTTAATTATCATACAGATGATAGTGGATAATCTCCAGGTCCAGAATAAGATTCTCAACCAACACTGCAACATCCATAATATTAACACCTAAGTGTTCAAGAAAGCTTCTTGTTTTGTTCGGCATTGTTCTGCTAGATCCAAACCAGAGGTATATCACGGTAAACTCTCTCTCTCTATCTCTCTCTCTTCAAAGGTCCTGCGGGATGTCTCTTTTAGGAAAGAGATGCACTTTTCATATATATCCTTTTTTTTCTCTTTATACTCCAGCCCGCCTGATTGAGGTCATTATTCTCAAATGGCACTGTTGGATGCAAGACCATTGCTGTTCTTCTGGTCTTGGGGAATGCAACAATATTTGCATATCACAGGAATCCATCCGTGCCAATACAATAGACCTCATCGAAGCAGGTGAAATCCTTTTTCTGAGGAGCCTTATCAACTCATGCTTGAACCTTTGGTGCCGGCGTTTTATGAGGAGGGAATAGTTGGGACATTTTCCCAGCTCATGGACTGATGTTTCAGATTCTCATCACAGTTAACATTTTTATGTTTTATTTTTCCTAAGAAACTCAGAATAGGAGTCTAACTTACTCTTTTCCTCTCCTTAGATAATTCCCCATTTTGTTGAAATACATCATTTATAACTATAAACATTAAATAAAATTATAGTAGTAAATCATTGATCAAAAAGTAGAATTTTTTTAGGTATAATAATTTTAAAAATATATCAATATAGCTTTAGGCAGATTAGAGATATTGATTTCGATTAGCTACTCTAGCTCCAGAAATAAACCAGTTCCCTACAGACAATTGGTGTCAGAGAACCACTGACAGAACTGTTGATTTTGTAATTAAGAAATATTAGCACTACCTGCTTGTACAAAAGTAAATGAGCTCAACCTCTCCAGTGTGATATCACTGATTCGAGAAATTTTTGTAGCGATGGTTGTAATTAGCTATTTAATGAATAACTCCTTTTGTCACAAAAAGATTGGCATTGGATAATATGTTACGTGACCGGTTATTACCTGTATTGTAAAAATGATCAGTGTATTTCTGATTTATTGTATATAAATATTGTATATTTTTAGATTTCTGTTTTTCTTAATAGTACATTTAAATTTTATATAAGAGTTGTATTCCTTAGGTTTCGGTATTCCTTCTCAACTCCTTACCTTAAATTCTTAACTCCTCTATACACTCCTATCCCATAAAATTCTGCAATCTATGAAGAATATTGGTATTTAACCAGGATCAAACCCTCTTCTTTATCGATCATGAAATCTACCACAATCAGTCCACTAATTATTGGTTTGATCCCCTATATTCCTTTTCAATCACCTTTGTATGATGTACAGAGGTCTCAAACGTACAGGATGTTACAACTGTCTGAGATTTATTCCATGGATTCCTTGTTATAACTAAAGACCGGATTTGTATGCAAATGCATATTTTTCCTGATATGTTTTTAACCAAAATGATTGAATATCTTCACGAATCAATACATTTGGCTTAGATATATTAAATTTTATTTTGTATATTTTTGCATATTTGGTGGGTTATTGCATATTTACGCATATTTGGCCAAAAAAAAACAATGTTAATAATTTTTTTTCCAATTCAAATAGAAAATAAATAATGCATAAAATAAATAACTATTTTCAGGTTCAATGCGGGATAAATGGTTTGTTTTTTAATTATTATTGAATGTTTCAGATATAAGATAGACGAACACCATCTACGATCGTAATCATAGTAAAGACAAAAGCTCACAGAGAAAAACTTCAAATTTGTATCGTTGTTGGTTGTGATCACAACTGCATTGAATGTGTACTTGTCGTTTAAAATAATTTATAATATATTATTGGCATGTCAAAACAAACCAAAATTTAAAAGATCAAAAATGTATGATTAGGCATTCACAGAAAATAATTTTATAAAATAATTTTTAGCATCGTAATTTTGATAACTTTTCTAGAATCCTTACTTTCGAGTATTTTCTTTTACAAAGTAAAAAACATCATCTTTCACTTCTCCTTCAGAATTTTATATCCTATTCTGTCAGACAGTAAATTGCTTCCGTTGTCCTTATTAGTTTAAATTAACGACATTTTAATTTTCTTACTCAAACCAAAATGCCAAAAGCAGGAGCATTGTTTAGTTCCATGCTAAACAGTTGGAACCCATTGAATTGAACAGAGAGAGTTTTTCTGGATTTTTTTTTTTTTTTTTTGCAGTTTGTGCAATAAAAATATGCCATCAGAGAGAAATTTTCAAATCGACCACCAGGTAAATACAGGTACTTGTATGAACTATTCTTGGAATTTTATACTCTAATTTGAGTTTCGAATGTAACAATACTTTATTGTTTACTATACGATTGCATGTAGAAGGCTTTGTAGAATTTTTCTGCATTGGAGACCTAAGCACCCTTTGCCGAACTTATTCAAATCTCGACTTTTCAATGAAATGCATACTTTATTTCGCATTGGTTGCATCTGGTATTCCCTTACTTATTCTTATAACATCTTCATTTGCGAAAAAGGAAGAAAGTGAAAAATTTTATTTTAAATTATTTTAATTTTTAAGAATTATTTAACTACTAAACGATTCTGTGTAAAAAATTATTTTTTAATTTACTTATATTTTTTCTTATTTATATTATAAATTGTAATTATAATTGTTAAACAAAGCAATTTAGACAATAATTATAGCCTATTGTTAATTTTCTGCACGTTTCTGACATTTATCATGCATATTTTCCTTCAGGTTCCACTGCATATTATTGCAGATTTGAATGCATATTTGAGCAATTTTTACTGCATATTATATGGCATATTTTAACCTTTTTTGCTGCATATAAATCCGGTATTTAGTTATAACCATGTCTCGTTCCAATACACCAAGTTAAAATAGTTGTTCCCCTCCTTTCTTTAACAATATTTACTTGGCTTTTTCCTTTACAATTCTCTCTCCTCCTAATCCTCTTCCAACACTATCAAAGTTTTAACTCTAAAGTCATCAATGAGTTTCAATAAATAAATATTATAATAAATAAATAATTTCACTATATCTAATATTATTATAACGCAATATCCTCTTATTATCATATTATTTTCATTTTTTATCATTTAAATTTTGTATCTTGTATTACTACATTTGGTTTCAAATGCTTTATTGTTATTTTTATTTGTTTATTAATTAGATTTTATTTAGATTATATTACATTTATTTTTATAGTTATAGTAATCTATAATTGCACCAAATTAATTTTAATGAATTACTAAGTAGCAAATATAAATTTATGTAAAAAAAAAATCATCTGTATATACTGAAACAATACTGTACATGTATATATTAATTTTAATAGTTTTAGGAAATTTTAAAATTCACTATTATATAAAGATGTTGAATAAAACAATAAGAAGAACATTACTAATTCCGTTAAACTGAGAAATTATTGTAATTATCCTTGCATAAAAAATTGTCTAATCCCAAGAGACTGCTATAGTTGTAATGATACTAACTGAAAAATTATATTCTACATTCATTGAGAAATTTAAATCAAATTCATCTTTATAATAAGTTCAAATTTTTATAGATTAACTTTTAGAATATTTGTAAATAATGATGGTATGTTGTATTATGTACTTGTGTGTATATTGTATTCCTAATATCTTCGGGATGTTAATATGCAAAATATACTAAAAATAATGTACATATTTGTAAATTATTATTTATTAGCTATAATTTCAACAAATCATTAGACTCAATTGTATTCATTAATTATTATGTTTACATAGGTACATTCTAATCATGTTTACTATATTTTGTATATAATAATAAAAATTGCATCTATTTTTATTCTAATAAAAATATATCATTAATCTTAAGATTAAGAACTACGTTTTTGAGTATAAATCTAACAACATATTATTCTATAATAATATAATAGGATCTACATATTTCATTTTAACTCGTCTGTGATAATGTAAATGTTAAATGTGCATATATAATATACGATGTATATACAGCAAGTTTTTTTTATTTCCATCCTTACTCCATTGGTTCCAATTAATATTTATAGAATGTACAACTGGGTTAGAAAGTCCATTGTGAACAAGATATAATAAACCATTAAATGTGCTACTCCCTCCTCCCAGTGTATCCAACAATGGACAAATGCCCAATAATCAAAGTTTTGTTTATTTCATTTGGATGATTCAGACTTGTTTCCTATCAGTCAAAGGTTTTGTAAACAAGTGTAAATATTAACTTCTGGGATTAGAAAGTAAGTAGAATCAATTTCATTTAAGTACAATTTTTCAGACTTGTAACATGTCGCATTTTAATGGTTTATTATATCTTTATTCACAATAGACTTTTTAACCCGGTTGTAGGTTCTATAATTTTTTAAAGATAATATTACTAATTTCCTATAGTAACTTAGTTTTTTAGTTTAAAAAAAGCATTTTTAATAGTTAATATTTTTACTTTACTTCTGTTGATTCGGACTACTTTTTTAGCATACCAACGTATGACAAGCTCTGCTGAATAAGGAATCAGGAAGCTGCAGAGATACCCAAAGGTTTTAAACTGAGAAAGTTGAAAGATATAGAGACCCAGCATAATTATGTTGGAGTACTTAATTATAAAGTACACCTTGCAAGCTGGTTAGGATATTGAAAGGTCCTGGTCATACTGTCGTAAAGCAATAATGGAAGCAGCTGAAGAAGTATTAGGACCACATGAAAAGGAACTTAGGTCGCCATGGTTTGATGAGGAATGGAGAACAGCCACGAACAGGGTGAACCTATCATATGAAGCAATGGTTATAAAACCTACAAGGAAGTCTGTTGATGAATACAGATAGAGGAGGAAGGGTCAGAAACGGTTACACCCCAAGAAGAAATGACAGAAAGAGAGGGAAGAGCTGGAAAAGATGGAACTGATGTGCCAAAACAAGGAAAATATTAACCCTGTACTTCTTTATGGATCGGAATGTTGGATAACATCTAATGGTTTCGAAAAAGAGCTCCTTATTTTTGAAAGAAAAGGTCTGTGCAGTATTTTTGGAGGTGCAAAGACTGAAGAAGATTGAAGGCGACGCACGAAGCAGGAGCTATACAACACTTTTGGAAATACTGACGTTGTCCGAGCAATGAAGTTGAGGCACTTAAAATATGAAGAGCATATCGCCAGGATGGCGGATGAAGAAATGCCCAAAATATTGCTGACGCAGCCAATAGGAGGTTGTAGCGCCGTGAAATAATAATAATTGTACTTTAAGTATATCTCCAAAAGCTTTTAATTTTCTTTGCATTAAATATGATTTTTCTCAAAAAAGGTAAACCATTGTTGGGAATCATGAGTAAAATTATTTGTTACTTGTTACTCTGTGCAAGATTCTTTTGCAAAGTTTTGTAACTATTTTTAACTTTAGTGACAGCGATTTTTTAACACACTTAAATCAATGGGGATATTTCTGACGTCTGGCGAGTCATTCCCTCAAATGACAGAAATGAGACTATTTTTTATCAGCCCACTGGAAAATTTGGCACAACGCTGAATTGTGGAGCATGTTCTCCATAAAATTGAAGTAACATCATCGCGTTGGTTGAAATGGGCATATAAGTTAAGAAGCTCTGATAAGACTGGTAAACGTACAAATGGTAAACCGAAACGTATATGAGAGGATTGTTAAGGCTGACTTTGTGGATATGGTATTTGTCAGTCGGTGGACGGAAGTGTTTAGACAACGATTGGTATCGACATCGGGCGTTATATTATTATTTAATAAATATATATAAAATATTGAGTGAGTTTCAATAAGATCCAATAGGCTATCTTCATAAGAGTATTTTCGTTCAAATAAAATACACAGGGACTAGGGCTTAAAGGGAATAGATAGAGAACTCAATTAGAGGTTTTGTAAAACTTCTTTGTCCTTTTCATTTTAAATTTAGTGAGAGATTTTTTTGAATCATTGATGCTACAAGTGTTCTTTTGTGGGGGGGGGTAAAATATTTAGTGACTGAGAGCTGAAAACTTCAGCTGGATTTGAACTCAGCTCCAAGTCGCTAAAGTTTACGTACAACTTATCACTTGTCAGCCATCGGTTTTTATTCGGCTTCATCAAACTTGGATGGAGGAGTGATGAAATCACGGGCATTTTATTTTTAATTCGTTTTTAAACTGTACTTATTTTTGTATTTATCTGTATCACCGTTTTCTTAAACTGAACCAAGCGAATCAAATAAAAAATATCAGGTGTGTCCACTCACACGATTACTTACTGATTTGGGTTAAAGTCAAATACAAAAAATGTTTGCTATACCTTCCCTTATATTAGTCAGACTAATTTTTTTATTTATTTTTTTATTATTTCTGGTCTTTTAAACAATCAAATTATCTTTCAAATGCACATCTAGAATATTCCAAAGAATGTATAGTTTTCGATTTATCCAATTACTAAACCAAGCTGAACCGGTGTCCATAGGAACGTGTGCAGAATAATTCATAAAATGAATACAAAGTTCAAAACGCTACATCTCCGCTAATACTGAATCGATTTGGATGATTTTTTTTTTGTTTATCAGGACATTTAATTACCTTACAAATAATTTTGTAGTAGTAATTAAAAAAAATGCATATTTTTCGAGTTATGCGCAAATAAAATATTCTTTTCGTCATAACTTTTTTTCCTTCTTTTTCCCGCTGATATACCTTATACATAAATAATTGGAAAGCTTTTAGTAGAAGACTTTAGGCAAGCCTCATCAAAATCATTAGAGCTGTTTATGCGCTTTAGGATATTGAAAACCCGTTTTTTCGGATATTGCGCAGCCGCTATTGCGCACAATTTAGTTAGATTTAGTTCACTGCCGTCGGTGTGGGCAAAACCCTACATAACAAAAAAATAAGCAACAAAATCGGTCGACCTGTTCAAGATATAATCGTAAGAGTTCCTTTCATCGCGGTAGGAAAGTAAAAATGGTTAAGAAAAACTAGTGAAATCAATAATGTTTTTAGATAAGGAGGAAAAACGGTAGCAATAAAAGTTTGATTTTTAGAAACGAAGTATCCAGTCACCAGTGGATTCAAGGCATTGGGACCGAAGCCACCTCCAAAACAAAAGACGCTGAAAATTATTACACAATGGTTTATTATTTCCAAATATTTCAAAAATATCTGGTGTGTTAATATACACGACTTTACTTATCGCTTACAGTCGAGACAAATGAGCATCTGGAATGTTCTGAGAGATATAACGTTTTCGAGCTTTCAAATAACTAGCAAAAGGTGAACCGATTCCCAAAGGAATATATTCAGAATACTTCATAAAACATATCTACCAAGTTCAGCAAAGAAACTAACAGCAGAATAATGGCGGGTAGTTGAGTCTACTACGCAAAACTGAAACTAGTCTCAACTGTCTTAAGCAACGAAATTAAAATTATGGACCCATAGAGCGGAAACGTGTTGTATCTCCAAGATGATTGCCGTAAACAGAATGTTCAAAACAAACTGTATCAAAGTAAGTAGACTAAGATGGGGCAGGGCAAGTAATCAGAATGGAGGGTGAAATGATATAGAGGAAAAATGAAGGAGGCTCGTATCAGTAGGAAAAGAAGAAGAGAAAGACCAAGAAGCAGATAGAATCAGAAGCAGATCTTGAAACGTAAAACCTCAGTTTTGAGGGGGATTAAATTTTTTTTTCTTGTTCGATTAAAAATGTTCATTCGTCGAATCACAAAAGAGACGTGAACAGAACATGGAGGAGGGGGATGAGCATTTGAATTTGGGAATTTGTTTTGAATTTCATTTTTTTTCGTGTTTTTTTCAAAAAAGTTTTAAGTAAAATTTGTTAAGCCTACAATCTTCTACAAAAAAGGTCCAGTTACATTTTAAACTAAAACTAACGGTAACGGTTCAACGAAGCGTCAAACCTGTGACATTTTCGGTATTTAAAGAAAAACCTGATTTTCGCGAACATTATACTCAGCTCTTATATGATACTCGATTACGAATATGATGATCTGGAAATCGAAATTAGTTTCAGCTTTAGATCTCCTACAAAAAAGTGCCTGTTACATTTTCAACTAACTATAACTGCTCTACGGAGCGTCAAACGTGTACAATTTTCGTTTTTTTAAGAAAACCTGCTGATCGTGAACTTATACTCTTCTAATTAAATTGATTAAAATTAATGAACCGGTCGATTACAAATGTTCATTCATCGATTCACAAATGGGAGTCGAACAGAACATGGAGGAGTGGAAATGAGTATTTGAATTTGGGAATTTGTTTGGAATTTCATTTTTTTTCATGTGGTTTTCAAAAAAAGGTTTTAAATAAAATTTATTCAGCATACAATCTTCTGAAAAAAAGGGCCAGTTACATTTTCAACTAACTACAACCGCTCTACGGAGCGTCAAACGTGTAAAATTTTCGTTTTTTCAAGAAAAACTGCTAATTGCGAACTTACACTCTGCTAATTTAATTTATCAAAATGAATGAACTGGTCGATTACAAATATTCATTCATCGATTCACAAATGGGACGCGGAGAGGACATGAAGGAGCGGGAATGAGCATTTGAATTTGGGAATTGGTTTGGAATTACATTTTTTCGGATTGTTTTTTGCGTGGATTACGAATATCATAACCTGGAAATCGGTAGCTTTATTATGATTTTAGCCAAAAGAAAAAGTAAACAAAACATTTTCTTAACATTTTTTTTTTCTCACGAAATATGCGTTTTATCAAAAATAGGTTCAAATAATAGTTGTTTCTCTTGAAATTACCTACAAAAAAGGTCTAGTTACATTTTAAGCTAAAACTAACGATAACTGGCCTAGCGTCAAACCTGTGATATTTTTTGGTATTTCAAGAAAAAAACCTGCTGTAAGTAGAATTTCTTTTTTCTAGAATTATGTATTTTATCAAAAAAAGTTTCGAACAAAAGTTGTTCAACTTAAGATCACATACAAAAAGGACCTATTACATTTCAACTAACGAAAACCGCTCTACTGAGCGTCGAACTTGTAAAATTTCCGATTTTTCAAGAAAAACCAGCTAATCGCGAACTTTACACTCTGCTAATTTACCGTATTAAAATGAATGAACTGGTAGAAGGAAATTATGTGTGGGACAATTACGGAAGTCGGGTAGGTATAGGCAAATTTCGTACCAGCGCCCGATCGGCATGAACGAAAGCTAAAAAAGCCAAGAGTCATTTATCATCCTTTAGAAAGTTCTAGTTCCTTCCAGAACTTGTTATTCTTTTCGAATTTTATTTATTATTTTGATAAATTTTTAGTTCAAATTAGCTGTAATTGTTGATTTCATTCAAACAGGGACGGACCAGAGAGGGAGAAACAACGGTTTTTCAGAAACCATTTGGTCAAAAAGCAGTTGCAAATAAAAGTTGTTTAACTTAAGATTTCATATAAAAAAATGTCTAGTTACATTTTTAGCTAAAACTAACGGTAACGGTTCAACGGAGCGTAAAACCAGTTACATTTTTGTATTTCAGGAAAAACCTGCAGTAAGTAGGATTTCTTTTTTCTAGAAATATTTATTTTATCAAAAAAAGTTTTACCTTTCAACAAAAGTACGCCCAACATATCGTCATACCTGAAAACGCAAGCCAAGAGTCTTTTTTCATTATTTAGAAAGTTCTAGTTTCTTCCAACACTTGTTATTCTTTCCTTATTTATTTATTTATTTGATAAATTAATGGTTCAAATTAGCCTTACTTGTAGATTGCTTTCAAGAAGAAATTTATTGCTAGTGTTTATTAAAGTATTAAATTGCTAAATATTGAGGACATGTAAAGGGAATATTTTTTCATTGAAAGTAATAATTAAATAGTTAATTCAATTTATTATGTAAATACATATTATCAAATTATAACATGTAAATCAGACCTAATAGAAAACCTGATCTTGGGAATAACCCATGTTGAACATATGTGGGAATGGCCTATGGAAATTCCAGGCGATACAATTAAAAGAACTGATGAGATTCCAGATTAAGAAATAGGCCAAATTATCGGGTAAATCATGAACTTAATAAAGTTGCTGGAAATTGAAGACAGTATATGACTTCCGAACCTCCTCAGTACAATAAAAGTCAACAAAAAGCATAAATAAATATTTTTTACTTAACCTAAAAATAAAATTCAGTTCGAAATTTGCCGCCCTCTTAAATTCTGTCGAACAGGCCAAGTGCTTCCTTTGCTTCTCCTTATCCTTCCCCTCCTCCCTACTCCCCCTCCTCCAGATCCGGTCCTGCTTGAAAGAAATCAATAAGTACAGCTAATTTGAACCAACAATTTATCAAAATAATAAATAAAATTAGGATAGAATAGCAAGATCTCGAAGGAACTAGAACTTTCTAAATAATGATAAAAGGACGCGCTTTCGCTCACGCCGATAGGGTGGGTGACACAGTACGAAATGTGTCAACTCGGTTCCGTAATTGCCCCACACTTACTTTCAACCAGTTCATTCGTTTTAATAAATTAAATTAGCAGAATGTAAGTTCGCTATTAGCAGGTTTTCTTGAAAAACCGAAATTTGTACAAGTTTGACGCTCCGTAGAGCGGTTATAGTTAGTTGAAAATGTAACTGGCCCTTTTTTGTAGGAAATCTAAAGCTGAAACTAATTTCGATTTCCAGATCATCATATTCGTAATATACGCAAAGAACTGAGTATAATGTTCGCGAAAAGCAGGTTTTTCTTTAAATACAGAAATATCACAGGTTTGACGCTCCGTTGAACCGTTACCGTTGGTTTTCGCTTAAAGTGTAACTGGAACTTTTTTTGTAGAGGATTGTAAGCTGAACAAATTTTGCTTAAAACTTTTTTTGATAAAATACATATTTCTAGAAAAAAGGAACCCTACATACAGCAGGGTTTTTTCTTAAAATACCAAAAATGTCACATTTTAACGCTCCGTAGCTCCGTTATCATAAGTTTTAGCTTAAAATATAATCGAACCTTTTTTGTAGGTAATTTTAAGGAAAACGGCTATTGTTTGAAACTTTTCACGATAAAACGCTTATTTCCTGAAATAAGAAAAAAAAAATTTAAATAGCTTCTTTTAAAGTTTGTTTTGTAAACTAAAGCTACCAATTTCGATTTCCGGATTATGATATTCGGAATTTACGCAAAAAAAACAGGGAAAAATACACCATTGCGGACTTTACGGCAGAAATGAGCTAATTCGCTTAATAATCTGGGGCTAGCTTATAGACCATATATACACTTGTCGCTTGGTAGGAGGAGTGGGTGCATTGGCCCCTTTCTAGAGTTTTTCACTTATTTGACACCAAGTAATTGTAGTCACAATTATTTCTTGGCTCTACGGAATTGCGATTACAATTACGATTACCTGTAATTCAAGTCCATAGGAATATTTACTTCATATTTCATTGTGTCACTATTTTTGCAAATTTGCATTCTATTCATTGAAACTCAACATTCGGAAATTATCCATTAGCACATTTGTGAAAGTAACTTTTTTCAGTGCCATTTCAGCGTTAAGTAAATAAAATTACCAATTGAAATTACTTTGAATAGTATAAATAAAATTAAAATTACATAAGATTGTAATTGTTAATTGCAATTACTTTGGCTCAACTAGTAATTATAATTTCCAACCACAATTACAGTAGCTCATCAAGTAATTGCAATCACAATTACTTACTTATTTCTGCAATTCCAAATTATATAATAAAAAATTATAATAATTGGTAAGTAATTGTAATTGAAATTCAGTTTTTCCCGGCAATGTCGCATTGTGGGATAAACAGTGAATGTAGCGAGAACAATATAAAATTTTATATAATTAATATCTAAATAGAAATTGTATGTCACCAAACTAGACTATCGCTCGCCCACAACCAGTTGGCAGCCCGAAGGCGATCTCATGCGTTTTTTTTTTCTTCAAAATTTTTCTTACATATATATATAATAAAATAAAATGTAATATAAAATATATATTTTGAATTGCTTATTTTTTTATTTTTTGTGTGTTTTTAGAACTATAGATGAATGTATAATATTCGAAACTAGTTTTCACTAAAACAAAATTATAGAAGTGGCAAATAATTTATCAATCCCTAATCAGATTGATCCTTCTATACCATAATGCGGATGTCAACTGAACGTTAGTTTCAATTTTAAGCCGCGTGAGTTCGCCCTCGGGCTTCCAACTAATGCTGGACGAGTTATAGTTATAGTTAGTGGCATTAAACCCGAGAGATAAGCCATGATGGTTTAAATAAATAATTCAATAAGATAAGTCAAAACAAAAATAATGAATCTTGAATTTTCTCTCATTATGAGTTTTTTCATCAAATAGTGCAAGTGGTCTGATAAAACGAAAGTTACTGAAAGTTAGTAACTGTTAAAACAAAAAAAAATCGATTGATTACCTATAAAAGTAAATAATAGCAATAAATCGATTTTAAATGAGATACAAAAATGGTTGAACACGATTATATGTCTTGTGGCTGATATATTTCTATTCCACATGACATTGCCTAATTTTTAATTAATAAATCAGCTGCGAAAACAAACAAAGCAAACACGTCTTTGTTTTTGTTAAAGGGAGTTCCAATGAACTGAAATGCTCGAACTTATTGTGAAACGGGTCAACTTAAAAAACAATTGAATAAATGCAAACTGAGTTATCAGTGATAGCTTCGTGTCGTATTGATCAACAATAAATGAAGAAAATGCATATTGTAAAAAAAAATATTGGTGTCAAACAGTTAGTACAACTTTGCGGGATAGGTATGGTGACATTTTTTAAAGGATATTTAATATTTAAAATTTTATTAACGTGTATTATAGGTTATATTATCAAGAAGCAAATAGCCGAACTGCTTGAAAAGAAAAATTTTAAATGCTTCCAGAAAGTGATACAAGATACTAGAGAGTCGAAAAGATTTGTGAATATTTTAGCGTTTAGATGGATACAAAAGGCAACAGGAAAATTCAAACAGGAATATAGAACATTTATTTAAATGCATTCCATGTCAACAGGAAAAGTTTAAAGTGGAATTTGGTGAAATGGTTGTACCTAATTCCTTAAGGAATGAGTTGTTCTGTGCACATCAAAGAATGGAAAAATGTCTCACCAAAGCTTGAGGATTTCTTTATTGGCCAAACGTGAAAAATTACTTTATTAAAATAATATTTAAAAGTATATTTAATAATATACTTTAGTAAAATAATATTAAAGATGTAAAAAATATGCCTATTCTCAAAGTAAGGAGCCGATGGTGTTGCTGGAATTAGCGGAATGACTATGGAGAAAGGAGGTAATTTGGCCTTTTTGGAATTATATGGCCTGAACTATTTATTGATTCTAAACTATTATTCTAAATTTTAGGAGGTAGCTATGCTCGAAAGCTTGGAATATACATCTGTGATTTGTATAGCACAAATTATTTCGAGGCATGTAAATCCTTGTGAGGTAATCGCAGAACAAGAATCATAATTTGGCAGCTCCTTATTTTTGAAATTTGCAAAGCAGTGGGATTTTAAAAGTTCTCTAGTCGGTCTAAAAGTGCTTGCTAGAACTATTCAATTTTTGAGAATTTACCTTCCGCGGCTGAACTATTGACGAGTATGCGTCTAAGAGCAATTTTTCCCAGCACAAATAATATTTTACAACCAAAAGCTGTAAACACGAATGACACAAAGAAGATACTTGAAGACAGGTAGAAGCGGAGCGAGAGTTATTATTATAGGCGAAGTCTCTTCTGGACATAGCTATTGAAGAAGAAGTACAAGAAGAAGGCCGGGAGGATGCATCGCCCTAAATCGTATTTCTTGCAAAGGGAAGAAAGGCACGGAGTGAGAGAAAGAAACAGGAAGATTCCTACTCAGGAGTTCAAGGGCAGAGAACAGAAAAGGATCCTGTCCAGCCCTCTGTCAAAGAGCTTACTAACATTTCACAAAAAAGTTTATTGATAACTCTTAGCTTAGGTATAAAAAAAAAATAATCACCCTAACAACATAACCTTCCTTACGTAACTTTAAATCACAGCCTTCTTCATATTCCAATAATTTTAATTTATTATACTTTTCTCGTCTTTTATTTAAAGGTGCGTTAACACTTTTGGCTTGCCTTGATTGTGTGTTCGATTCGGTTCTTCCGGAAAGCATAAACTCTTATTTTTAACTCTATTTTTTTTTTAAATATAATATTTTTAGATTCATCATTCTATATAAATTAGCAACTCAACACAGTTTAGCAGCCATTCTCAATATAATAAAGAGTTTTTCGTTTCCTAAAATCTAATTAATAAAAAATACCAAAATTTCGAATAATAATTTTTTTTTAAATGATTAATTTACATATGAATAAAAAAAAAAATGTAACTCTTTCTATAACCTCAAGCAGAAATCCTGTTTTAAAATTAATACATGGAGATTATATAATATGTAAGGCAGTTATTATTAGCATTGAACTGATATAGAAGGAGACAGTGAAGAACAAGCTGGAGATGAGAAAGGCTTTCAATTGCACTAACATATGATCCAAAGTCAACACCTGTCATAACCTCCCCATCACTCCCTGGAGCCCTGGCAAAGGATACACTAAGCAGAGATGACATTTTAACAATAATACAAGAAGATGGCCTTGTCCAGACACACCTGGCTGGCAGGTGCAAGATATCTCTGCAGATCTGGACTCCTTTTGAACCATGGCCCGAACATACTCCGACGTACAGTTTTGCCAATCAAGCCCCAGATCCACCCTGGATTCAGAAATCTCTTCTACAAGTCTCCAGGCAGCACTATGGACGCTCTCAGGATCTGGAAGTTGTTGGAATACTCAGGTATGGACTACTGCAGGATAGTCAGAATGAGGAGGAGGATGAAGAGATTTAGTTACCCCTGGCTCACCTACTGCATTCCCGCAGGTACCATTTACTTTGTATTCTCAACACTATTATCACTACATAACAGTTGAAATTCACATAGTAAACATTCGTTTTGTTACATAAACTTGTGAAGGTTTTTATTTATATTTCCATTGTTGTCCTTTAAATTTGAGTTAGGTCAAATTCCATAATGCTCATCAAACATGAGAGTTCACAATGGCTAATACACCAAAACTGATATCGATAAGGATTCCTCAATAGTATCGATGTTATCGCAAGCCTAACATAACCTCTTCACAATGTAATCACTAACCATTGGATTTAGGGCTTTCTGTCATAAAACGGTCTAGTTTTTAGAGCGATTCATGTAAAATAACAAGATGTATTTAAAAAATCTGGTGCGGTGCGCGCATCACACAACTTTCCCTTACCGTCCTATAATAATTATCTTTTTAATATAATTTTCAAGAGTTCACATAAACACTGCTTCTAATAAACTCAGCAGCATACACATCCTATCCCATTTAAGTACAATAAAACAAATTTTTAAACAATTTTAGTACAATAATCCTGTACACTGCCTATATATTTTAACTTTGTCAAGTTGCATATATATATTAAAAGTTTCTGGTTTAGTTTCCATGGAAACATTTTCTTTCCATTAAATAGTGTGAAAGTAGAAATTATTAAGTTAATTTTAGCTTTTGTATTCTTAAATTACTTTATTACAGAGCGTATTGTTTACAACAGATTGGCGGATTGGTGGGAGGAGGTTCGGTAACATCCGTCTCCTTTCGGATGCGCTTGGTTATCCATCTAGGGCCTTGTGCCCTCATAAAATACACTGTATCTTTGATAATACTGGTCCGATTTTGATGATTCTTTTATTATTTTTTAGATAATTTAATTACCTTTCATACAATTGTACACCTAATTTACATTAGAATGCATACTTTTTAAGCTATACGCAAATAAAGTATTCTTTTCATCATAAATTTTTTCCCTGCAATTCCTCGGTGGTTTACTAAATAAATGAAAAGTTAAAGGCCTTTGTGAAGAATAATTTAGGCAAGTTTCATCAAAATCGTTAGAGCCGTTTTCGAGAAAAATGTAAAAAAAGTGTAAAATCCATGATATAATAGCTATTTCCGGTTAGTCCGATGCACTGTATCTTTGCTAATACTGGTCCGATTTTCATGATTCTTTTATTGTTTTTTAGATAATTTAATTACCTTTCATACAATTCTACATTGGTTTTTCTATTCTAAAATAGAAAAACCCTATCCTCACATTTCCCTTCTCCTAAAGACAAAATAGACCCTTCCAAAAAAGCGGAGTTTACGACCTAAATTGCAATGATTGTGCAGCCAAATGCACAGGAAAAACTGAGAAATCACTAAATCAGAGATTAAAGGAACATATACGTTCATGTAATAATAAGACAGAGAATTCCAACTTTGTGATTCATTTAAATGAAAAAAAAACATAAATTCATCAAAGACTCAGGAATTAAATTAATACATCACGTTGAATACAGCCTAAAATTAAATATATATAAAGCACTTCAAATAATAAAATCCAATCCAGAGTTTTGCTTAAATAACCAAATAAATATCTCCCTCCAATAGTCCAATCTTAAATTTATTCCCATCCATAACAGAAAAAACAATTACTCACCGGAATTAACGGACAAACCCCTATCCCTAAACCGTTTACTTATAAACACCCCCACCTTTCTTCCATTACTAATTCAGTGCAAAAACAATCCAATACAATCTTTTTTGTTTTATATAATCTACTTAAACCTTAGTGAGTACCAATATTGTATTTCTTGTCTTAATTAAATTCATAATTCATAAATGTTTTATAATACTAATTTATATTGCACTTCATTTACTATGTATAATAATAACAAACTGTATTTTGAATTATTTATTTTTGAATTTTTCTGTGTTTTTAGAACTGAAGATGAATGTATAACATTCGAAACTACTTTTCAATAAAAACAAAATTATAGAAGTGGCAAATAATTTATCAATCCCTAATTAGATTGATCCTTCTATACCATCCAACGGATGTCAACTGACTAAATAATATATATATTATTTTGTACATATTCGTTATTGTAAAGGGACTTTTACGCAGAATACAGTTGTTTTTCTATTACTATTTTCTAAAATAAAAATCATATCTTATTTCACTATAACAACAACTTTTTTTTTACAGCCATGATACTAGCTGTCGGTGATTTTATCGCCCAGTACCACCTCAAGCCTCATGCGTCAGATAGGACTTTCAAAAAGTTCCTCACCGAAGAATGGATAGTTGGTGAAACCTTAATATTCGCCTTAATTGGATTTTTCCCAGTTGTAAGTTAAGATTAAATATTATATATTAATTCAAGTAGGCTCCGATTTACCAACGGCCTAATTAGGCGTTTGCCTAAAGCTCCAGATTTGGAGGGACAGAAGAATGTGGGATATGAAAAAAAGGACAACAAAATTTGAGTATAAGGAAAAATAATTATTTCCAAGTAAGGCAACGATTTGATTTTCAAAAACTTCGATTTAAAGCACAAAAGAAAGATGTGTGATATCTCGGGTGTTTATAATAAACACTGTTCTTAAAAATATTAGGCCAAAAGTAAATGCTTCAGAAATAGATTTAAAACTCGGTTAGCAATATACAGTATACTATAACTCATGTTTTATTAATGGTATTTATAACAGCTTTATCAAACTACAACAAATATTTATTAATCCTTAAAGTGCCTACGATTTTTTCTCACAATTAGGGACTACAGAGTCTGAAGGAATCCTTCACCAAAAAATATGTACAAAGGAATTTTTTCTTTCGGATATTATTACTCAATATATATTTTACTTTATTTTTAACTTTTTCATTTCTTAATTTAAGGAGATAGAAAATTATATAAATAAAGATAAATTTACGGTACTCCTTGACAAGTGCTCCTCCAGCCCGGCAGGTGGCACAAGATCTTATATTGGAGCAGTAGTCTGCTATCTTTTTATGACAGCGGAACATCACTATTTGCATATGGATACTATTAAAATGATAAGTCGAACGAAGGCTAAGGATTTTTTTGAAAAAAATGAACTACTCAATGAACAGTACATACATATAGACGATTCTCCAAAATGATTTTTATTTTTAATACAAAAATAGCTATTTTCTTCATGAAAATACTTTTCATTATTATACTTCTTTGTGCGAAGTAAAGGAAGTATTTTAATCGCGAAAATTTTCCAATTTAAAACTGATATGTTGAGTGTTCAGAAATGATCATTTCTCTAGCAAATATCTGGCGGAGGAATGATGTTTTACATATTGATTATGTTTTTTACTGCAATAAATACAGTCATACTCTTAATTTGTGAATGTATTCAGAACTATCTGTATTACTTTCAAAAATTGCAAAGGTTTAAAAAAATAAAATGACAATAAAATAACATTTCAACAGAAATATCCATTTTGACCATCCCTGAATCCATTTTGACTAATTTCGTCGTGACGTCTGTTTCTACCTTCGTACGTATCTCGCATAACTCAAAAACTGTTAGCCGTAGAAAGTTAAAATTTTGTATTTAGGATTACTGTAAAATGTAGTTGTAAACCTCTTTTATTGATCACTAGATGATTACCGCAAGTAGTAATTTACTTGAAGGTCATTATAGATTTTCATCAAAAATTATATTAAAATAATGTAAAACTTCTCAAATTAGGTATTTAAGGCTTGCATATTAATATAATAAATTTAGGTTAAAATTGTCAGACCGGAAGTGGTACTTTACTTGAAGGCCTTATTAGACTTTCTTAAAAAGTTATATAAAATATAATGTAAATCATCTAAAATTTGGTAAATAGGACTTTTATATCGATATGAATGTATTTAATAGATTTTGGTAAAAATTGGTGAGCCGAAAAGGGTGCTTTACTTGAAGGTCATAATAAACTTACATCAAAAATTATATCACTACTATATATTATTACGGTAGTATAGATCCCTTTTCCGGCTCTCAGGAGCGATGGATTTTGACGAGTGAGGTATCAAAAGAAATAGAATTTCACGGAGATGTGACGAATTCCAATTTTGTTTCTTAAAATCTTACGAGGGCTTAAATAAAAGTGATGAAAAAACTGGAAGGTTTCAAAACTTTGACGACTGAGAGTCGGCGGATCGAGACGGGATAAGTTGGGTTTTAAAGATTTTGACGCGGGCATCAAGACCATATACGCTCCTATGGAGCGTATTGGTCCAGCGTTTTAAAGCTTAAAAACCTACCGTTTTCGAGATAACGCACGATATAGGTCCGCACGGTTCTTATGCCATCTTGTGTACGTGCCGTTGTCATGGCAACTTTATATCAATTTGAGTCTGTTTATAAACACTTTTAATGTGTGAGAAATTATATATTGATCCCTATGTCCAACCCTAAATGGCATTGTTAATTATGAATATTACTAATGGTATAGCTGAATCTAATTGCCTAACTGCTAAATTGAAGAGATGTTTTCCAGTAGGGTAAGCTAATTACTTATTAAGTATGAACTGTAACTTCAACATAGTCATTAACAACCAATGTAGCTTCACCAAATCTGTATGTGAAATAAACTTTTTTGGTAATATTATATTGTTTCCCTAATATCGGTTACACCTCGAATGTATTAGGGATTAGAATAAGCATTGATATCTAATGCGAGAGTTCTCGCCTGGGTATACTAGTTAAAATTAAATAAAGAAATCATATGGTTCGGTGATTAAGGTTACAAACGCGATTTTGTTTCCAATCCAATTAAATATTTTTATTACTTGTTTTGAGTGTTAAAATAGGTTGTAAAATACTGATTTTCCTCCCACTTTGTGAGATGAACAAGTCTGCAGCAGGAGAATAAGATATTAAGTTAATTGGGTTTTTCTGCTTAAAATGTCGAAACTGTAGATTTCCAATGCTTTATCTAGTCAGTTCTAATGTTGTCACGGAACACGATGAAATCTCTTGGAAACTAGCTACCTACTGAAAGAAAACTACATTTAATAACGGAATGAGATCTCCAGAAACAAGAGCTTGGGTATGTGTGTCAATAGATGGATGTCGCGACGCCCAGTGTCGTTTTTGAGATACTGCAATCTTCGGAAACTAGTAACCAAATTCAGGATCACTTTTGAGCCACCGATTTATAGATTAATAGGCGTACACGGAAGTCATGTGTTCTCCACATCAGATTTTTTTTTGTGTTAAGCTGTTTATGAACACTTAATTGTTGCTATTAAAGCTATTAAAAATCAAAGAGTTATTAATTTATATTATTCTATCTTTCAATTGAATATAAAAAAATCTCTTCTTTTTCTGCTTTCAAAGATTAAAAACACCGAGCCCCGATATTGTTCATTGATTTATCTGATATTTCGATACATTTGAAAATTCTCGATTATATATAGATATATCGATATTTTTGTTTGGTATTTACATCTCTGACCAGAAACGGTTAAGAAGATAACTGACTTGAACACAGCCACTGTAGTTAGTAACACGAACACACCACAAGATTTTTTGGTTCTTTGTTTGTCGAACCCGCCGTTCTTTGTTAACTTTTTATGTTTGGAAAAAATATCGGTTTTCAATACTCAAATTTTAGTATCGATATTACGATATATAGGATAAAAACTATCGGACAAATATCGATATATATATATATATATATATATATATATATATATATATATATATATATATATATATATATATTTTCTTTAAATGTCGATATATCGATATTTTTATAGAATTTCTTGAATATTCCAAATTGATTTCTTCCAAATTCCAAAAACTGATAAGTAAAATGATCAAGATAAAAGAAAAATAACAAACGAAATTCGCAAATTCCATGTATTTTTATTGAGCTGTGTAGAATAGAGAAAATTGACAAATGTGCTTAACTTATTATAATTCCTTTTTTATTCAATTAAACTTTGATCTATCAAAGCCTACAGCCTTATAGTTTATAGATGCTTTCAGGTCTTTCATTGGATGTCAACAGGATTGAATTTGTATAACTATATTTTGACTTTTTTTGTCCATAAATAATTAAATAAAGCTGTATATATTCATTAAGGGTAAAAATCAAGATGCATAAAATGTGATAGTATGTTAATTAACAACACCAGCTGTCAAAACCCTTAAGCCTTCCAGAAACCTATTTAATCGGGGTCATCCCAACTTTTGTAACATGCCTGCGCTAATGAAAATAAAATAGTAGCTTATTTCTAATCAATTCCGTAAAAGGTCTGGAGTTCGGCCGCCTCTGTCTATTTTTGGGCACACTCGGCTACTTTCGACATTCCATGTACAGTCAGACTCTAAAATCTTGAGCCAACTGTAATATTCGAGGAGCACTTTTGAATTAATACCCAAAACCTTTATCAATACAGATGGAACTGCGCTAAAACTGAGTACAATAAATAAATACACAAAAACAATATTATTGTATTATTTATTTATATTATTATAAAACAATAAAAATAAATAATGATACAAATAATAAATATTCTTTTCTGAGCCTGAAAACTATTTTACAGGGTTTTGTATTGTCTAAATGGAATTTGAATCTTTACCGGAAACTGAAATGTCATGGAAAATTGAGTTTCTTACTGACAAAGCTTCTACTGGACCTGCTCATACTCTCCCCTATTTTATTGGCTCTGATGGCACTTGCCTATGGCGCTGCTTTTGATCGTAATACATTTAAGAAATCCACTGAAGAAATTAAAGAAACCTTTAAACGTAAATACTGGCCTGCGATCAAGGAATCGATGATGTTCAATATCACGGTAAGCTTTTGATTTATTATCTACTAATTACGATCTCGACTTCCAAGTAAGAAATTGTATCAGAGTGGTTCTCAAACAAAGGGTAACGATCAAGGCAAATTTTATTCAACTTGAATAAAATGGTTTCCAAAGATCACTATATATGCTGGTTACAATACGATCTCTCGGAACATTTCTTTCCGATAGACCTGAAGAATATTGATGCAAAACTATCGATGGTACTATCATTAATTCTAAAAACTATCGATTGTACTATCGAAAATAAATAACAAAAAACCGCATGATGGTATTGAGGGATCAATCTAATTAGGGATTGATAAATTAATAAAGGAGTTAAATTAATACATCACGTTGAAAACAGCCTCAAATTAAATTTAAAAAATCCTTCAAATCCAATCCAGATTTTTGCTTAAATGACCAAATAAATATCTCCAATAGCCCAATCTTAAATTAATTCCCTACTATAACAGAAAAACCAATTACTCACCGGCATTCTGGAAAAATCCCGACCCTTAAACCGTTTACCTATGAACATCCCACATTTCTTTCATTGTTAGTTAAGTGCGAGAAGAAACCAGTACAAACTTTTCTGTTTGATATAATCCATTTAAACCTTGATGAGTACCAACATGTATTTGATTTCTTGTCTTAATTAAATTCATAATTCATAAATGTTTTATAATACTGATTTATATTGCATCTAATTTAATATGTATAATAATACCAAACTATATTTTGAATTGCTTATTTTTGAATTTATTTAGAACCGAAAATGAATGTACAACATTCGAAACTAGTTTTCAATAAAACAAATTTACAGAAGTGGCAAATAATTTATCAATCCCTAATTAGATTGATCCTTCTATACTATCATGCGGATGTCAACTGACCAATCAGATTGATCCTTCTATACCATCATGCGGATGTCAACTGACCAATCAGATTGATCCTTCTATACCATCATGCGGATGTCAACTGACCAATCAGATTTATCCTTCTATACCATCATGCGGATGTCAACTGATATCTATCTATCAGAATATACATCTTGTATTAGTAGAACTGGAATGAAAAAGATAGTTGAAAGGAAATAAATAAATAAAACTTCAAGAAAACTGATCTGCTGAATTATATACATTGTATTTATTAGTATCGTTGTAAAATAATATCGTCGATCTACCTATCTATCACTTCATCTATTTTGTGTTTTTCATTATGGTATGTACACGAATGAATCAAAAGGTTTTGTCCTTGTGCTTTGTCCATACTCTTTGCAAATGAGAGTCCTACCGTAAATTGCAAAGGTTTGAATTTGAACCTTAGTGAGTACCAACAGTGTTAGTATAATGCGAGAAGGAACCAGTGCAAACTTTTCTTTTTGATATAATCCATTTAAACCTTGGTGAGTACCAACATGTATTTGATTTCTCGTCTTAATTAAATTCATAATTCGTAAATGTTTTATCATACTGATTTGTATTACATTTAATTTAATATGTGTAATAATATCAAACTATATTTTGAATTGCTTATTTTGGAATTTTTGTGTGTTTTTAGAACTAAAGATGAATAATAACATTCGAAACTAGTTTTCAATAAAACAAAATTATAGAAGTGGCAAATAATATATCAATCCCTAAATAAAAAAAACTTTTTTTTTTTTTAAATGATCTTTATTTAACGTTGCATCAACATTTAGATTTGTTATTAGCGACGCCTAAAATATTATACAACAGAATTTTTTAAAAATATTATATCATAAGATTTTATACAATCAGGTTTTATACAAATATACAATGCATTTCCTTTTTTTTTTTTTTTTTTTACAAATATTGTGGTATAGAGTTTTATACCTATGTTATACTACATAATACAAATATATACAAATATATACCAATATATATATATACAAATATATCTAATGATAAAATTTATTGTGAATAAAAGTCACTAAAATCATAATTGGGAAATTTAGGATATTAACATAACTATATATCCCTCCATATCCTAGTTTCCTTTACAAAATTGAGTATTGACCTGGATTTCGATGTATATTTTAGGTCTTGAAGTTCGTCTAGTACGTGATGTTTTATTCTGAATTGCTTATATAATGAACATTGAATAAGAATATGTTCAACTGTAAGAAGGACGTGGCATTGGGTGCAGGTTAGGGGCTCTAAGTTTATGAAGTGGTGTGCATGTGTGAATCTGGTGTGTCTTAAACGTAATCTAGTTAGAGTCACTGCTTCTCTTCTTGACATCCCATCGGGCAGTTCTAGCTTCTCGTTTGTTTCTTTCACCTTTCTCAGCATGCTACGCTCCTCTCTCAGCCATTCTATATCCCATGATTTTTTTAACGCCATTTTTACTAAAAGCTTTAGATCTCTAGCTAGCATTATGTTTTTTTATTTTAACAGAAATACCATCCAAAACTTAATTTCTATGTCCATATATAGTAATTATTTTAAGCAGGGATCATAAAGTCTAATAAGGGATAATAAAGCGATAAACACACGTCGTGACGTCTGTTTCTACCTTCGTACGTATCTCGCATAACTCAAAAATGGTTAGCCGTAGAAAATTGAAATTTTATATTTAGTATTGCTGTAAAATCTAGTTGTGAACTTCCCTTTTTGGTCACTGCTTAATCACCGGAAGTGGTACTTCACTTGAAGGTCATAATTAATTTCCATCCAAAATTATATTAAAATACTTTGCAAAACTTCTCAAATTTAGTATTTACAACTTATATATTGATTCAAATAACATACTAGATTTCGGCCTAAATTGGAAAACCGTAAGCGGTACTCGTGAGCCGAAATCGGTACTTTACTTGATGGTTATAATAAGCTTACATCAAAAATTATATTTAAATTAAATACATGAATCATATGTTTCGGTAATAAAGGTTACAATCGCAATTTGGTTTCCAATCCAATTAAACATTTTTATTATTTGTTTTAAATGTTAAAATTTAGTGTAAAATAGTGGTTTTCCTCCCCATTTGTGTGTGTGTGTGTCAATTAGATGGATGTCGCGAAGCCGAATGTCGTTTTAGAGATACTGCAATCTTCGGAAACTAGTAACCAAATTCAGGATCACTTTTTGAGCCACCGATTTATAGTTTAATAGGCAAGGAAGTCATGTGTTGTCCACATCAGATATTTTTCCATATGCTCCGTTTACGGGGAGAAATGAGGAAAACTATTGAAAAAATTAGATAATTTTGTAATCGTTGTCATGGCAACTTCATACATGTGGAAGCAAGTTCAGTACAAAAACATCTTAATAAGAGTGAATTATTGTGTTAATAAAATCGGAGTTTAAGGAAAAAAAAGTGTAAAAACGTGAAGCTTTAATGCCGTTTTGACAAATTTAGGTTTCCTTATTAGGTCTCAACCTATAGCCTTCCTTTATTTTATTTTAGGCCATATTAAAGGGAAAATATAAACATTAAAAAATAATTGATTTTTGGTTAAATAAATTTAAAAATATTTTCTTTCTTTTTTTGTCTACGATAATACTTATAGCGGTGTTATAAAAGTGTAATTATTTACTATTTCTCGATCACGACCTTTTGGGCTTATTTATGTGTAATATAAAAACATTATTCGTGATCCAGAAATAGTAAATTTTAGCGATCCAATTTTTTAAAACGAAATATATGAATTTTAGAACTACCTGAAGGATGTAATGACATGTATGTATTGATAACGGTATGCATTACGGAGTAAAGTATATTAACAGATTTTTTTAATTCAAAACTGGCATCAGATTTGATTTTAGCACTTTGAAAAACCTCTATATTCAAATTTTCGTGCGAATCTAAAAATAAAAATTTTTGGCCTAAAAATGTTGCCAAGGATGTCTACCCTTTTAATTTTTAATTTTTTTTTTAGATTTAAATAATCGCTCATAAATTAGGAACCCTTTTAATTTTTAATTTTTTTTTTAGATTTAAATAATCGCTCATAAATTAGGAACCCTTTGAATTATTCAAACCAAATTTGAGGTATCGATAAAGGTTCTTAAACTACGCAATCTGCTTTAACAGTGATTTCCTACGAGTTTCAGTACCAACGTTAACGGCAAAAATCTTCAATTTTCTTTTTATATGGTAATCATCTTTTTTTACCCATATTATCAAAGATAATGCAATAGTTTTTTAGATATACCGAAAGAAGAAACTCCCCTCTTTTTAACAAATTCAAGAACGTCGATATCGGGTAAACTGAAGAGGAGATACATACCCAAAAGTAATTTTGTGGCTATTTAACAATTTTGAGCACACTTTGAACTGAAATAAAAAAATGTTTTTGTTTCCGATGATTTTTTCAACATTACGGTTTATTGATGTGCTGAATCCAAATCTACAATCATTTTTGGTGTGAAAAAATCTATGAGGCTAGTTTACTTAATAATTTAAACACTTTTTTAAATTTATTTGACCAAAAATCAATGATTTTTTAATGTTTATATTTTTCCTTTAATATACTCTAGATAACAAATGTTTAGCTGAAAAAAATCGATATTATATCGATATCATTCTCCAAACACGAGATATAAAATAAAGCATTTTCAGCATGTTTTATTTTTTTCTCAGCTTCTAAGGCTCATCGGATGAAACAGGAGGATATGGGTCATCTTTTTTTCAATATAGAATCACCAAAAAAAATTTGATCAAAATCGGCGATTGACAAACCTTGTTAGTATGGTATATCTTACTCCATGGTATATGGTATATTTTATTTTTAGAATTAACTAAATACGGATATGAGTGAAAACCATATTCAGATGATAAATAGAGTTTTAAGAGAAAGAATGAAAAATATGATACAACATGGCATGGCAAACGAAATTAATACGGGTATATCTAGACAATAAGAGTATAGAGATAAAAACACCTTAAGAATGAAAGAGTACACCAAAACGTTGGTGGAACTATATAAAATATTCCAATAAAAAAATATTGAGATATACGGAAGAAATTACTCCACTGATACATTATTAATATTACATCATTTTATATCCTATCTTGGGAGCATTTCCCTATTCTTAGTTTTGTCTCTGATTTTTTGGATAATTCCTGAAATATTTCTAAAAATGGATGTAACCATTTTTGATCATCTAATTAACTTATATTTTATATTTATATTCATAATGCTAACTGAATACTCCTTAATGTACAACCTACTTAGGGATACTAGTAGAGGAGAAAAGAGGCTTCTGGGACACTTTTTTGAGCGGCCAATCAGAAGCCAACATTTGGTCACGTGAACAGTCACGCGGCCATAGCGGAAAATTTCAATTTGAATTTAAACCTCGACCTGACCTTAAAAATTAGGCCACGCCCCTTTTTAGTCACGTGATCCCGTCACTAGCGATGATTGGGCACGCAGTAAAGTGTTTCAGAAGCCACATTTCTATACTATTGATACTACACACTCTTGTTTATTACTATATATATAAATAAAATTAAAATAAATGAATTACTGTTTGCAGACGAGACCAGTGGGACTGTTCGGCATCTTTTACTTAGCCCCAATTCATCTCCGAAGATTGTTTAAGACGGTTTACGAGGTGATATTTGCTACGTACGTGACTGATTCGATAAGAAAAAATGTGCAGGGATCAGGTGCAGGATCATCAAAAAATGTGTCTACTGCTGGTGGCTCCACCTCAGATTTAAAAGGACATCCATTTGGCATCGAAGGGAAGCCTTTGAGTCGCTGGGCACGCTACAAGAGGTGGGCCTGCCGGAACAGGGGGGACTAGAGGATTTCTGGTATTGGTCAGAAAGTCCCACCACAAATCGTGTCCTTTGTCAGAATTTGAAATTAAAGATGTTTTACATTTAAATATTTAAATATTATATCTTTTATAATATGAGAGTCAATCATCCACCTTGACCTATTTAAATCAAAAAAATGGATTACAACAGAGTTTGATCTTAAAAAAAATACATTATTATTAATATACATTTATATTATAGTCAGTCATTTATTTCTGTTTGAAGTTTCTTTTATATTTCAAATGTCCTTTTATTTCATAAACAGTTTTCAAATAATAAAAGATTTGAGTCCTGAGAAATTTAATCATCGTTCTCTTTGATATCATTAATAAAGCTTCAGTCGCATTAAATGTTTTTACAAAAAAATAACCTGTTGTTTTAAAAAGGGGAACTATTAAATAGGTGATTTATAAATGAGTAGAATGTCAGTTATAAACCACTTATACTGTTTTGTATTCAATTCAAAAATTCATATTCATTGGCATTATTAAAATTATTACTGCTTTAACAAGATATAATTTAAAATTATTAGTATTGTTGACTTCCCCTTACTACGTTCTCTCGAGAGATAAACAAAACCCCAACGGATTCTTTCACTTGGGGCCTTACCGTAATTTCAATTATTACTGCTCTGATTAGATCACAGCTGTCGACTTTCGCTTAACATTATTATAATTAGAACATTACTTATAATGTTCAAGAGATATACGAACCCCTAAAAGATCATTTGTTGTTGAGGACGGGTCCTTACTATAATTTAAATTACTACTGCTTTACGTACAAGTTCAACAGACCAAAGGAAGCCGACAACACTAATCATTGTAAATAATATTTAATCAAAACATTTATAATTTTAATAATTCCAATGAATATGAATTTTAGAATTGAATAAAAAGTAGTTAGCACAACAAATGACGAAAGAGTACTTGTACGACCTTCGTGTAAGTTCGGGTGGAGACAATGATAATGCGACCCGATTGTAAAGTTGTACGTTATGTATTATATATGATATTGAATCAGTAGCGAATAAAGGACTTAGTTTGGAGGCCTTGCAGCAACCTCGTAGGTCCTCTTCCGGGAAATGTTTGAACGTCGCAGATCAAGCCGCGCCTTTTACACTATTTTCGAAGGTCACTCATCAAAACTGAGTCTTTTACACTATTTTAAGCAGCAAACTTTAAGCATTAAAAATACAGTTTTGAATTTATTTATTACTTCCTTGTACGAAGTAAAGGAAGTATTGTAATCGCGAAAATTTTCGGTTTCCAGATTTCGACGGAAATATCCATTTTGACCATCCCTGAATCCATTTTGACTACTTTTGTCGTGGCGTCTATACGTACGTTCATACAATCATGCGTTCGTACGTTCGTATCTCGCATAACTCAAAAACAGTTAGCCGTAGAAAGTTGAACTTTTGTATTTAGGATTGTCGTAAAATCTAGTTGTGAACCTCCCTTTTTGGTCACGGCTTGATCACCGGAAGTGGTACTTTACTTGAAGGTAATAATTGATTTCCATAAAAAATT
This sequence comes from Rhaphigaster nebulosa, assembly GCA_948150685.1. NCBI lineage: Eukaryota > Metazoa > Arthropoda > Insecta > Hemiptera > Pentatomidae > Rhaphigaster > Rhaphigaster nebulosa. The sequence goes on from OX411306.1 coordinate 7,907,120, forward strand.
ATACTAAAATACTTTGCAAAACTTGTCAAATTTGGTACTTATAACTTATATATTGATTTGAATAACATACTAGATTTTGGTCTAAATTGTAAAACCGGAAGCGGTACTTTACTTGAAGGTCATATTAGACTTTCATCTTAAATTATATTAAAATATAATGTAAAAAATGAAATACATAAATCATATGTTTCGATACTAAAGGTTACAATCGCAATTTGGTTTCCAATCTAATTTAACATTTTTATTACTTGTTTTAAGTGTTAAAATGGAGGGATGGAGGGAGGGATGGAGGCATAAGCCTGCTGAACACAGCGTACAAAATTTTCTCTATAGCTCTCTACAACCGCATACTGCCATATGTGGAGCGTAAGCTGGGAGATTACCAAGGAGGTTTTAGGCCTAACAGATCAACCATCGATCAAATCTTCTCCTTGCGACTGATGTGTGAGAAAATGAAAGAATTCCAAAACACTATGTGGCTACTGTTCATTGATTATAAGGCGGCATATGATTCGGTTTTGAGAGAGGAATTGTTCCAGGCAATGAAGGAGATGAATATTCCCTTAAAAATTATCAGACTCGTAATATGCACAATGAACGATACCAGCTGCAAAGTTAGAGTCAATGGCAAGTTAACCAGCGCATTTCAGGTAAACAATGGACTCAGGCAGGGTGATACTCTAGCCCCGCTACTTTTCAACATCATTCTTCAAACACTAGTAGCAAGAGCCTACTGGATGAGGGAGGTAATATCTTCTACAAAGGGGCCCAATTATTAGCATATGCCGACGATGTGATGATAGCTGGAAGATCTCTTGTTAATGTTAAAAATGCTTTTGGGAAGCTGGAAAGGGAGGCCAGGAGATTTGGCCTAGAAATTAATGAAGAGAAGACAAAGATTATGATCTTGAGGAAAAAGAAACCCATGCGACCCCAGATGTGCTATACAATTGGAAACTACACATTCCAATGTGTTGCTAGTTTTAAGTATCTTGGTGCACAGTTTAATGAAGCATTGGAGGAGGAGGAGGAGATCCAGGCACGCATTATCGCGGCTAATAAAGCTTTTTTCGCAATAGCTCATCTTATGAGAAGTAGATTAGTTAGCCGCTTAACCAAGTTAAGGCTATATAAAACCCTCATTAGATCAGTGGCAGCATATGCAAGTGAGACATGGATATTAAAAAAATCAGCAGCTGAAAAGATCGACATCTTTGAACGCAAAATATTAAGGCGCATTCTGGGACCTGTGAAAGAAAATGGGGCATACCGTCTTAGAAAGAATAGAGAAGTATATTCCCTATATGACGATGTGAAGCTCTCCGACTATGTCAGATTACAACGTCTAAAGTGGTTGGGTCACCTCCATAGAATGGATGATGGCAGAACCGTCAAAGAGCTATATAAGGATTGTCCAGAAGGAGTGAGAGCTCGAGGGAGGCCACGAGGCAGATGGAAGGACAGCGTCTCAGAGGACCTTCGAAATCTTAACATGTCTCTGAGACTTGCTACGGACCGACAAGACTGGGCAAGAGTGATTGAGCAGGCCAAGGACCGCCTTGTGCGTCTGTCGCGCCTATGAAGAAGAAGAAGAAATTTGAGAAATTTCTCATAGTATTTTAATATAATTTTTGATGGAAATCAATTATGACCTTGAGTAAAGTACCACTTCCGGTGATCATGCAGTGACCAAAAAGGGAGGTTCACAACTAGATTTTACAACAATCCTAAATACAAAATGTCAACTTTCTACGGCTAACCGTTTTTGAGTTATGCGAGTTAAATGGCAATTATTGTTATTTATAATTTATTCAACAATATAGTTATATTCCCATAGGGCACCCTTATTAGTACATCCGCCCTGCATCTTAGACCTACTGTTCAAGAGTTATTTATTGTTTCCACATGTTAGACCAGCCACCACCTATGACCATTTCCCGTGGGAAAACACTTGGTATGAATTGCCGCCCGCATGGGATCCGCTGCCACTTCTTTGAATCTGACACGCCATATCTGCATCCTGCATTTTGTGTGTTCCTCATTTATTTCTGTCCGTCTCCTGTCAATCGAACGACTTTATGGCCCTTTTTGCCAAACCCTAAGGAATAGCTTCCACCAAGCTTTCCTCAACCAAAAACTATCCCCTCTTCTTGCAACTTCATCCCCTCTCTATTCTCATCCCTATAAAGCCTTCTCTAAGATTCTATATTGGACATTCCATATCAGAGTTAGCCATGATGTAAGATAGCTAAGATATTGTAACTTAGTTTGTAAGAAGCATTATAAATGTCATTGTAACATTTTGTTTAGACAATAAAAGTATATCTTAAAGTCTTCACTGTTGTGTGTTCGTTAATTGGCGCCCAAATAGGGACAGTAAGCATCGGGAACTCACTAATCCTAGGTATTCTCGTGTAATCTTCACTGTCCGAACCGAAATCTGAAGAACTTTGGCTGGCAGACCCACTCTTACGAGGTATCTGTTTGTCATCGATTGGCCCACTCACCCGAGGTACCAAGATTCTTCAGCTACATCCAGTTAAGAAAATCACTCATCCGAGGTATTCTAAACTGACGTCTTCTGTTGGCCCACTGATCCCAGGTACTAACAAAGAAGACACCGACCTACTTCAGTAAGCTTAAGATTTTACTTTTATTTATGATTATTTTATAATATATTTTAATAATATATTTTATTATTACATCTTATAAAATTTATTAATTTATTGATTGGAATTTTTAGTGAAAGAACTAAAATTGTCAAGTATGGCATCATTCCAATTAAATAGTATGGATTTAGATCATATACCAAACTATGACGGTAATCCGGATAAACTTTTAAGATTTTTAAATATAATAAGACGAGAGAAAAAAATCGTATGCGAAAACAATAATATATTTAGAGAGATCAATGAAAAAACATTATTAATAGAAGTCTTAGATCGTCTCACTGCAAAAGCAAAATTTATAAAATCAACATATAATTTCGAAACAATCGAAGATTTATTAAATTGTCTTGAAAATACATTTAAAGATAAACGGTCAATCGAACAATTGAAGTTTGAATTATTTGAAACAAAAATTAAAAATAATGAACACCCCTTAGATTTTCTTCAACGGTTGGATAAAATTCGCAATTTATTAATATCCCGACATTATTTTGATAAAATAATTAATAGAGAAATGGTGATAGCTAAATTAGATCGCCAATTACTCGGTTTGGGTTCAGTTATTAGCTGGATAACGGGAAATATGGACGCAAATGATAAGGAAAAATATGACTCTATCCTGCAAAAGGTTGAACAAAATATGTACCATATTGAACACAACGAACAAGCCAGACTAAGTTTGAATAACCAACTAACGTCAGAATTAAACAAAGACATTGTTATTTTAAATTATTACAAGAAACAGATCATGAACACAAATCATATCATTGATATTTCGCTACAAAAACTGAATCATCATGATTTGCTAGCGATTTTGACTTTACTTAACGGTAAGGTTAGGGAAATCGAAGACTCGATCGAATATTGTACTAAGGGATTACTACATCCTAGTATTATTAAACCAAAAGAATTTCAAAACATTTATGAAACTCAAAAACAAATTTTGTCTCGGGACACTGAATTAAACTGGCTAATAGGAAAAAGCACATGCTCTATTTCTGATCAAGGAATTATTTATTATTTTGTACAACTTCCTCTAAATACAGTAGGACTTATGTCTTATTTGAATATGCCATACCCGTACATTGTAAATAATAACACTTATATCCTACATTTCGATAAAACTATAATTATTAAGAACGATACTGATGTATATACACCTAGTAATTGTATAAACTATGACCAAGAATACTATTGTACCAAACTAGAAAAGGTTAAGGATCAATGTATATTAGAATTAGTCTCTAACGTTAAGTTAACTAATTGTAAATTGCTAAAGACAAGTGTTGAACCTATATTTCTATATATAAAGGAAACTGGACAATATTTAACACATAAAATAGCGCAAGTAGAAGTTAAGAAAAATAATTTAGCTCAAATGTTTCACCTATATTCTACATCTTTGGTAAATTTAGAACCAGAGGAAACGTTTACAAATTATACAGACATACCCATTGTATACAAAGATATTGTAAATTTACCTTTCCTCTCCGAGCATATACCAGCAATGACAATTACTGCTAATGTGACCCTCCAATCTTTAGATAATATAAAACTAACTCCTATAGATATAGAGCAAATAGAAAATTATGATGTAAATACAGACAAAAATTGGTTGTATGTAGTAGCATTCATAACTATGTATTTATTATGTGTTCATATATATATACATTGTAAATTAGTCACAAAAAATTGTAAAAGAAAAACAATTGTAAATAACATTCCTATGGAGCCTATCCTACCCTCAGTACCTAATTATCCCCCTGAATTTGACGGTAGGGCCCAGGCCTGGTTTAATGAGATCCAACGGAAAACAAATCAGCATACCTAAAAGGGTGCTGCACGGGAGTTTGCACTTGTAGGGAAAGGGAGGAGTTAAATGGCAATTATTGTTATTTATAATTTATTCAACAATATAGTTATATTCCCATAGGGCACCCTTATTAGTACATCCGCCCTGCATCTTAGACCTACTGGTCAAGAGTTATTTATTGTTTCCACATGTTAGACCAGCCACCACCTATGACCATTTCCCGTGGGAAAACACTTGGTATGAATTGCCGCCCGCATGGGATCCGCTGCCACTTCTTTGAATCTGACACGCCATATCTGCATCCTGCATTTTGTGTGTTCCTCATTTATTTCTGTCCGTCTCCTGTCAATCGAACGACTTTATGGCCCTTTTTGCCAAACCCTAAGGAATAGCTTCCACCAAGCTTTCCTCAACCAAAAACTATCCCCTCTTCTTGCAACTTCATCCCCTCTCTATTCTCATCCCTATAAAGCCTTCTCTAAGATTCTATATTGGACATTCCATATCAGAGTTAGCCATGATGTAAGATAGCTAAGATATTGTAACTTAGTTTGTAAGAAGCATTATAAATGTCATTGTAACATTTTGTTTAGACAATAAAAGTATATCTTAAAGTCTTCACTGTTGTGTGTTCGTTAATTTGCGAGATACGAACGTACGTACTTACAGACGCCACGACGAAACTAGTCAAATGGATTCAGGGATGGTCAAAATGGATATTTCCGTTGAAATCTGAAAACCGAAAATTTTCGCGATTACAATACTTCCTTTACTTCGTACAAGGAAGTAAAAAGAAGATAAAATTTACAAAAGAGAAAAAAATTTGTAAGCAAATCCTAATTACGTGTGGATATTCTTCTTAAAAAATAAAGCTAAAATTCGTTAATTAATGCATTTAATTAAGCTTCAGTTTATGAGTTAATTTCATTGTGATGCATCGATGAGACCAAGATCATAGTCTTTCTCTTTTTCGGGAAATAGAGAATTGTTTGAAATAGAGAAGAAGGGAAAAAGAGTTGAGATATATTTTTGTTGATAATATACTAATCTGTATATAGAGATGCCTTTGGGCAATCATTGAGGATGATTATCCCAAAAATCATGTTATAAGTCAATATGAATTACTTGTATTGTCCTCTAAATTGGATTCCTTTCCAAGGGCCTCATTTGTGATTACCATTATTTAATAATTAACCAAGATAATATTCCTACTTCTAAGTTTAATAATAATGCTAATAACCATAATGCTAATCAAGTATCAATGTTAAAACCGACTATTTTTGTTATAAGGACCTCTCGAAGGACCTCTATCCTCGTCAAAAATAGTATTATTTGTACAGCGTTACAATATATGTATAAATTTTACCCTCCTCCTCCTCTCCTACCCGACCCACCCTTCCTCACGCGATTCCTAATAGGCTTTCTGGGCCTAATTGCTTCAACGGGTATGAACTCTGAGATTGTTAAAAACACTTTTCGTAGCGATTCGTTGGGAAACCAATGTCATGTCCTTCTTGAAACCCAAAAGTGGAGTCAAAAATAATTTCACCAGATGGCAATTCAATTTTGATTTTTCTTGCGGTCCTAACAATTGGTACTCGGTGGTCTTAATCATGCTTTCAACTGATGGAAAAGGCGAAAAACAGTTGTCAAGTGTTAGATTATGCCCTAAAGCTAAGACTGGCAAGGACATACGTTCAACTATGTCAGAAAGCTTGAACGATCTTTCATATGGCCCAACTGGCTACTTCTCACAGTAAATTTCTAAGATGCACTTATAAAATACACGAGCATCTACTAAAGAAAATACTTTAATTCCATATTTGGCAGGCTTCGACGGGATATATCGCACTTCATCAAGAGTCATTTATTCCCCGATAGAATAATTGTTCTGATAACTATTGCTGAATTTTTCAAAGAATTCTCTTATAATTAATTAGAGTAATAAATATCCCATATTCAAAGGAAATAAAAACGGATTTTGAAATACTTCCATAAATTGACGCCTTATAATTGAGAGAAAAAATAGATTTAGACGTTTGGAACTCTATAAGTGACCTGAAGCACTGATGGCAAGAAGGTACTGAGCCGGAAAAGTACTTTATGGATTCTGAGGATTAGTGGCGCGACATATGACTGTTACAGGTATCCCACCCGTCCACTGAAAGGTTAAGCAAAGTGAAGTGGCGAGTGGGAAGAAATTTTAGGGATAGCTCATACATAACTCACATACACAAGGATAATCTGTGGACCCAGGATGCATACTTTGTTAAGCAGTCATAGAAGAAGGCCATCTAGACCAGCGGTTCCCAAATGGTATGCCAGGAAGTGAACAAGCAAACAAAAGTCATGAATAAATGACTTGTGACTGTACCATCGATTTTCAATTTACTGATGCTGTTTTCTTTGTTATACAGTTTGTTAATTAGGTTTTCGCAGGTTCTTATTGCATTTTTCAAACTTTATTTTTTATCGAGCATGCGCATTTCAAATTATAATTATATTTGACTTTTTTTTTTTAATATATCGTCCTAAAACCTAATAAACAATAACTTCAAAATAACTTGAAAAAAACTCAATTGTAATGGTTACCCGAAATGAGCATGTTCGAAAAAATATCCAATCGAAAAACTGAATCAGAATCTTTGAAAATCTAACTATTTACGAAGAATAGGACGGTAAATGGAAAGGCCGAATGCGCATGCGTGTTTCTAAATGCAATTCAAGAAATGGAATCAGAATCCTTGGAAACCTAATAAACGATCCCTATATCGAAAAATACTCCAACAGTAACGGAAATGCAAAACGCGCATGCGCGATCCAAAATCCAATTTAAAAAATCTGATGCGGTGCGCGCATCACACAACTTTCCCTTACCGTCCTATAATAATTATGTTTTTAACATAATTTTAAAAAGTTCACATAAACAATGCTTGAAATAAACCCAGTAGAGCATTCACTTCTTCACATCTCCCACTTCAGTACAATAAGTTTTTAACAGTTTTTTAAACAATTTTAGTACTATAATTCTGTACACTACCTATATATTTTAACTTCATCAAGTTGCAAATAGATTTTAAAAGTTTCGGTTTAGTTTTCATGGAAATATTTTCTTTCCATTAAATAATATGAAAATAGAAATTATTAAGTTAATTTCCGCTTTTGTATTCTTAAATTACTTTATTACAGAGTATATTGTTTATAACAGATTGGTGGGAGAAGGTTCGTCGCATCCGTCTCCTTTCAGATGCGCTCGGTTATCGATCTAGGGTCTCGTGCTCCTCAAAATATACGCTGTATCTTTGCTAATATTTGTCCAATTATGATGATTATTTTTTTGTTTTTTAGATAATTTAATTATCTTTCATACAATTATATACATAAATTACTGTAAAATGTATGCTTTTTAAGTTATGCGCAAATAAAATATTCTTTTCATCATAACTTTTACTTTCCCTTACCTATATACGAAGTATATAGTAAGGGGAAGTATTGCGATCGTGAAAATGTTCGAATTCGAGTTTTCAACGGAAATACTCGTTTTAAGGTCCACTGAGTCCAAATGACCAAACCTCACAAAATGGTCTGTGTGTATGTGAACAGCCTAGCTCAAAAACGAAAAGTCGTACAATACTCAAATTTCATATTTAAAGTAGGTATATGGCTGTGATGTTACAGCACCCTTTTCGTCAAAATCGACTAACCGGAAGTGACACTTTATATAATCGATTTTACACTTTTTAACAATTTTCTTAGAAACGGCTCAAACGATTTTGATGAAACTTGCCTGAATTATTCTTCATAAAGGCCTTTAACTTTTCATTTATGTAGTAAATCACCGAGGAATTGCAGGGAAAAAAGTTATGATGAAAAGAATATTTTATTTGCGCATAGCATAAAAAGTATGCATTTTACGGTAAATTATGTGTAGAATGGTATGAAAGGTAATTAAATTACCGAAAAAACAATAAAAGAATCATGAAAATCGGACCAGTATTAGCAAAGATACAGCGCATCGGACTAACCGGAAATAGCTATTACATCATGGATTTTACACTTTTTTACATTTTCCTCGAAAACGTCTCTAACGATTTTGATGAAACTTGGCTAAATTATTCTTTATAAAGGCCTTTAACTTTTCATTTATGTAGTAAATCACATGAAAAGAATACTTTATTTGCGTATAGCTTAAAAAGATTCTACATTCTACATTCTAATGTAGCATAAAAAGATTACATTCTAATGTAAATTATGTGTAAAATTGTATGAAAGGTAATTAAATTATCTAAAAAATAATAAAAGAATCATCAAAATCGGACCAGTATTAGCAAAGATACAGTGAATTTTATGAGGAGCACAAGACCGTAGGTAGATGGATAACCAAGCGCATCCTATAGGAGACGGATGCGACCGAACCTTATCCCACCCATCCGCCAATCTGTTGTAAACAATACCCTGTGTAATAAAGTAATTTAAGAATACAAAAGCTAAAATTAACTTAATAATTTCTACTTTCACACTATTTAATGGAAAGAAACTGTTTCCATGGAAACTAAACCAGAAACTTTTAATATATATATGCAACTTGACAAAGTTAAAATATATAGGCAGTGTACAGGATTATTGTACTAAAATTGTTTTATTGTACTTAAATGGGAGAGGATGTGTATGCTGCTGAGTTTATTAGAAGCAGTATTTATGTGAACTCTTTAAAATTGTATTAAAAAGATAATTATTATAGGACGGTAAGGGAAAGTTGTGTGATGCGCGCACCGCACCAGATTTTTTTAACTCATTTCCTCGTTGATATACTAGATACATGAAAAGTTAAAGGGCTGTAAGGAGAAGACATTAGGCAAGTTTTATCAAAATCGTTAGAGCCGTTTTCGAGAAAATTGTATACAATTGTAATGTCCATGATATAATTACCATTTCCGGTTAGTCCGATGCGCTGTATCTTTACTATTATTGTTCCGATTTTGATGATTCTTTTTTTGTTTTTTAGATGATTTAATTACCTTTCATACAAGTCTACAGATAATTAACCATAAAATGCACGCTTTTGAAGTTATGCGTAGCTAAAATATTCTTTTCATCATAACTTTTTTCCCTGCATTTCCTCGGTGATGTACCAAATATATGAAAAGTTAAAGGTCTTTATGAAGAATAATTTAGGCAAGTTTTATCAAAATCGTTAGAGCCGTTTTCGAGAGAATTGTAAAAAAGTGTAAAATCGAATATATAAACCGACCTTAAAACGTGTATTTCCGTCGAAAAATCGAATTCGAAAATTTTCACTATCGCAATACTTACCCTTACTATATACTTCGTATATAGGTAAGGGAAAGTAAGAATGGAATCAGAACCCTCAAAAACCTAATAAACGATGCCTGTACCGAAGAATTTTGAAAACTAATTTTATTAAGTAGAAATGCTCGTGGCTTTACAAAATTTCGGTAGTAAATTTGACATTAGCAACTTTGAAAACCTAATGAACGATCACCAAATCGATGAGATCTCCTCTCCCCCACTCTCTCTCTCTATCATCAAATAAATAAAAAATAATAAATAATTAAAAATAAATAAACAACAATTTTATCTCAAAAATGTAAACTACTTGAAACTAGCACTTAAAATCAATTATCTAAAATATCTGATGTGGAAAACACATGACTTCCTTGTACGCCTATTAAACTATAAATCAGTGGCTCAAAAAGTGATCCTTAATTTGGTTACTAGTTTCTGAAGATCGCAGTATCTCAAAAACAACAATCGGCGTCGCGACATCCATCTATTGACACACACACACACACACACAAATAGGGAGGAAAACCAGTATTTTACACTAAATTTTAACACTTAAAACAAGTAATAAAAATGTTAAATTAGATTGGAAACCAAATTGCGATTGTAACCTTTAGTATCGAAACATATGATTTATGTATTTCATTTTTTACATTATATTTTAATATAATTTAAGATGAAAGTCTAATATGACCTTCAAGTAAAGTATCGCTTCCGGTTTTACAATTTAGACCAAAATCTAGTATGTTATTCAAATCAATATATAAGTTATAAGTACCAAATTTGACAAGTTTTGCAAAGTATTTTAATATAATTTTTGATGGAAATCAATTATGACCTTCAAGTAAAGTATCACTTCCGGTGATTAAGCAGTGAGCAAAAAGGGAGGTTCACAACTAGATTTTACAACAATCTTAAATACAAAATTTCAACTTTCTACGGCTAACCTGTTTTGAATTATGCGAAATACGAACGAACGTACGAACGTCACGACGAAACTATTCAAAATGGATTCAGGGATAGTCAAAATGGATATTTCCGTTGAAATCTGAAAACCGAAAATTTTTGCGATTACAATACTTCCTTTACTTCGTACAAGGAAGTAAAAACGAAAAAAATGTCCGATGAATATGACGAAATTATTTCAAAAGTCATTATTGTAATTAAAATAATTATTTTTCAATAATAAAATAAATAATATTTAATTAATTCATGTCCCGTAGGGTTACAATGTCAATGGAAAAAGTTACAATTGTAATGGAAAAGGTTACAATTGAAATGGAAAAGGTGACAATTTATGTCGAAAGGGTTACAATTGAAATGGAAAAGGTTACAATTGAAATGGAAAAGGTTACAATTGAAATGGAAAAGGTGACAATTTATGTCGAAAGGGTTACAATTGAAATGGAAAAGGTGACAATTTATGTCGAAAAGGTTACAATTGAAATGGAAAAGGTTACAATTGAAATGGAAAAGGTTACAATTGAAATGGAAAAAGTGACAATAGATTTGGAAAAGATTACAATTGACATGGAAATGCTATACTAATATCATAATATCAGATAATGGTAAGCCCAGTTATCTGAAAGGTGGATGTAGTCAGGGAATCTCTGATCTAGAACTCTTTTTAAGTGCTAACAGGACATATTAATATACACCGATGAAAGTAGCTTTTGAAGAAAGTCTGAACAATAACAATGGCAATACAGTTCACAGTTAATGGGAATCTGAGCGACTTGAGGGGTACATTTTAATATAAAAAACAAATATATTTTTTTAAACTTAAAAATATATTCACATAGAAATGTTTTATAAAAAAAAAAGAAAAAAAAACTTTTTCCAATGTATGATTTACCTGAAATCAAATCACAATTAACATTATAAATATAACACTTCATAAATTAGCTAAGTATAAATAAAATTTTAATTACTATTAAATTCTTACAAACAAAAATAAATTGTTTAATTACATCATTGGTTCTATATAGGCTTTGTATTAGACAGCCCTAGAAACTGTTATTCTATACATGCATAGGCACTATTAGTGGATTGTTAGAAACATAAATGCTTTACATGGATCATGGCTACTCCCACTCACAGAAAAATCTATAATCAGAAGAATAATAATATACTACTGAGAAATCAAATGGCTGTCAATGAAGGAAGGAGTAGAACCCAACTTACACGGTCAATATTATTGAGTCAATATCGAATTACGTTAATATATTGACCGTATATGAGGGATTATATTATAGGGGTATATTATAACAATAATATTGACGGCAATAAAAATTATTTGATTTGTTATAGAAGATCTTTCAATATTATTGAAGGAGTGTCAATATTATTGAATGTGTCAGTAGTATATTAAGTAATATTATACATCAGTCATTGGCAAGCTATGGTGCGAAGTGTTCTCCAAATATATAAAACATAGCTAATATATATATATGAAAAATAATAAATAGAAATATACCTATACGTGCTCATAACACTTTTATTAGAAATTAAAATATTAATAAAAATCTATTAACAATTAATTGCTAGTTTTATGGAAAGACCTAAAATCAGATTTAGTTAACTGTTACATTAAAACAGCAAGCTATTTTTATCATCTAATATATATTGTTTTATTTAAAAAAATATTTTATAACATAAGATTTTTTAACATAGGATGCTAAATATAAAAATAATAATAAAAGGGTATTGGATTGATAATATTAAAATATCCTTGTTTAGATGTGATGAGAGAAAGTAATTCGAAAAAAAAAATCAATCTAAGAAAAACGTTTCATATAAACGAATTTTCTCATTCCTAAAGCATGGTACAATACCTAGCGACAAATATATGGTGCACGAGTATAGGACTACATGTCTCAGAGCTTGTATGGGACTGTAAGAAACATGTCACAGGTTTCCAGATGGAATTGGGATACAAGATACATGTCGTGGAATAGGCTGGGGAGAGGCGGCTATAGTTCAAAGAGTGTTGGCATCCTAGGATTAATTTTATCATTAAATAATAATATGGTAAAAATGATAATATGGCATTCTAGGATTAATTTTATCTTCTATTTTTATTCCTATGCCTCACCAAAATAGATTTCTCCAACAGTACCTTTTATATTTTTGTTTTTTAAATTCTGGAAGCATTATAATATATTTAAGTAGTTTAAGAAGTAAATATTCTTTAAGAAGTAAATATAATATATTCAATATATAGATATTTGTGATTATATATATATATTTTTTTTTTATTCTGTAGGCACTATAGAGTAAAGAGATCTTTGGCCGCGTGATGTGGTATTCTTACGGACATTTATTGCTTGCGGGAGCACAGACAGGCTGTCCAGGCTGGAGGGGTCAACTAACCTCATGTTGCTAAGAACCATGGTGCGGTGGCAGGCTATCCATAGCTCCATAACCGGTCCCTTTGGGGCCGATCCGGCAGTATCCTTCCCACCGACTCACTCGGGTTCAAGGACAGTGATAAGCCGGTCAAGATCCACAGATTATGGCTGTTCGGAGCCAGCAGGCGCATGAGGACCTATATTTCTTTCCCCGAATCAGACAGTCTATGGACCAAACCTCCGGGCGGCTATTTAGACTCATCACACGCATATATATATTTATTTATTCACTTAATTCATTTATATCGACATTTCGGACTTAGTTGTCCATTTTCAAGTCATCTTCTCTGTACAAAAATTACTTTTGTATTATGTTACCCTTCTTGTCATCGGATAAGACGGATTTTTGTCAAATTATGCTTCTTTTTATTTATTTTATTTTTTTTCAATCATTTTCTTATGTAATTCATAAACTGAATTATTTGTTCAATGTCTTATTATCGTCATTTTTATATAAAATTTTTTAACTTGAATTATTTCTCTAATGATTAACGCACAAATTAATAGCATATAAAGCAATTTGTTATGATATAGTGCCACATGCGACAGTACGGGACCAATGTAAGGGGATTGTTGTATACAATGTCTCATACATTTTCACTAGGTATGTATTATACTTGACGAAAGAGAAGTTAATTATTAGGATGTTTACACTCTTTTTCTAAGTTTTGAGGTCTCCTAAGCTTCTTACTCAAAATTTTAAGATGTCATGTTTGTTAAACAAAATAATACAATGTAGTTGTTAATTGCATTATTACATATAATTTAATATATTATTATATTTTATTGTTATAAGGCCAATTTGAGGCTCCCCTTGGACTGAGACCCCTGATATTTACCATCTGCTATTTACACTCCTGATAGTAATCAAGACTATTAGATAATAAATAAAAATAACAACATAGCAGGATAACAAGGTGGTTGCCAATCTGTGACCAGGCAAGAATAAGTAACGCTTGAAAAATAGAATAAAAAATGGAAATATTAATGAAAAACGCCAATAATACAACTTTATAGACTTCTAATAAAAACTTAATAAATGTTATAAATTATGTTTTTACAATAAATATAAAATTATTCCTAATGTATTATTTACCCATCACAAAATAATACAATCTCATAAACAGATACAAAACATATAGAACATAACTTATAATATATCTAAATGTACTAAAATAATATAGTACAATAATAGAGTATATAGTATATATACGAGTATACTACATATACATAGTGTGTATATATATATATATATATATATATATATATATATATAGTATATAGTACAAGAATATAAGACATGATGATTTACTTTTTTCAAATTTAAATGTTGAAATAAATTAAAATATATTATTGTCCAATCTGGACATCAATTACATATTCATCTAACATTTCAATATTTCTTTTCTTATTAAAATTGATTGCTCTTGTCATTTTGAATATTTAATGCCAATTATCAAAATAATCCGTTGTGGTGACTATAAAAATAAAGATAAGATCAAAATAATAAAGATAAAATATAAATAATGTATTTTAATTTATTTCAACATATAAATTTGAAATCAGGTAAATGATATGTCTTATTGTACTATGTTCTTATAGAACTAAAGTAAGGCTCTTTTCAGAAATGCCTGATGATTGCTTTGTGGCTGAAACGTCATAAATGATAAATAAATATATGGTGAAGAATTTTCAGCCATATATATTTTAGTTATATACCTTTTTCGTCTTAAATTGAATACACATAATTGAGTAGTTAACGTTCAAACAGTGTTTTGTCACATTCAAAAGTTTATTGTGGAAACACAAAAAACTTATTGAGAACAAAATTATAATATTTTCATGTAATTAATAGCTTTTACAGATTCCAGGTACACTTTAGATTAATAATACTAGACATGATTTACCAAAAATTATTCACATGAAATATGAAAAAAAAAAGTTAAATAAAATTGAACAAAACACATTTATCTCTTCTTGTGGCTCAGTAGAACTAACTTTTCTAACCATGTCTTTAACCTTAATTAGCCTTACTTTTTACCATGTATTATAGCCTTACTTTCCCTCCAGAATGAATTCACTTTTTAGTAAGAACACTAATCTCCTCAACCAGCACACTTCCATTAGGATCACTAACAATAACGTTAGTTAATTAATTGTTAGAATATAAATTAAATAAACACTGGAAACAACTCAGTTATGCAAAAAAGTGATGCAACTAACAGTAATAACCTTAAATGAAAACAAAAAAGCAGTAATGACCGAAAATCAGCAATCCCATTTGCCAGGTGGACAAAGCACGATTTGATCTAAAACTAAGAGGTGGACAAAACACACTCTGATTGAAACCCTAGTTTTGAACATTCGTTTTAAATATAAAAAAAGCTTTTTTTCATTGAAAAGTGATGTTGGTTCATTTGCAAATGACATAGAATGATAAGAATCTATCAACAACTCATTTTCCCCCAGAAATGGACAAAGGACGGTTTGAATGTTACCTCCTCAATTATCTGAATGTACTTTTTAAATGCCATTTATATACAATTATATACAATGCAAACCTACTGGTTATTAATTATCTTAAAAAAATAAAAACTGCAGAGAGAGCCAGATAAACAATCCAGTACACCAAATTGATTTTTTAAAACAGTACAATTTCAATTGAAGTTTTGGTTATTAAAAAAATTGCTAACAAAAATTATAAGATGCACAGTTAAACCATCAACTTCTCAGAACTCTTTGACATTTTATATTTGACATGTCCCTGTCAGTAGGATAAATATAAAAATATACTCAAGTTAATCTAAATACAGTAATCAGATTTTTTTTTTTCTCCTGTAATACAAATCCTAAGTAGCTTTTGAAATTTCAAAATTTAATTTTTTAGCTGAAGAAACAGCTATACAAATACAAAAATAACTTTCTTGTCTATGCAGTAGCTACGAACAAATTTCAAATCTGTATCATTCATTTATAAACTGCCACTTTAATAAATAGCTGTAATATTCGCAACAGAAATATAATTAGGAATTGATAAATTATTTGCCACTTCTATAATTTTGTTTTTATTGAAAACTAGTTTCGAATGTTATACATTCATCTTCAGTTCTAAAAACACACAAAAATTCAAAAATAAGCAATTCAAAATACAGTTTTGTATTATTATGCATATTAAATTAAATGCAATATAAATTAGTATTATAAAACATTTATGAATTTAATTAAGACAAGAAATCAAATACATGTTGGTACTCACCATGGTTTAAGTAGATTATATCAAACAGAAAAGTTTGTATTGGTTTGTTCTAGCAATGAACTAGCAATGGAAGAAAAGTGGGATGTTTATAGGTAAATAGTTTAGGGGTCGGAGTTTTCAATAAAAACAAAATTATAGAAGTGGCAAATAATGTATCAATCCCTAATTAGATTGATCCTTCTATCCTTCTATATTGATCCTTCTATGTGGATGTCAACAGAAATATAATTTAACTTTTTCTAATTCTACCTAGAATTAATCCTATTTTATATAATGTAATTTATTTCTATTGATAGAAAATATAATATTACTCTTAGTTTTCAGCAGAAGTAGCAGCCACAATTAACTGATGAACATGAACAGTTTTCTATTCAAAATCATCCTGTGTGGATATTTTGAAATATAGTAATAGTTATATAATAATAAAGTGTTTTTGTATAAAGTGTATTTGGCCAAAGCGTTGTTTTATATTTTTCCTGATAAGAAAAGATCAAATGTTTATTTTGGACACTTTTAGTTACCATAGAGGTTATATTTTTATTCGAGAGGGCTTAAAATGCAGATAATTTGAGACACAGAGATCAAACATTAGTTATATTTAAAGGTACGATATAATGCTTTTAAACATAATGATTTTCCAAATATTTAGGATCTAAAAAGTTTATGAACAAATTTATAGTTCATGTCCAAGATTGTCTACAAGATCCCATGCCATAAAAAAAAATTAAATAATACAATTATAAAATACAGACGAATGTAATTTATATGCATAATTATAACAGATCTAATCATGAGGGCCCACGCTATACAAAAATAAAATTTTGTATCATAATAATTAGAACTAAAATGCATAATTATAAGCTAAGCGCATAAGTACAATGAATGTAGAAAATAATAACACGAGTTTTCAGAGTAAATTAAAAATTCTAAAATGGCATGAAATGTGCCATTTTGCCTAAAAATTTTCAAATTATTCCACTTGAGAGGTATTCTATAGGCCCACTTGCCAGATTGGTCCAAAACCCCCTAACCAATAGGGCTCCTGCCCCATAAGGTTTAGATCATCCACTGGCAATCGATCACTATTTGCCTAGGTAAATCTGTACTTGCATCTTTTAAGCATCTAAGAAATTTATTCTTGAACTATTTGGGAAACAGTATCCCTGATATTTATTTCTCTCAGTCTAGCCCACTGTTTATAGTAAGTTTGATCGACCATCTGATCAACAATCTACATCTCTAATTATTCCATAGTCAATCAGAGAAGTTTAAAAATTTAATTTAATAAAAAAACCTCGACTATGGAAATAACTTTTATATCTTACAACCCTATTCATCTTAAGGGACTGAATGTACTACCATATCTAGTTATTTCTGTATTTCTGCATAGATTTCTGTATTTTGACATGTACTGACACCCGACTACAACACCAAGTTCCAATATTATGAGTGCCAAATTCACTAACAACTCTCCGATGCACTTAAGTAGGTGTGAAAGTACATTCCATCAATTAGGATTATTCGGGTGTTAAGATATAAAAGTTATTTCCGTAGTCAGGGTTTTTATTGTTTATTAAATTTTATTTTATTTTAACATTTTTAGTTTTCCAAGCATTGGCTATTTATAACTTGTCAACATATGATCATGAACTTATAAATGATATAAGAAATATTAACAAAAAGCCGAAAAAAATTAAAATTGAACAAAATATTTATTCAGTATTTTGAGCTTTCAAAGTTTTAAAACATTCATGGAAATTCACTGGGTAATTTGAGCTATCAAACTTTAAAATTGGTCGAGAAGTCAGCTCAAAAAACCGTTAGATACCTTAAAATGGACAGATAAACACATTTAATGCAACATGCTGAGCTCAAAATGTTTCAAAACATTCACATTGTCACGAGTAATTTAAACTATCCTACTTGAAAATCAGTTGAGCCATTCTTTCAAAAAATCATTACATACCATCAAACGGGCAGATTTAATACAAGATTTCTTTAGTATTTTGAACTCAAAATGTTTTAAAACATTCACGGAATCACAACGAATAATTCCATTAAACTTAAAAATCGATTGAAGCGTTCGCTCAAAAAATCGTTAGATACCTAATAACAGTCAAGCTAAACATATCACCCTACATGTGGGTAAAAAAATACATATGTTAAGATTTTTTAATGATAAAATTGGAAAAAGGGTTAACTTCTTAGCAATTTGGTCAGCAGAAACAACACTGAAATTTCTTATACCATCCTTAAAATAAATCTCAGAAATATGGCAATGCAATTGATAACTTAGATACCTCTAACATAGAATGTTTTAACCTCTAATAGGTACAGGATTTCAAAAATATATATATTTGTAGACATTCATTACTCTAAATTATATTCTATGATTTAAAATTTTAGTATAAATTTATTTGAACCCTGTTAGTATTTTTGTCTAAAATCATGTGACTTGTTGGTAGAAATGTTCATCTGTTTACTTTGATTTGTATTATTCCCTATAATTCCTCGAAGCAGATACAGAACAGCTTAGACATGCAGCTTTTCAAGCAAGAAAAATACAGTAAACATTAACATATATACACTAAAGTAGCAACTAAATCACTTGCATGTATATATTAAGTTATCCTATGTCTGCTAATTCCAAATAACAGAATTTATTTATTATAAACTGAATTCATGACGAAAATTATGATTGTCTAAAGAATGAACTGACATTTTATTGCATCTTTGAATAATTACTCAATTAAAAAAAAATAATAAAGTTATACAAACATACTACAGCAATAAATAAAAAATAGCCATTAAATAATACTGATTTTAATATTATTTTATTAGACCTTGTTAGTAGATAAATAAAATATCATTCGATATTTTAATTGTAGTGATAACTGTGAAAATATTACGATTAACACATCAGAATATTGAAGATTATAAATTGAAATATATACATCACAATAATATAGTAAAATTATCAATACTGAAAAGAAGTATTGATAAACACAGTCTTATTTTAAGTTTTTATCAGCTCTTTACAATTATTTTCCACGATCACAACGGGGATTCTTTTTTCATTATACATCTTCATTCATTTTAGACCTCGAAGGTGATTTTTCAACTTTGGCGGGTTTACTATACAAAAATATGGATCCTATAACCAGCATACCGCCAAAGGTAAATAATACAGTTATTCTAAAGTTAAATAAATACACCGATGCTAAACAGCTGATTATAATAGCGAGGGATGTTGCGAACCCTTTGAGAATATTATCCGCATACTTGACGACTAAAGCTACGACCATACCGCCCGCAGCTTGTAATACAATCAGATAAGCGATAAAGAAGTCATAGCCATAGAACCAACCCATGTGCACGACCTTGTTCCAGTCGGAGATGAGGCAGGTCATCAAGCCAAAAGGCAGCGAGAGGAGGCTAAGTTGAACGTTCCTCATCCAAACTGAAATGTCGGAGCCTTTTAGGATCTTTTCGAAATAGATTCCGGCAAAACCTGACAGAAAGCAAGCCCCGAGTGCAGCTGCGAATCCGATGAGCCTATTCTGAGCGGGACCATCTGTAGTGGGTTTCGGCGCTTCCGATGAGCCGGAGATCTGGACCATAGCAACTCCTGCAACTAAGAGTAGAAGTGCAGCCCACTGCGTCGGTAACAACTTACGTTTTAACATCAAGACTGCAAATAGAGCTGTTGTCAGAATCTTTAACTGGTAAGTGACCTAAAAAACAGAGAATTAGGGAGTAATTATAATTACTAAACCTCAGTTATATAAAAATCTTTTGAAATAGGCTACCCACTTACATACCAGGTGTGTAAATATGAAACCAGAATTTTTGTATAGAAAATACATATTTATTGCATAAAAATGTTCAAAATTATTTTATTCAAAATATCGTCCATCGCTGGCTATACATTTTTCCCATCACTCTGGCAATTTATGAATGCCATGCCAGAAAAACTGTTGCTCTTTTGTGGCGAACCAGTCATCAAGCCATTTTCGTACTTTTCCTAAGAAGTGAAGCACTGCTGAATAAGTGGGTGCCCCATCGATGCAAATAAATACTAGTCGGACTGAGCCAAGGCTGGTGTGTAAGCCGCATGTGCTGATATTTCCCAATTGAACGCCTCAATCGTTTTGCCGTGTGTTATGGTGCATTGTACATACATACATACATAGATGGCTCTACATTCCGTCACCGAGGCTGGGCCACCTCCAAAAACCTTCTCCAGTCAATACGATCAGCTGCAGCAACTCTCCAGTTTCGGACTCCCAGCAGAGCCCGTGCGTCCGATGTCACTAAGTCCTCCCATCTGACATTTGGCCTGCCAACCCTTCATTGTCCATGCATCTTTCCAGACAGTATCCTCCTGGGTATCGCCGAATCATCCATACGTGCGACGTGCCCGGTCCAACAAAGTCGTCCTATCTTGATAAACTTGACCGAGTCTATATCCTTATAAAGGTGAGTTCAGCATTTTTCCTTCTTCTCCAAATTCCACCCTCTCTAACAGGGCCAAAAACCCTTCTCAAGATTGATCTCTCAAAGATCAGAAGTCTATTTTCATCTTGCTTCTTAAAGACCCACACTTTCAATCCATAAGTTAAAACAGGCGGACCAAGATTTTGTAGAGAGTGATCTTGGTCCTGTTCGAGAGCTTCCAAAATGCTTCACAAGGCCGAAATAGCACCATCTCGCCGCTGCTATCCTCCTGTTGACTTCTCGAGAGATGTCGTTTCCGGAGTTGATCTCAGACCCGAGGTAGACAAAGCTGCTTACCTTTTTGAAATTATATGGTCCAGCCTCAAAAGTACCGGTCCCTGGTCCATCTCCTCCGTTTTTCATATACTTGACTTTAGCTTCATTAATGTGCAACCCAAATTTCTTTGCTGCATCTTCTATGGCCAAGAACGCTTCTCTTAATGCACATTCCGATCTGGGGGCAATATCAAAGTCGTCAGCATACCCCAGAAGCTGAACTGTACAGTTAAGAAGGGTTGCGTTGAGTTGGATTCTGGACATACGCACTGCAGCGAAATTGAAAAGAAGACAGGCAAGAGCATCCCCCTGTCTGGGGGTCCATCCAACCGTGGTTTAACAAACATTTTATGAACCTACTTAACAATAAGTAACTGGTGTTAACCATGGTATTAATTCAGGCGGTTGGAGCACAATGGTGACCACCCTAGCTTAAAAAAGATTATAATATCAAGGATCCTACTAAATTAATAAAGAGTCAATTCACTACATTTTTAATATTTTTTTCGACTAATGCACCATTGGCATGCACGACTAATGCATCATTGGCATGATGCAGTACGAGTAGGGAGTGACATCGTCATTTTCATGAGACGTATCAGTTTAGTTGGGACAACAGAGCCTGATAGAGCTCCGGACGAGTTACACTATCATAGGCAGCTTTAAAATCAACGAAGAGGTGATGAGTAACTGTTCTATACTCTTTGCATTTCTCCAGCATCAGCCTCAGTGAGAACAGTTGGTCCAATGTGGACCTCCCTCGCCTAAATCCCGCTTGATTGTTATATCTCCCTCTCGGCATGAGGAACTAGTCTCTCGAATAGGATGTTAGAGAGAACTTTATAAGCACATGAGAGGAGCACTACGCCTCGATAATTGTCGTAGTCCAACTGGTTCTCCTTTTTGTGCAGTGAGTAGATAATTCCCCTTTTCCACTCCTCAGGCATCTTCTCTTCTTCCCATATCTTCAAAATGAGATTATGGAGCTTCCTTCTCAGTTGCATTCCTCTATAGCATTTCAGATCTGCTTGGATTCCATTCAAACCCGTAGCCTTGTTGTTCTTCAGCTTCACCATGGCCGCTTCTATGTTTTCATCTTCCGGTGGCTCGGCATCGTTAGAGAAGTCGTCCTCTTCTCTGGCTATTTCTCCTTCAAAGTTCTCTCTTTGAAGCGCATCGCTGAAGTGCCTTGCCCATCTCTTCAGAATTCCCTCTCTCTCCATCAACAGGCTCCCATCCTCATTCCTGCACATAGTTACTTTTGGTTTGAAAGCATTGCGGCCCTCATTCACCTTCTGAAATAAGAGGCGAGTGTCACGAGATGTCCTGCAGTTTTCTACATCCTTCATCCTGCAGTTCTCCCATGCTCTCTTCTTTCTCCTGTGCAGTCTTTTATTCTCTCTTCTTTTATGTTGATACGTCTCCTGTGTTAGACATGTATGGCACTGGATAGCCTTCTTGCACGCTTCATTTTTCTCATTTGTTGCCTCGATACATTCATCATCAAACCAAGGAGACCTCCTGCTTCTTGTCTGCAATCCAAAGACTTCCTCTACAGCAGTTTCCAGCGCTCTTGAAATTCCCGACCACTGGTCATCCACTGTGTCATTCCTATCCCTTACTTCCTCCTCCAACTTACTTTCAAGGTGTTGCTGATAGGTTTTACACACTTCAAGATCCTTCAGTTTATAAACATTGAATTTCTTCACACCTTCTCCAATATCCGAGTTCCATTTCGTGGTAATCCGGGGAATACTGAGGTAGTGATCCGAATCCACGTTTGCTCCTCTTTACGTTCCTACTCCAATTAAGTTGGACCTGTGACGAGAGCTGATTAAGATGTGGTCGATCTGGTTCATAGACTCTCCATAGGGTGATCTCCAGGTACCTTTGTGTATATTTTTTCCTGGGAACATGGTACTTCCGATCACCAGGCCGTGAGTGTTTGCAAAGTTTATCCCTCTTTGGCCATTGTCGTTTGTGTTCTGATGAAGACTGAAGGTTCCAGTTGTTGGTAGGTGTATTCTTTCCGTGCCTCTCTGGGTGTTCATGTCTCCTAGAACTATTTTAGCATCATAGGCTGGACAAATCTTAAGGGCTTTAGAGTGGTCTTCGTAAAACATGTCTTTCTCTGATGACATTTTCCCTTAAGACGTAGGTAACACAATCTAGGGGAGATAGGGGTAAACTTTTTTACTAATTGCCGGGTTCTTCCTCTGACGATGAATCCGATGCCATATATATGGTTGGTTTTCGTGGCAGCTGTAGTCTATGGTATGATACATCTTTTCAAGGGTGCCACTCTCAAGCCAGCGGACTTCCTGGATCGCTGCGATGTCAATGCGATAGTTGTCAATTTGCTCGAGGAGCGCCCGCAGGGCTCCGAGTCTATATAAAGATAAAATGTTCCAGCAGGCAATTCTTAAGTCCTTCAAATGTTTCCTGGTTTTATTCCGTAATGATGATCAGGCTATTTCTGCTTGTAGAGGTTTCATAATGGTGCATTGTCATGAAGCAAAATAACTTATTCTTGTCATTTTTGACACAATGCTCGATTCAAATTGATCATTTATTATCGATAACATTCGGTATTAATGGTTATGCCAGATTTTAGCAGTTCATAATTGATCAAACCCTTTTTCGGTTCTTCATTTCTCATGTCAAAATCGCCACTTTTGCATTTTTTAAACCACACAAAGCACTGTGATTTACCAAGATCATGCTCACCGTTAACTTAGACAAGCAATGGATGCGATTCTGCAACAGTTTTCTTTAAATGGTAACAGAAAACTAATGCTGTCCGCAAATCATAGTTTGTAGACGCAAAACTTGTGTTCAACACTATTAAAACACTATTATATCAAACTTTTATTGATGTGAGTTGAAAATCTTTGCCAGCTGTCGAATAAACAAAATGGTGCTAATAATGTGGTTTAACAGGAACTACATTAACAACTAGAGCCATCTACGGACGAGTTTCATATGTACATACTTGGTATAAAGATAGTAGTTTGAATAAAGTAGTATTCTGGTGCATCTAAGTTTGTAAAATCTGAATAAGTTTCCTATAAACTTCTTCCTGTCGAACTTCATTTCAAATAAAATATTAATAATTAGTTATCTGATTAATTATATTTAATAATTAGGTTTCGCTAAGGTTATGCTAATTAAAAATTCATCATCCATTTTTGTTTTGACAAAAATGCATCGCAAACTGATTTATCATGCCAATTTAAAAAAGGTTTCTTAATTTTTAATGTGCATAGCAGCATAAACAACAAGAAACAAATAAAAAATATTTGAGTCCTGAAAAACAATATTTAAAAAAATATTAAAATCACTTTTATCTAATTTGAATATAATACCTGATAAGTGGCAGCATCTAAATGAGAAGCTGAGACGTATAATAGATTATTCTGTAATATGTAGACAAATGATGGGACTGAAACTTTAATGGTATCCATCGGATTAGCTATGACTGTGCGGTAGAGGTCCTGCCTGAAAGCCCTGAAGCTATCATGCTGACGATAAACCAAGAAGAGGCAAACAACTAATTTCACCCATTCGGCCATAACTACAGCAGTAGATGAAACGAACATTGGGCCATCCCTCGTGCGAGAATAACGCATGCTCAGCCCAAGCAGAGCATTCTGTAGAGTTAGGGTAATTAAGCTTGTCACCTTAAGGAGACGAACAGTCTTAACGTCAGGCATCATTGTCTTTCCTACCATTTCACTGTTGTCACTTTCAGGTTTATCAGTCATTAAACAATCCTGTGAACAGAATAAATTTTAATATTAATTACATTTAATTACCCGAAGGTTCGATGCCCATACCACCAATCTCTGTATACGCACATCCGTCGACCGATCACTGTCAAAACCTAAGTCAGCAAGATCAGCCTTACAATCCTTCCAATGTTTCAGTTTACCCATTGGTTCAGAGGTAATTAAATTTAAAAATTTAACCTTTTAAAAATTAAACCCCTTAAAAGGGTTAGTTCATTACTAAGCCTAAAGCCTCTTACACACCTAGTGACAAATGTATGGGACACGTGTATAGCTGCATTTCGCAGCTTGTATGGGGCTGTATAGAACTTATCGCAGGCTTCCTGATAGAAATGATATACAAGATGCATATCTCAGAATAGAGGTCGGGAGAGGCGGTGTAATGCAAAGAGAGTTGGACATCCTAGATTTACTTCTATCTTTTTATAATAAAATGGCAACAATAATAATATGGCATTCTATATACAGTGAAACTTCCCTGTAACGGACACCCAAGGGGAATGATATTTTGTCCGTTAGAGAGAAGTGTCCATTAAAGGGAAGTTTTGAAGGAAAAACAGATTTTTAAGCAAACAAGTACATTATCATTTCGCATGTTTAATGATATTATTATGCAACAAAAATATACATACATATAATCAAAAAAATTGCATTCCTACTTACTTTATTCATTTTAAAAAATAACAGAAAAAATAGTATGTATGGTATTTACATTAAAAAAACAAAACATAAAAACCAAGAAAACATTATTAAACAAAGTAATGTAAAATTTTCTTCTGACTCTTCTTTTGTTGGACAATTTTCTTTTCAATGTTGGCCTGGAGAGAAGAAACCCTTCGGTATCCTCTGCGTCCCTGAAGAATTTTTTAAGTCTATTGATTTGCCTGAGCGCTTCTTGTATTTTCATAGGTGGTTCGTCGTCATCAGGCTGGCTCTCCATCTCTTCATGTTCATTCTCGATAGAAACATTGTAATTTTCATGAACAATGCTGCTGATATCTAGGGAATTATCTTCAGTAGTGGCTTTGGAATCTATCTCAGCGTATGATAAATCACTTAAAGGATTATACATTTCCAATAGCTTAAGTAGTTCGGGTTCTTCATTTTGGCACTTTCAACAGCGATGGAAGGCTTTGAAAATCCTGATTTGACAAAACAATTCTTGATTGTGTTTCCTCGGATTTCGCGTATTGAAGAGGAAATCAGAGGTCCGGAAATGGGAATTTTTGCCACACGAGCTCGCCAAAACCATTCGTACGTGGCATTGTCAATGTTTGTAAATTGTATTTGGAAATGATTATTGTGAATGGATATTACCGTGTTGGGACCATTTTTCTAACAATTCATTTTTCTTTTTCAAAATTTCACTCACATAGGTTTTTCCAATTTTGAATCGTGAAGAAAGTACTCGAACACTACTCTTATCCCGCGCACTGACATTAATTAATTCTACTTTGTCCTTTAGCGATAAATGTACACGAGAGGACTTCATGATTGACCAACTACAGGCGTAATATTGAACTGAAAATAAAAACAACACTGGAAATCTCCTCATTGTTAACACACGAATCTAATTTTTTTGGTAAACAATTGGGATTGTTATAGGCGACGTTCAGAGAAAAACGTAAGACAAAAATTAGGCTACAATGGTATTAGACGTTCTTAGAAACTGAGCCATGTTTTGGCTCTACTGTCCGTTATAGAGAGATAAAATACAGAAATATTGAGCTTAATACCTGTCCGCGTCCGTAACAGAGAGAGTCCGCTAGACGGAAGTTAAAAATACACTAAAATCATTAATAACGTCTCGGGGAATGAAAAAATGTCCGTAACAGGGAGATGTCCGTTAGAGAGAAGTGTCCGTTAGGAGAAGTTTCACTGTAATGTTTATTATATAACATTCTAGGATTAATTTTATCTTCTAATTTTAATTTTTCTAGAAGATTAATAGTGTGGACTATGCCTTTCCAAAATAGATTTCTTCTACAGTACCGTTTATCTTTACTTTTTAGCCAATAACATAATTAAATTATTAACACACAAATTAATTCAACATAGAGAAATTTGTTGTGACATGGTACATCACCGTGCTATATACTGACTCAGCAGGTGTGGACATGAGACATTTGTATCGTGACAGTGTAGGACTCGTGTCTCGTGACAATGTCTAATACATTGTCGCTAGGTTTGTACTTTAGACTTAACAACTTAACAAGTCCATTTCAACTGCTGGAATACTATTACAGTAGAGCTTCTAAAGTCCCAGTTTCGCTAGTCTGATACTTCCAGTAGTCCAACACTGTGCTGGTTTCTACATGAATCGTTCATGTTATTGCATATAAATGTGTGAACAGTCTCTGATCACCAGTCACACATGATTTATAATTCTCCACAATAAAACATATTTTTCCTTCAAGGTAATTCTTCTTCTTCTTCCATCGGCACAACAACCCATTACTATACAAAGATAAAAAAATTATAAGGAAGAATTAGTGTTCACTATTACCTTGAAGAACTTCATATATTTAATCTTCCATAATAAATTAAGTTGTCAAACATATTTTTTATTGCTCTATCGGGTTTTGTAGTGTAAAAAGTTTCTTCTTACAGTTTAATTACATTCTGGGCCCATATATATATATATATATATATATATATATATATATATATATATATATATATATATATATATATATATATATATATTTTGATGAAAGGGATCTCATAACATTTGAGAGAAAAATCCTAAGGCACATTTATGGCCCAGTAAAAATTGGATCAGCATGGAGAGGGCGGACAAACAGAGAGGTGATTTTCTGCTTCAATGAGTATGTAGAGAAAATAAAGAATTTGTTACATTTTATTCTATTGTGAGTGTTACTGAAAGTATTTCGTTCTTCATGATTTGAATAGTGGCTTGTACATTCTATCAGAAAAATACAGAAATATCAGATTTCATTTTCATAAATAAAAAAAAAAAGTTGTATATTTGTATCTGAATAAAATAGTTTGTATAACTGTTTTTTGTTTTTGTTTTGTTTTTCATTATACATATTGAAAATATTAGAAGGAGATGTGGCAGTCTAGAATAACATAAAATAGTGGTAACTATTTATTAAATGTTGATATTTCAATCCGCATTGTAGGTTTTCATCAGGGCTCAATCTCAGTCAAGTAGGCGGATACTGAGTCGGCATGTAATAAATAGTTATCACTATTTTATGTTACTTCTTACCATTTCCTTCTTGATTTACCATACGGTCAACTATCAATACATAAAATAATGTTGAAAATTTCTTTTATTTTTCATGTTTGGTCTATGGAAAAACATCTTTTCCATTGAAAAAACATATGACCGCTTGCTCTTCTTTGATATCTACTTTACAATTTAAAATCGACTGTCACCTAAAATTAAGTGTTTATATTATTCTGTGATACACAGTATCGAGAATCAATACCAAAATAAATGAGAGCTGATTTCATGTATTGCTATATCATTAACAAAACTTAACGTGGTGATTCCTATGAGCATAGTTTTCGGGCCCTTTTTCCAGCTACCACCTCAATTTAATCCTAGCTTTATTTTAATTTATATGTTTTTAGTATATTTATTATTCATCTTATTATTTTTCTTTTAATATTTCTTATTTTTATGCTTAAGTAAAAGTATATTTTATTTTGTTTGATATAATTCCTCAGTTCTCTCTCATTATATTAGTAGTTTTATGTTTATTATTTTTACTATTTATCTATTTTTTTATTACTTTAGCCATTTCACTTTTTTCATATCTATATCTCTTGTCAAGTCATAATGTCATTTTCTATACTTCTAAAATGTGACTGTTATATTACTTATTACCAATTTTATCTCTATTATTACTTTTTATTATTTATCAATTTTCTAATTACTTCTTTCATTTTACCTTCTTCATATCTTTATCTCTATTTATGTCATCATGGCATTCCATTTACTTCTACATTTTCAAGCTGTTGTATCTTGCTCTTTGTAGCCCTGAAGAAGGCCAGCAATGTGGGCCAAAACCGTTGGCATACAAATATATATTCTTTCTTGACTTCCACCCAGACCATCTTCTCATTTTTTAATGAGTTGTATGACGATTTCATTCTCTGAACTGTCAGTACAAATAATTTTTTTCAATTATAGTTATCATGGAAAACTCTTTATGGTTTCATTCATACGTTTTTATGCAACTATCAAGATTTTATCAAAACAATTGTCACCAAACTTTCTTTTATATTTGTTTGTGTGTTTTTCTGAAACTACTGATCTGTATTAAAGTAAAATTCATTGGGCCATTTTTTAAAAATATTTAAATATAAAAATCATAAAAAATTACGATAAAAGCCATGGGACAGGGTACGGAGGACAGATGGATTTTTTTAAATTTAATATTTGGATTCTGCATATCTTAAAATGTAAAACCTCAAAATTTGATGGGTGTTAACATTTTTTTTTTCTTGGTCGACTACAAAACCTAAAAACCTGTACCACTACAACCCGATGAAGGTCTTGAGTTCAGTACTTGGTGTAAGGACCGTACTGTTTCTAGGCCAACGGTTGTGCAAGGAGGTGATTCGGCCAAGATCACACTCAACCGTCAGGTTTTTCTCCTAATTAAGGGTACCCACTTTTTAGAGGCTGGGTGAGCCCCAGGAGGGTCTCCCGATCCCACAGGAATCAATCCATGGCTAAATACAGAATAAATAATTATCTGCCACAGCCGGTCTCGAACCCGGGACCATGAGATTAGGGGCGCAGTGCCTTACCCACTGAGCTCCCGGTCGACTACAAAGGTTCATTATTAAATGTTTATAAATAATAAATCAAAAGAATATAACACTCCTTCCTCATAGGGTCAACTTAACTTTATATGGGTCAAAAAAAATCATCTGCAAATAAAATATTGGTTCTAGAGATGTATTTTTGTAAGTATACCAGGTTGCAGAAGATTACAAACGGGAAAATAAGAAATAGAGTAGGGGCTGAAGTAAGCATTCTCAATGAAATTTGAAGTGAAGCAGAACAAGATTGATTTGGTATGGCCACGTCATATGAATGGAAGAAACAAGTTAACCCCTGCGAACACTTGAGTATTGCCCGGAGTAAAGAAGACGAGGATAAAGATGAGGAAGACCTCGGAAGATGTGGAAAGAGGACGTCAGGGAAGATATGACAGCTATAGGTCTGACAGAGAATGATTGCACTGGCAAATCATTGGAAAGGAGTAATGAGTATCAGAATGTGACACAGTTGTAGAAACTGAAATATAATAAATAAATATAAATATTTCTATTGTAAAACCCTAAGAGCAGATTTCTTTTTTACATATCAATATTGCCATAACATTTTTATTAATAATTAATAATAATAATTAATCCATATATAAACAACGATTTCCTCCCACAGTTTCATAATTGATACATGGTATAAGGTGGACTGTACGGTGCATGAGAGAACATTAAAAAGACTGATGAACTCTTTCATTAGATTTATCTTTGGGATTCTCAGGCATTCTTATGTCTACAGTTGGTGAAGTCAGCATTCACACGCTACACTTAGATATTTCTGCTGATCTACTGATTCTTTTAAATAATTTAATAGTGATAAAAAAGAAAAATTTCAAATACACATCTTTGCAAAACTTAGTTATGTACCTCATTATAAAGAAATTTTTTAAAAATCTGACCTCTCAGATTGTTTAATTTTCCATCCTGCCTAACTTAAGGTCAAACAACTGTCATATTACTGAAGACTACAAGAATTCTAATAAACCTTAAGAGGATTCAGAAATCAAAAATTGTTTTTCTGGCCGATGTAGCTGCAGTTCTTGGATTTGGAATGCCTCACAACTATTTACGAACAAGTCATTCTGCTGTGGATTCCGGGATACTGAGGATTACAAGGGAATAAACTGGCTGATAAACTTACCAAGAAAGGTTCCAAACTTTCTCAAATCACCTCTATACCTTGACCGGAGGAAGTTAAAACTGTGAATACAGCTTCAATTCAGCAGAGATGGTACAATCAACATCCAGACTTCAAACCCCAGAATCCATACTAGTTGTTTTCCAGAAAAGAACAAATTTTAATATTCTGCCTCAGAATTGGTCATAATTTAGCCATTTGAATGGGAAGATTGAAGAAGAAGATGAGAGATGGAAAAATACTTATACTGAGTTGCTTCTTAACCTTTAGGAACAAATTCCACAAAGAATGTGGAAATTTTAGCACGATATTGGCTTGTTTTAATTTAATATTCGAGTATATAAAATATTAACAGATTCAGAAATATAAAATATTTTATCAAAGATAGTCAAAAGCAAAAAATATTTATCGTTCAAAACATAACAACTTAATGTTTCTTCTCTACTTGTGAAAGTCATAAGACACAAAGACATCAGTCTAACAGCAAATTAATAAACACATTTTTTACTTTCACTTACCTACTATAAATGAGTAATATATTGCAATCGTGAAAAATTTCGAGCCTGAGTTTTCAATGGATATACACGTTTTAAAGTCCCTTGAGTCCAAATAACCAAATCTTGCAAAATGGTCTGGGTGTCAATATGTGAACAGCCTAGCTCAAAAACAAAAAAATTGTATGAAACTGAAATAACGTATTTAAGGTTATATATGCCTGTGATGTTACAGTAACTTTGTCAAAATCGACTAACCGGATGTGCCACTTTACATCATCGATTTTACAATTTATTAGTTTTCTCGAAAACGATTCGGCTTTAAAGATTTTGATTAAAATTGATATATCAATATACAATTAACTGCTGTTTAAAATCAAGTAGGTCTTATCCTTATTGAAATGGTCTGACATGGCTTAAATGCTGAACCTTTAATTGAAATTTAATTTAATTTTGAAAAAGCATGATTCCATTCCTAAAATAATTAAATATTACAAAAAATAATTTGACTTTAAATTTGTCTAAAATTAGACCAACAAAAGAAATTATTTCCAAAAAAAAACTTCATAAAAGTTAAGAAACTGCCTCTTCTATTGTTTTCAAAAAATGTAAAAATAATATTCTTGGTTTATAAATATATAATAAATAAATAATAATTATTATTACCGCCATTATTACCACCAAGTTAATTACACAAAACTAGCAAACACATATACTTATCTGATAAACAGATAAGAAATCACAGGAGGTTTACTTATCTTCAAACCTTATCAAAGTTAAATGGTGCAGTTTTATAATTCTATAGTTTTGTTAAAAATGAATAAACAAAAAGGAAGATGGATTAAAGCAACACATTCCTAAGTATAAATTATTAAAAAATGAAAACATATATTATTATTATCACTAATCATAAATGTGAAAATGAAATGCTCTAACCTTCACTTTTAATGAGAACTCTGGTATTTAAACAGCAGGCAGATTGCAGACAGCAGGCTAACAAAATCCATGCAAAGATACACCCCAAAAAAATTATTAATAGTATATAATAAGTTTATTAAAGTCTTTCAAAGAGCAAATGAAGAATCCACAGAAGACTAAAGAGTCACATTTTTTCCGAAATTGAGTTATACACATCAATATATTCATATCATTCAGTAGATTAAGATGGTAAAATGAAACAGCCAGAAATGATGATGGTCAGTTTTTTAGAAGCATGTGAAGAATACCAATACAATGAAGAAATTAGGAGCTCCAACTTTAAAACTTGATTTTCTTGAAGTGTATTGCGGAAGAATCTCTCCCTTTCTTCCTTGGACTTATCAAATGTATCAGATATTTCTATGTTTTAAGAGATCACAAGTCTATGTACTTAAGAAATGTGAATTTTCAGTTAAAAAAAGAAAGAATAAGAAAAAAGCAAGTTACGGCAAATGGGAATAAACTTCTAAACTCCAACCCTTAATATAAAACAGTATTTCCAGAAAGAGAAAACCATACTATACATTATAGAAACAAGATTATGTTGGTATGGCTACTTACGAAAAATTTAAGAGAATGAATGGCCAAAAAACTGTTTCACTGCTGTGCTACAGGGTACGCATGATAAAGTAACGTTTACATAAAAGAGTATGAACAAAATAGAGGCGGTTACAAGATGTTAGAGAATGGCAAAAAGAGTATTAACTCCAAGAAGACAGAA
Organism: Rhaphigaster nebulosa; assembly: GCA_948150685.1. NCBI lineage: Eukaryota > Metazoa > Arthropoda > Insecta > Hemiptera > Pentatomidae > Rhaphigaster > Rhaphigaster nebulosa. The sequence goes on from OX411306.1 coordinate 7,940,273, forward strand.
AAAATAATCAAGGTTTTTAACAAAATTTTACATGAGCTTTAGTTTGAAAAATTGTCAATAAAACCATACATAAAACTTAATAATAATAAAAATAAATACATTTAAAATTTTCTAATACATTAACTGAATCAAGCTTTTCTGTTATTACAGGTGCAGTACCAACCTTACGTAAGTTAGCTATGAGCCTAGCTAATAATATCCCTTAAAATAATAGATCCACTCGAATAATGTTAATTACAAGGTCACCTGCAAATAAGGAGCTATTTACTAACATCGTTAATCAAAATAATTATTAATTCTAAAATTATGGTTATTTACTTTTAAATCAACAGGAATTTAAATTAAACCGAAATATGACTTAATCGCAATTGAAGGCATTAGTTGATGAAGATGCTATGTAACAACTTTTTGATATTTTTTTTTTCTCTTACGAATGAAGATGTTAAATGTTCATCTCTCCCTTATAACATCAACAAACCAAGATTCTTGGTTAAAAAAAATATGATTTCTTTGTGGATTGGATAGATTGTGTCTTTAAAAAATTATAGATTCTTAAATAAAATTATGAAAAACTTTAATTATCATTTTCTCAAAACTCTAAATTTGTAACATAACCCCTCCATCCACTCATGTCTTTAATTAATAAAAAGAAATGTGTATTTAACATAAAATTGATCGAGCAGAAAAATATATAAGGTCAATGAACTTATGACACTACTATAAAAATTAAGCTTTACAATACTTGTTCAATGTTTATAAAAAATGAAGATCGGATAAGATATATTATTATATTTGCTTACCTTAAAACATTGCCTTATCATAATTTCATGAATACTTATAATTTGAAAGATTGATTTCAGCTTTAAAAACTTAAGAAAAATTTGAAATCTACAGCCACAATTCTCAAAAAGGCATACACGAGACCTTGAATAGTGCCAATGTACATTCTAATACTATGTGTTAAAAAAAAAATAATTATTGGGTCATTACTAAGTACATTGTAAACAAAACTAACAAAAAATAAAAATGTTTACATGGCAACACGACCGTGTCATTCGAAAACGACGCGATCAAACAGTTATTATGAATCTAGATTGATAAAGATGTTCGTGTTCCTCCATTCACTGGTGATTACGAAATACCATCAGCGATGATATCACCAAGACCTTCGAAATCCAAGACATAACTGTCACTAAAAGAATTTACTTATGTAAATAAATATGCATGAATACGGAGATAAATCACGTTCACGATGCGTTGTGTTTTGCATTCCACATAATAAAATTGCTTGCTTTCTTCGTTTATTATAATTCAGTGTTTCTCAGAATACTTGTTCATTTTACGTATGCACTACTCTTTTTTTCTTTTTTTTTTTTTGCGTGTGTGTAGTGAATATCATTCATTGCTGTAGCAAAAACAATATACTATATTTTGGCCATGGAGTAAAGAATGAAACGTACATAGAATATTTAATGTGCTATTTATGTTGGATGATGCGATCTTTAAGGAGGTGTTTAGTTTCGTTAATTAAATATAATTTTTAAAAAATCGTCAAAAATCGTCTTACACATTCTTGTTGTTTTGTATATTAGCTTTAATTTAAAGTATAGTTTTGCTGCATCTGCGTGCGACTTTTATAGTTGAATGATTTTCTTCAAAGAACGCTCTAAGTCATTATTAATTAAGTTGGAGTATGTTACAGAATAAGCTGTGATTCGCCACCCATTTTTGTAAAACAATTATATGATGTGAAATTCTATCTCCTCAAACTACTTGTGTTTTCAGCAAAATTAATTACAATAAATTATTACAAAGCTTTTATTTCTTCTTATTACGTGACCTGGGAAAAATACAATTTTCTTTTGATGTGTAATTAAATATTTAATGTTGGTATAAAAAAATCAAATTATTCTTCAATAAAAGTTAATAATATTACTCAATATTCCTGGCAGCGATGATATAAAATGTATTTAATCGATAATTTCAATGTTCCCACCACTACGGCTGTTCAATACTGGGGGACCCGTGCATTTCTTATGATCGGGAAACCCCGTTCTTGTATATTAAAAAAAAAAAATGTGAGTATTCGTATACCCTTAACTCATAATACCGAGTTACAATTACAACTATTTTTAATCATAAATACCTGCTACTTCTATCATCAAACCTGATACCTCTCTTCACCTTGGCGGCCGTCTTGCGAGTGGGGGTAGAGAAGCCTCTATAGGCGATAAGCCTCTGGCGCGTCTGCGGCATTGTTTGGGTACCATGGCTATGGGGGGAGAGGGGACAAATATGAGACCAGGGGCCCCTAAAATGTGTATAGACAAAAAAAAAAACCGAAAAATTGGGCCAGGTAAAGGAATCGGAGGCCGTAAATCCGACATACCGTCCACCTAAATTTGGCCCAGCCAAATTTAACAAATTAAAGGTGCTTAGAGAGGCGGCGGTAAGGTAATCTACAAGGATAAAATGGCCGTAACCCGATTCCAACATCTAACCCAATTGAATTTACAAAACAACACAAAGTATTTTTGATTTTTAATTTTTTTTTAAATTAATGGCCTTCGAGAAACAGATATATACGCTTACAACTCAAAGAAAGATAAATCCACTTAAACCATAAACAAGAATCGAGGAATAGGTATAATTGCATCGCCAACTCCCTAGTTCGGCGTCTTTGATTCTTCTGGAAGCAATGGCACCAGGGAAGATATGGGGCGTTTGAAAATCTTGCTTGAGGGCGTTCGGACAGACACGATCCTAACAACACCATCTCCACCTGGGAACACCTCAGCGACTCGGGAAACGGGCCAAATGCCAGGCGCGGTGCGATTTTCGATCATTATCACGAGATCGCCGACAGACAGACCAGGACGATTCTCGCTCCATTTAGTTCGTTGCTGAAGTTGATGAAGGAAATCCCGCTACCAGCGTGACCAGACGTGACCAGACGTGAGACACGTTCTGCTGCACGAGACGCCATCTGGAAGAGAGATTAATACTGGGTCCCCCTTCAATGTCGAAGGGAACAGAGTTCAGAGGTGCTCCAACCAGAAAATGCCCTGGTGACAGGAAATCAAAACTCTCGGCGTCGTCCCGCAACGGACAGAGGGGTCGAGAATTGAGCGTGCTCTCAATGCGGATCAGTACAGTACTGAGCTCTTCGAAAGTCATAGGTTGCCTGACGCTAGATAGCAATGTTTTGACAGACTTAACGCCGGTTTCCCAGATTCCACCGAAGTTGGGAGGTCGCGGCGGAATGAACCGCCATTCCACACTCCTTGAGGCTAAATGTTCCACCCACCTGTCCTGGTGGCTCATCAAAAAGGCGTTGAACTCTTTCAAAAGCTTCGAGGCTCCAACGAAATTCGTTCCGTTGTCGGAATGAATACAGCGGAACAGACCCCTGCGCGCCATGAATCGGTCCAAGGCGGCGAGGAAGGCGTCGGTGGCCAAGATGAGACCAACTCTAGGTGAATGGCCCTCGTAGCCATGCATATGAATATGCAAATGTAGGCCTTGTCAGCGGCGGCCTTTCGGCGATGTGACGCCTTTATTGATAAGGGACCCGCGTAATCCGCTCGAATCTGGCGCTGGGTAGGTCGCCCATGAGGGGGATTTTTGGTCGAGCTCTCTGTATCCTGCATTGGACACAAAGATAAGTTCTGCTCTTTATTACCTTCAGAGCCCTTGGAACCCAAAAGCGACCTCTCAACAACGAAAGCAGTAAAGTAGGACCGGCGTGAAAGTGCCTGATGTGCAGATCGTCTATTATGAGACGAGTCAAATGATGATTGCCGGGAAGTAGAAGGGGGTGCCTCTGGCGAGTTACGAATTCTGCCGCCCACCCTGACAAGCCCCAGCTCATCGACAAAGCGGTTGAGCTGCCGGTACTCACTGGGCACTGAAGACGAGTGCATGTTGCGCGATGCGGACACAGGACAAAAGAGCGCCAGAGTATTCATTGGCGAGGATAGGACCAGCCAACCCGACTGAATGAGAGCGGGCAAGATTGGCGATGGGAATAATGAACGCAGTGACCCTCACTAAACGTTGGAAAGAGGAAAAGCGCGCCATCCATGAGTCGTCACAGGTTTCCGGAGCCTCGCGAGAGATCAGACACGTCCTGGTCTCGGCGGCTTCTCGGTCCTTCGGGTCAAATTCAAGCAATGGAAGAGTCTTATATCATAGCCAGGGCGGTCCGTAGAACCAACAGTCGCATTCGAGGAGCGCACAGGGAAGACTTCCTCGAGAGGCTATGTCGGCCGGATTGGTCTCGGACCTGACGAATCGCCATTGATCAGCGCGGGATGCCTTAAGGATGGCCGAGACCCTGTTCGCCTTCATTCAAGACCTTCAGATGATATAAGGGTGTCCGTAACCAAGCGAAGACGACCGCGGAGTCGGTATAATGCAGCGGGGAGAGAGTTGTCTCAATGGTGATTGAGGACATGACTCTCTGTAACAAGAGCGCACCGCAGAGCTCAAGCTGTGGGATAGATTTAAACTTGGAGGGCGCAACCCTAGTCTTAGACTTGAGTAAGTTAGAGTGGATCGTCTCTTCCGGAGTGGACACCCGGATATAGACGGCGGCGGCGTAACCCCAAGAGGAGGCGTCGGAAAATCCAATCAACTGCAGCCTCGAGCGGGCAGCAAAGACGTATCTTGGGATTTTGACCCGGCTCAGGCATGACCATCCATCGGTCAGAGAAGTCCACTTTGCGTGAAGGTCTTCCGGCAAGGGTTCGTCCCAGTCCAAGCGGAGACTCCAAATCTCCTGAAGGAGCGTTTTGGCGTAGAAGATAGTGGGTGACAAAAACCCGAGAGGGTCGAAAATCCTCGCAATGTGTGACAGAATGACCCGCTTCGTTGCCGAGCGACATGGCTCCTGTATTGAGAACGAAAAAAAATCGTCGGCAGGGGACCAAACGAGGCCGAGAATCTTAACGTACTGATTGCCGTCTTGAGGCATCGATTGAGTAGGTTGAGGACAATCGGAACGGGGAAGAAGTTCTGGCATGTTAGACGACCACTTACTTATTTCGAATCCACCTCGACCGAACAAACCAATGAACTGGGCCTGAAGTTCCCGAGCTTCTTTGACAGAGTTTGAACCAGACACAAAGTCGTCAACGTAGAGGAAATTTCCGAGACGCGCGACAGCCAAGGGGAAATTGGCTCGTCCTTTCAGACTCGGCACCAGTCGCTGCAAAGACCTCTGTCTCGTAAATCCTGATTTTGTTGTATATTTTAATTATTCTTCGAATGAAGGCAGCTTAAAAAATAAAAATGATCACGCCTTGCTTTTTAATTGGCAATTTTTGGGCAGGTGGATAGGGCGGAATTGGCTAGCAGGGAACCAGTCAGATGTTTGATATTTCTGACACCTCAAGATAACATATGGTAGAAGTTGAAAACAGAAGACAGTGATCAGAGAACAGAAAATAAATTAAAACAGAAATCAGTTTTGATAAGTGTGAAATTATTGTGTAAAAACGTTATTTTTCAAATAAAATGGAAGGAAAAAATTAAAAAAAAAAAAACCTGCACCGCCTCCTTAATAACTTTGCTATTTTGTTTAGTCACTCCTTTACCACACTTTGAGCTTTATGCCCTGATGAAGACCTGCAAAGTGGGTCGACACGTCAGTTTTTAATGAATAGTTGGTACTTGTATATTTTAGGGGCTCCATTTTTATTTCCAGTAATCTTACCATGTTACTTACTTACTTATGAAAATCGAACATGTTATTTTATTATCACTATTAAACTTGTTCTCTTAAGGTTTAAAAATGTACACACTGAAAAATATATTCAGAGCAATTTATGATGAGGAAAGTGCAGTGGAATTTTTTCAACAAAAATACTTTCAAAACTAGTTTCAAATGTGGAAGCATTAACAGGTGACAGTATGAGGGGTGTGAGCACAAGTACTAGTCTTAATGCAGCAGTCTTTCGACTCAGATAATGGAGTCTAAGGGATCTTCAGGGATCTTCATTCCTCTTCAGGGTGTTTGTAGGTGAATGGTACGGTTGAGGGGTCGGGGTTTTTCCTGTAATTCCAGTAATTGTTTTTATTTTATTATTTCAAGTGCTTCATATATATTTAATTTGAGAGTGTTTTCAACGTGATATCTATCTATCATATATATGATATATAATATATTAAAATATATATAAAGCACTTGAAATAATAAAATCCTTCAAATCCAATCCAGATTTTTGCTTAAATGACCAAATAAACATCTCCAATAGTCCTATCTTAAATTTATTCCCATCCATAACAGAAACAAAAATTACTCACCAGAATTACTGGAAAAACAACGGACCCCTCAACCGTACCATTCACCTACAAACACACCACCTTTCTTCCATTTAGTCATTTAGTAATTTCCAGTACTAGTTCAGTGCGAGAACAAACCAATGCAACCTTTTCTGTTTGACAAAATCTATTTAAACTTTGGTGAGTACCAACATGATTTTGATTTCTTGTCTTAAATTCATAATCCATCAATGTTTTCTAATACTAATTTATATTACATCTAATTTTTTTATGTATAATAATACCAAACTGTATTTTTAATTGTTTATTTTTGAGTTTTTGTGTGTTTTTAGAACTGAAGATGAATGTATAACATTCGAAACTAGTTTTCAATAAAAACCAAATTACAGAAGTGGCAAATAATTTATCAATCCTTAATTATTCCATAGTCAATCAGAGAAGTTTAAAAATTTAATAAAATAAAAAACCTCGACTACGGAAATAACTTTTATATCTTACAACCCTATTCGTCTTAAGGGTTAGAATGTACTAGCATATTTAGTTATTTCTGTATTTCTGCATAGATTTCTGTATTTTAACGTGCAAAGATATCCGACTACTATACCAAGGTTCAGTATTTTATGGGCGTCAACTTCACTTATAACTCTCCGATGCACTTAGTGCAAGTACATTCCATCACTTAGGACGAATAGGGTTTTAAGATATAAATGTTATTTCCGTAGTCAGGGTTTTTATTGTTTATTAAATTAAATTTTATTTTAACATTTTTAGTTTTTCAAGTATTGGCTATTTATAATTTGTCAACATATGATCATGAACTTGAAATGATATAATAAGAAATATTAACAAAAAGCCGAAAATACTTAAAATATAACATTTTGAGAAATCGAGAGTATTTTGAGCTCTCAATGTTTCAAAACATTTATGGAAATTCACTGGGTAATTTGAGATATCAAACTTTAAAATAGGTCGAGTGGTCCGCTCAAAAAATCGTTAGATGCCTTTAAAGGGAACCCCTTTATCAAAGAAACCTTCAATATCAACGAAAAACCGAAATGCGCATTCGCGATCGGAAATCCGAAGTTAATTCAGAAATAGCGCCCTTGAAAACATAGTAAACGATTTCTACACCGAAGAATTTTGAAAACTAATAATTATGAAGAAATACTCCTGGCCGAACCAAATTTCGGTAGTAAATTTTAGATGCAGTAAATTGATTAGGAACTTCGAAGAGCTAATGAACTATCACGAAAGCGATGAAATCCATCCCCTCCCCTTTCCTCACCCACCAAATAAATAAAAAAATATCTGATGTGGACAACACTATAAATCGGGGGCTCAAAAAGTGATTCTGAATTTGGTCACTAGTTTCCGAAGATCGCAGTATCTCAAAAACAACACTCGGCGTCGCGACATCCATCTATTGATACAGGCACATACAAATAGGGAGGAAAACCAGTATTTTACACTAAATTTTAACACTTAAAACAAGTAATAAAAATTTTTAATTGGATTGGAAACCAAATTGCGTTTGTAACCTTTATCACCGAAACATATGATTTAGGTATTTAATTTAAACTAGTATACCCAAGCGAGAACTCTCGCATTACATATCTTAATGAATCCTTTATGAAATCGAAGTATAAGCGATAAACAATATAATATTATCAAGAAAGTTTATTTAACACACACACATTTGGTGAAGCTTTATAATAGTTTATAATGACTATGTTCAAGTAATAGTTAATACTTACTAAGTAATTAATTTGCCCTACTGGAAAGTACCCCCTCAGTTTAACATTTAAGCAATAAGACTCCACTATACCACTTTCTGTTTGTAGTATTATATCATTCATGGAAACAAAAACAATATTTTATTTACAAAACGTTTTCACAGTTATTAATACGTTTTTGTTAACAGTCTCAACTGGCTTTAAAAGGTATAAAGTTGCCATGACAACGGCACGTACGCAAGATGGCGTAGGGAATTTGTGGTCTTATATCGTGCATTATCTCGAAGACGGTAGGTTTTTGAGCTCTAAAACGCTGGACCAATACGCTCCGTAGGAGCGTATGTGATCTTGATGCCCGCGTCAAAATCTTTAAAACCCAATTCATCTCGTCTCGATCCGCCGACTCTCAATCGTCAAAGTTTTGAAACCTTCCAGTTTTTTCATCACTTTTTTTTTAAGCCCTTGTAAGATTTTAAGGAACAAAATCAGGATTCGTCACTTCTCCGTGAAATTCTATTTCTTTTGATACCTCACACGTCAAAATCCATCGCTCCTGAGAGCCGGAAAAGGGATCTATACTACCGTAATAATATATAGTAGTGACTAGTATACCCGAGCGAGAACTCTCACTCCTTCTAATCTCTATTTATTAGAAGTTAAGCGATATTAGGGAAAGATATTTATTCGTATAAACAATATAATATTATTAAGAAAGTTTATTTAACACACACATTTGGTGAAGCTACATAGTTTGTAATGACTATGTTGAAGTTACAGTTCATACTTAATAAGTATCAAGCTTACCCCACAGGAAATCATCTCTTCAATTTAGCAGTTAGGCAATTAGATTCAGCTATAGTAGAGTTTGTATTTATATTTAACAGTGCCCTTTAGGGTTGGACATGGGAAACAATATATTAAACTCATTAAAAGATTTTGTAAACAGACTCAAATTGATATAAAGTTGCCATGACAACGGCACGTACGCAAGATGGCATGAGACCCGTGCGGAACTATATCGTGCGTTATCTCGAAAACGGTAGATTTTAAGGCTTTAAAAGGCTAGGCCAATATGTCCAAAGGATCATATATGAACTTGAAGCCCGCGTCAAAATCTTTAAAACCCAACTTGTCCCGTCTCGATCCGTCGACTCTTAGTCGTCAAATCTTTGAAACCTCCCTGTTTTTTCATCACTTTTATTTAAGCCCTAGTATGAATTTAAGAAACAAAATTGGAATTCGTCACATCTCCATGAAATTCTCTTTCTTTTGATACCTCATTCATCAAAATCCAGTGCTCCTGAGAGCCGGAAAAGGGATCTATACTACCGTAACAATATATAGTAGTGATATAATTTTTGATGTAAGCTTATTATGACCTTCAAGTAAAGTACCCTTTTCGGCTCACCAATTTTAACCAAAATATAATAAATACATTCACATCAATACAAAAGTCCTATTTACCAAATTTGAGATGTTTTACATTATATTTTAATATAATTTTTGATGAAAGTCTAATATAACCTTCAAGTAAAGTACCACTTCCGGTTTTCCAATTTAGACCAAAATCTAGTATGTTATTTAAATCAATACCAAATTTGAGAAGTTTTGCAAAGTATTTTAATATAATTTTTGATGGAAATCAATTATGACCTTCAAGTAAAGTACCACTTCCGGTGATTAAGCAGTGACCAAAAAGGGAGGTTCACAACTATATTTTACAAGAATCCTAAATACGAAATTTTAACTTTCTACGGCTAAGGATTTTGGAGTTATGCGAAATACGAACGAACGTACGAACGTACGTACGTACAGACGCCACGACGAAACTAGTCAACATGGATTCAGGGATGGTCAAAATGGATATTTCCGTTGATATCTGAAAACCGAAAATTTTCGCGATTACAATACTTCCTTTACTTCAAAGAAGTAACAATAAAGAATCAACAATTTTATTTAAAAAATTTAAACTACTTTAGCACTTAATGTCAATTAGTGTAATAAACGAAAAAAAATGTCGAAAGAATATGCCGAAATTATTTCAAAAGTCATTATTATAATTAAAATAATTATTTTTCAATAATAAAATAAATAATATTGAATTAATAATAACAAATTAATAATCAATTTTTTTTACTTTCACTCATCTACTATAAATGAGTAATATATTGCAATCGTGAAAAATTTCGAGTCTGAATTTTCAATGGATATACACGTTTTAGAGTCCAAAGTATGTACTTTGCTTCTTTTTTTTCGCTTGTGTTTAGTGAATATCGTTCATTGCAGTAACAAAAACAATGTACAGTATTTTGGCCATGGAGTAAAGAATGAAACGCACATGGAATATTTATGTTTGATGATACGATTGAGTTTCGCTAATTATATCTATAATTTTAAAAAAAATCGACCAGTACATTCTTGTTGCTTTGTATATTAGGTTTAATTTAAAGTATAGTTTGGCTGCAACTGCGTGGGACTTTCATATTTGAATGATTTTCTTCAACGAACGCACAGTTGGCGGAGATATGTCTCTTTGATGAAAAGGGCTATTGAATACTCATAGTTTTTAATAAACTATATTCGTTGTTGCATGCAGGGAATTCTAATGAACAATACCTAAGATAATCAACAAACGTTAGTCGGCTATTTCGCCTGACTTTCAATAGTCAATTGGGCAGTGTAGCTTGGAACCGTCAAACATTTACGCGACTTGGCTTCAGCATAATGTTAACTTGTTTGAAGAAAAGAACTAATCGTTGTAAATAGATGGAGTTTTTTTTTTTTTTTGTTGTTAAAGATATATTAAAATATAATGTAAAGCATCTAAAATTTGGCAAATAAGACTTTTATATCAATATAAATAATGCAATAGATTTATTTTTATTTTGGTAAATCAAAAGAGGTACTTTACTTGAAGGTCATAATAAACTTACATCAAAAGTTATTTTGGCATTTAATACAGAGATCATATGGTTCGATGATAAAGGTTATAAAAGCGATTTTTTTCCACTCTGATTAAACAATTGTATTACTTTTTTTAAGTGCTAAAATACATTTCTTTCCTCTCCATTTGTGAGTTGAACAAGTCTGCAGCAGGAGAATAAGAAATAAGTTAAGCGGGTTATTCCGCTTAAATTGTTTAAACCGTCAATTTCCAATGCTTTATCCAGTGACATATTTAATATGATTTAAGAAAGTATTGTAATCGCGAAAATTTTCAGTTTTCAGATTTCAACGGATATATCCATTTTGGCCATCCCTGAATCTATTTTGACTAGTTTCATCGTAACGTCTGAATGTACGTTCGTATCTCGCATAACTCAAAAATGGTTAGTCTACAAAGTTAAAATTTAGTATTAAGGATTTTTGTAAATTCTAGTTGTGAACAATTTTTTGTCACCACATGATTATCGAAAGTAGTGCATTACTTGAAGGTCGTAATTGATTTCCATCAAAAATTATATTAAAATATAATGCAAAACCATTAAAATTTGGTATTTATGATTTCTATATTGATTTCAATAAAATATTAGATTTTGGTCTCAATTGGCAAATCGGAAGTGGTGCTTTAATTAAGGGTCATAATGAACTTTCATCAAAGATTCTAGTAAAATATAATGTAAAATATTTGTTTGTTTGTAGCTGAACAAGTCTACAGCAAGAGAATATGATATAACTTAAGCGGTTAACCGTCGATTTCCAATGCTTTATCTAGTGACATAGACAGTTTTAATGTTGTGACGGAACAAGAAGAAATCTCTTGGGAACTTGTTACTAACTGAAAGAAAACGACATATAATAACCTCATATATGTGTATTTGAGTGTGTCTGTATGCGTCAATAAATGGACCTCGCGACGTCGAGTATCGTTTTTTAGATACTGTTATCTTCGGAAACTACTAAACTGCTAAATTCCTGGTCACCTTGTGTGCCACCAATTTATAGTTTAATATGGCGTACAAGGAAGTCATGGGGTGTCCACAACAGATATTTTTCTGTTTAGGATTAGCAAGAGTACACTGTACTTGGCGGAGAGTATATTTATTGGTTAAATATAACACTACAAATTAACACAAAAAAAGATACTAAAATTCATTATATTTCACTTTCATTAATAAGGGTGCTTTCTCCAGATTTGGCGTTGGTGCACTACCACTCTGTCGACGAATGGCACGATTCCACGCATCATTATCCTTGAAAAATATCTGAATTCCCTTTTTATTCTACACAAACTCGATTTTAAATGATATGGCATCAGTGCTAAGGAAGGCATGTTGCAGTAATTTACCATCTCATCATACCTTCTTGGGCCAGTCATTCTCATTGCACCATTTACAGGCCTAATGAAATGTTGAGTACACTGTGGTATACTGATGGTAAATATGAACTTTTGTTTCCTAGGGTGCATTGTATATGATAACTTGATTGAACGACTCTACAGTGTTGATTCAAAAAATTGAATACGAAAAATAATAGTGTAAATGAAGTTTTGAATTGGTAACTATAACAACGATCTTTCATGTTTATTTTATTTGCCGCACTAGCATATGATTTGTTTGAATATAATGCTTTATGAATAATATATATCTGATGTGGACACCGCATGGCTTCCTTGTACGCCTATTAAACTATAAATTGGTGGCTCAAAAAGTGTTCCTCAATTTGGGAACTATTTTCTGAAGATAGCAGTATCTCAAAAACGACACTCGGCGTCGCGACATCTATCTATTGACACACACACAAGCTCTTGTTTCTGAAGGTCTTATTCCGTTATTATATGTAGTTTTCTTTCAGTAGGTAACAAGTTCCCAAGAGATTTCTTCATGTTCCGTGACAACATTAGAACTGTCTATGTCACTAGATAAAGCATAAGAAATCGACGGTTAACCGCTTAAGTTATATCACATTCCCTTGCTGTAGACTTGTCCAGCTCACTAATGGGAAGCAAACAAGTATTTTACATTATATTTTAATATAATTTTTGATTTTGATATAAGTTTATTATGACCCTCAAATAAAGTACCGCTTACGATTTGCCAATTGAGACCAACATCTAGTATGTTATTGAAAATCAATATATAAATCATAAATACCAAATTTTAATGGTTTTGCATTATATTTTAATATAATTTTTTATGGAAATCAATTATGACCTTCAAGTAACGTACCACTTTCATAAAACATAAAAATGTTTAATTAAAGTGGAAAAATAAATCGCATTTGTAACCTATATTACCGAAACATATAATCTCTGTATTTAATTTTAATATAATTTGTTATGTTTATTATAGTCTTCAAATAAAGCACTCCTTTCGGCTCACCAATTTTAACTCAAATCTAGCATGTTATTTATATTGATATGAAAGTCCTATTTACCAAATTTGAGAAGTTTTGCATTATATTTTAATATAATTTTTTATGAACATCAATAATGACCTCCAAGTAAAGTACTACTTCCGGTAATCATATAGTGACAAAAAATTGTTCACAACTAGATTTTACAAAAATCCTAAATACAAAATTTTAACTTTCTAGGCTAACCGTTTTTGAGCTATGCATTTGCGAGATACGTACCAATGTACGTACAGACATCACGACAAAATTAGTCAAAATGGATATTTCCGTTGAAATCTGGAAACACGAAAATTTTCGCGTTTACAATACTTCCTTGAATCACTTAAAAAAGTGATTTAATTTATTTCGTTCATAGGGCGTTAAACTTCTAATGGTTATTTTCTTCCATTTTCTGTGATTTGAAATTGGAGAATATAAAATTTGGCTGTAGATTAATATTTCTCTTGTCAAGTTAACAATTTTGGAGAAGTAATAATGATGGTACTAAGTGACTAAGTCTCAACAAGACATTAAGAAATTCTTTGACTGGCCATTTTTCTCCTGTTCTTAATAATAATATACTTTTTATTTAGTTAAACTGAAAGGATTACTAATCACTTATTAAGTAAATTGTTACTTCAACGTAGTCATTATAAACTATGTAGCTTCACTAAATGTGCGTGTTAAATAAATATTATTGGTAATTGTTTATTCGAATAAACATGTTTCCATAATATCTCTTATACTTCAAATGCATTAGGAAATTAGAATGATAGATATCTAACAGGAGAGTCCTCGCTCGGGTATACTAGTTAAGATCATATTTTGGTAACCTTGAATTATTAAATTCTATTTTATTCTCAGAGTTGAAATGTTTTTTTACGACTAGTCTAATAAATGAAAAAGAAAATCAAAATTTTTTTTGTATCTTAAAAAATTATCGAGTCTTTTATAAAAAAATATTGATATATAGATGTTCCATTTATTTAGGTATATCGGGGGGGGGGGTTCCGGAAATGGAGAGGATTCAAAAAAATGTATGAACTAAAGTAAAGTCGTTCTGCGATAACATTATACAAGCGAAATTTGTTTTTAGGGGAAAAATAATATTTATTTCTTTTCTAAGATTTTATTTATGTAAATTGCATTTGTGAATAGCTGTAGAGCTTTAAATTTAATTAAAATATAATTTTAAATTCCTATTGATACGTAAGGAGGTTCAATGGAATTTTCCTTATTTAAGGTAACACTCATGACAAATGGAGACTGCACATTTTATAAATTGGTTTGATATTTTTAGATTATGGTAGCAGAGCAAGAATACCATGATCTAGCAGTGTTGCCAGATTGTTTTTTTTTCCCCTAGATTTAGGGTTTTTTTTCACACTCTAGGGTTTTTTTAGGGTATTTGTTTTTGGAGTATTTTTTTTTTCAATCATCTGTTAAATGTCCACCATTTTTAGCTGATTATAAATGTTTGAATGTGAGGATTTTAGTAACAATTATTATAAGAAATTAAACACAATGGTTAACTTTTCTATTTCGCACAAGTTAATAAAAATACATTGAATTTACAGATTTAGTAAATTATTTTTCTTTTATTTTGATAACTTTATTTGTTAATTATTTGTTGTATTATTAACTTTGTATTTACTGTTTTAATTTTTTCTCAATTTAATTATTATTAAATTGTATTCCTAGCTCATGCTGTACTATCTAATATCAAAAATATTTTTATTAGCGTAATGCTGAATCTGTAACGGGATAATTTTAAACAAAACTTTTGGATTCTGTTTTGTAGATTATATTCAATTTTAATTTATTCATAATTATTACTTTGACTTATTCTTTAAACTAGTTTATTATAAAACTACTTCATATTAGATTTATGCTAAATACTCTGATATTACAACATTCCATAAATTATATGATGAAACCTTAATGGTGACAATTTTGAACTAATAATTTTGGATCCTTTATTTTTTTTTTGCTAGATTAAGGTTAATATCTGTTGTATCTTGTTTTTCAAGTTTGCTTGTAATCATTAATTTGATCTATTAATATAATAAAATAAACCTTGAATACTTTTTAATTATTTATTCTTATCTTATACCGGGGAGTAATTTTGGTTAAACTAATAGAAAAATATGAAGGAGTTAGATGGTCCAGGAGGAGGTCAAAAAGAATGGATCACAATAGTAAAAACTATTTATTAGAAACCGACGTTTACATCCACTTTGCAGGTCTTCATCGGAGCTAACAAAAAATTAAAATAAAACAATGATATTTAAAGTGAATGATATTAAAATTTACAAAGTAAATATCTGTGCAATATATGAAATATTGACAAAGTATTTACTTTGTAAGTTTTAATGTCATTCACTGTATATATCATTGCTTTATTATTGCTGTATATATCATTGCCTTCTATGTTGTTTATTTAGCCCTAATGAAGACCTGCGAAGTGGGTCGAAACGTCGGTTTCTAATAAATTTACTATTACTATTTGTGATCCATTCTTTTTGACTACCTTCCGGACCATCTCATTCCTTCATATAATTTTTATGATCAAATATTAATTATTCAATAATAGAAAAATAAGAATTAAAATTTAAGGATTGGTGGATTTAGAAGAAATTTTAGAAAAACACTGTGATCTAGAAAACTAAATGAATGTTCAAAACATTATATTTAAAGGGGATTATTACAGTAACATTCATGAAAATAAATTAAAATGCTGGTTTTCAAACTTTTCTTTCACTACAATTACACTTCATCTGAAAAACATGCAACTGTTAACTGTAAATAAAATATTTACTCTTTAGTAACCTAACAGAACAAGGATTCCCATAAATCCCTCTCGAACCCAGAAAACACTCCTGAAATAACACTCATGGCATATTTTTAGGTGAGTTTTAAAAATCGATAAACTGTTATTGTAAGAATAACTTTGATGGTATATCTTGCATTACCATATTTTACAAGTTCTTCTAATAAGATATTAATCCTTAATAATAATAATAAAAGGCTTAGCGAACCCGAAGGTTCCATGCCGATACCACTAATCGCTGCCTACAAATCTCGGTCCACCGACTACCGTCCAAACCCAAACTCATTAGATCACTCTTAATACAATCCTCCCACCTACGTGTCGATCTACTCCTCAGACGTTTACCAGTCGGCTCAGCATTTATTAACTTTTTAGGAATTCGTTCCTTACTGAGCCTAACAACTTTGCAAGCCCATTTCAACCGTCGCTTCGATTATATTAATAGGGTGCATGCTCCGCTATTCCGCGTTGTGTAACCTCCTACATTCTCCAGTTGACTCATCCTTTTTCGGACCAAATATTTTACGCAGTACCTTATTCTCAAAGACCTTAAGGTGTTGTTCGTCCTTCAAGGTTTCACACCCGTACAGAACTGTAGGCAAGATAATAGTTTTGTATATTCTAAGTTTTAAGTTTCTGGACAAAATGCGCGACCTAAGTAATGTTGATACCGAAAAATAACAATCATTTCCCACCTTAAACCGCGCCTTTATTTCCTCTTGAATTTCATTTTTTCTAGTAATCACAGACCCCAAATATTTAAATTTCTCAACGTGTTCAAACCTATTTTCTCCTATATCTATATCCTCAAAATCGCCTCTGTTTCTATTGCTAACCATATACTTCGTCTTATCCATATTTATTTTGAGGCCAACCTCTTCCCAGCTGTCATCAACGTTGTTGTATTCAGTTTTATAGTTTCCGCGTCCTCACTTAATAAAATACCAAACCATCCGCAAACCCAAGCACGGATATTTTACCATCCAGATCTAAACCCCATTCGGTACGCATCACCTTTCTAATGATATAATCTATTGCTAAATTAAATTGGACAGGTGAAAGGGAATCGCCTTGTTTTAACGCCGAGCGAACTTCAAATTTCTCCAAAAAATAATTACCGATTCTAACTTTATTGAATGTTTCGGTCATGCACATCCCTACTAGATTTACTAACTTCTTCGGTATTCCCTGCTCAATCAAAATGTTATAAAGTCTCAGGCGATTAATCCATAAATAAATTTATTTATTTATGCAGCATATGTCTATGTGGCAGCATGGTCAAAGACAGGAAAAAAATGTGTCTCCAATAAAATGTTTATTTTTTTTACTGTTTAGTTTGAATATTACAATTTTTTAACTAGGACCAATTTGTTATAATTACTTTTCGTTTATTCGTAAAAATAAAAATCATCTCCAAGGTAATATAGAAAAATTTAAAAATAAACTGAAATTAAGGACTGTAATGTTGCATAAATTTTGAAAATGATCCAGAAGCAAGATGATCTAAAGGACGACAAAGTTGAGGCTGTATGAAACTCTTATATACTACGTTATGGAGCCTAAGTTGGGCTGTAAGGAAAGCAGAAGTTTTAAACTGCTTAGAGAAAAATGCTTGGACCCATTAATTGAAGCAGGCTGGAGATAACTAGAGATGTGAATGTTGAAAAAAAAAAAATCGGTATAAATCATATCGATAGTTTTTTAATATATTGAAATAGTAGTTCGATATATCGAAAAAAATTATTGATATTTCAGGCCTAGATATTTTAAATCTTTTAAAGGGACAAAAACACATCAATATTTCTGTGCTGATGTATTTTAAATATTGTAATGTTAAGTTCATTTCCAGCAGGATTTACATATCAAGAAATAGGCTATCTCCTAATCTTCTCCAATAAGTCTAGACTTCATTTTTTTAATTTTATAAAAATATCAACGATATTATTTATGCCGAAATTATCACAATACTATATTAATATTGTAAACTGATATCGATATCAATGCCGATATTATTAACTGATATCTATATTTTGCTTCCGATATACCAATCCGATCTACATCCATGATGTAACACCACACCACAAGTTTTTATGGTTCTTTGTTTGTCAAACCTGCTGTACTTGTAGAATTTTTTCTTTTTTTGACTCGGATTTCAATTCTAAAATTTTCGTATAATATATTGATATATCCAGAAAAAAATATCGATATATTGATATTTTTTCAACATTCTTGGAGAAGACCAGGACACAATCAGGATGTACAGTTTTTAAAAATGACCGAATAAATTACTTAACAAATAAACCTATATAAGCATTTGCACAGATTCATGAGATCTCCATAAATTTATTTTCATTTATTCAAAGATAAATAAGTAATCGTTTCACATATTCATTATGGATTCCTAAAAAATACATAACTTAAAAATAATTTCATGAAAACTAAAACTTTAATAAATCCTATCTAATTTAAATTTTTACTTACACAATTAAAATTAATAATAAATATAAAATGAAAATGAAATATAATGGTTTTAAAAAAACTACTAATTCTCGTCTATTTATTATTAAACAGAATATGTACATAAACACAAATTCGATTAACAAGGCTTTAACACATTTATTTTCCTAAAGATTAAATTAATGACTGTCCTTTTAAGTAAACAGGGAAATCCTGCCTTTCTTGAATGGTGCCCTTTCCTTGTCTGTCAAAGCAGCCTGGATATCGGATAAAGAAGGCAGTTTTTTCACATCACCCCGAGCAGCAACTGAAGGCTGGCTTTTCAAGAGTCTTGTAGCCACGCGCTCTATATCCTCCTTTTGGACATTTTCTACAAGTGTCAAAATAAAAATGATAAGCCAATATAGATATATAATTCAATAAATAAAATACATTGAATCAACAAAATATCATCGCTTCAGAGCAGAACTATCCTATCTCCAAATTTAACTTTTTCTGCTGTTTTTTAAACTTTTTTTGCTTTTTATCGCATAATAAAGTTGAGACTACTGCTGATTTAATGCAGAATTGGCCTACCTGTATCTATAATACTTAACTCTAAACTTGGCGTTGACTCCACATGGCACAATTCTTTTAGTTCACTTATTCTCATGATAAAAAAAAAAAAAAACTGTACCACTACAGGCGATAAGAGGTCTTGGGTTCAATACTTGATAAGGACTATATTGTTTCTAGTCCAACGATTGTGCAAAAAGTTGATTCGGCCAAGATCACGCTCAACAGCCAGGTTTTTCTCCCAATTAATAAACACACACAGAATAAATAATTATCTGCCACAGCCAGTCTCGAACCTGGGACTGGAAGATAGGAGCCCAGTGCCCAACTCACTGCCCAGTCAGAGCTACCCCACCCCTCATTCTCATGATATAGCTTTATTATTCAAGATTTCTGCCAAGTTTAGGGATATACATTTTTTAAATTGACAAAAATGATCTGCAAAGTTAAGGTTTAAGCTAGAAAATCAAAAATTTGATTTAGATATTCATATCATGAAGCGACAAAACAAAAAATTAAAAACCCTTTCCTTTAAAATTTAATTACCGCTGTTAAGCTACTTCTACTTCGAAGTGACAATATATAATATTGATGACCTCACCTATTTCTTGAATGAATGTGGCTGGTAATTTACGATGTCCGATAGCGAGAACTTGCCTGGCGATATCTTCAAACATCACTGGTCTAGATTCTAGGTTCATAAGGATCATCGATTGAAGCTGTGTTTTAGCTCGCTGAAAAGAAAACAAAAGATTTATCAGCAATAATTCTAAATAAATAAATATTAAGGAATAAAATTATTTTTAACAATTAGGTATATTTTTTTATTTTAGCTTTTATGTATTTTTTTATTTAAATTTTTATTACATGTTCTTAAAAAATAATATCTCTAAATGAAAAAATTATAAATTGAAAATGGTATACCCTAAGCTCAACTGAATCCACTTCTCCAGCCATTGCTGCCATTTCCCGAGTTAATACGTCAACTATACTTCTCACGTTGCTAGGGGGGGCACTGGCATGAATATAGAAAAGGCCAGAATCTGAATATGTCTGATTGTAGGCAGTTGCGTTGTACATCCAATGATACCTAACAGTCAAAGTATTACTTAAACATTTAGTAATCGAAATAAGCTTAAAAATAAATTTTATCAACTTATATAACATAAAATAAAATATAGTTTTATGACATCAGATAAAGGAAGCATTCTGAAAAGATGGACAGAACACTATCAGGCTCATTTCAAACAAGATGATGATGATAGCATAAAATATGAACAGTGAGCATGAGGGAGATGAGACGGAACGAAGAAAGGCGTACACTGGCCCTAAAGGCATAACTATCCTACTTCTTATAACCGTCACCCCATCTATGACCAGGATGGAATATGGGGAGCCTACTTAATATGAACAGTATGCCTCAGCCCCCACACGAAGAAGATGTGCTTGACGACATCACACAACTAAAAAATAACAAAGCCCCTAGGATCGATGGTCTGTAGGACATAATTCTGAGACACAATGGATCTTATAATAAAGGCATGGACAGAGGAAGTTATACCAAAAGAATGGAGGACTGGCATGATAAGCCTAAACTGAAAATCGGTGACGTTTCAGATTGCAACAACTAAAGAGCTATCACATTGCTCCCAACGGATTGCTCCTCCATCTTCTCTAACATGCTTAATAACAAGCTCCGTTCTTTTGCTGAGAGGGTGGTGGGACAACACCAGAGCGGCTTCACTAGGGAGAAATCCACCACCAACCAACTGTTCTCTCTACGACAGATTCTATAGAAGAAGAAGGAATTCAACTCCAAAAGTAAATATGCTCTTCATGGACTTTAAGGGAGCTTATAATAAGTATGTGGTGAGAAAACTTATATAAAGCAATGGAAAAACTTGGATCCCACCAAAGTTAATAAACTTGGTCAGAGCGACTATGATGAAGCCAGCTGCCGTGTAAGAGTGCAAGGAGACCTGCCAAATAAATTCAAATGCAAACAAGGCCTGAGACAAGGGGATACTCTAGAGTCCAATCTGTTTAATCTAGCTGTAGAAAGTTAGAATACAAACAACAGGCACTTTAGAGACAATAAGAATGCTAAAACTGGCATATGCCGAAGATCCTTGATGGCTATGACAGATGCTAGAGGCAGTAGCAGTGAAGATGGGACTTAAGGCCACTGAAGATTAGAACAAGTAAATGCCAACTGATAACTGTCAAACAAGTCCAACCATCCAAGTTGGTAGATACAACTTCAAAAAAGTTGAAAAATTCGAGTACTTAGGATCATTAGTGACTGCAGATAATGATATGAACCAGTTGGCACAAAGACTTGTTGCCAAAAATAGATTTTATTACGATGAATCATTTGCAAAGCCGTTTGCTACCATGATCTACAAAGCTGCTCCAGTACAAAGTACTTAAACAACCGGTTCTGACACATGGATGATGACAAAGGCCAGCAAGAGAAAACTATTAATTTTTGAAAGAAAGATACTCCGAAAGATATATGGCCTAATCACAAGAATAAGACATAATTACAAAGTGGCCAACTTATATAATGATGTGGTGAAGTATATCTGGACAGTAAGACTCACGATGGGTGGGCCACATTGTACGGGTGGAAGAGACCTCAACCTCAAAGAAGTTGTTCAGCATAGAACCAGATGGAATAAGAAAAGTAGGAAGGCTGAAGCTGAAGCTGAAACTTTTACAAACAACTTTTTAAAAAAAGAAAAGATTCAATTTTAACTTTGATTTTTTATTTTATTTTTAACGCATTAATTATGTATTGCAAATTTCATCATACTTATTGCTATATGAAATGAATGGGAAAGCAAATAAAAGTATTATAGCGATCAATATCAACCGACTGCTTTTCAAATTTTGCGAGAAAAAA
Source organism: Rhaphigaster nebulosa (assembly GCA_948150685.1). Classification (NCBI taxonomy): domain Eukaryota; kingdom Metazoa; phylum Arthropoda; class Insecta; order Hemiptera; family Pentatomidae; genus Rhaphigaster; species Rhaphigaster nebulosa. The sequence goes on from OX411306.1 coordinate 7,962,372, forward strand.
CATACGTAGGCTGAATTTCTAGAAACAACCATGAGTTATCAGGAAAAAAAACACTGTTTTTTTTTAATTGTCTCATTTCTTAAAGATTTTTCAAGTTGAAACCTGAATTCTGAAAACATTTTCAAAAAGCAATTAGATTCTTTTGCATTTCTATGCATCAATTATTTAGGAGGGGAAGAAGGAGAAATATCAGAACTTTAAACGAAGTAACCGATTAAATACAAAAATTTTTATTGTATATATTCCAAGTCCAAAGGGATGAAATTATTTTTCAGCAATTGACTGCATTGGTTAGAATTTGTCTCATTTCATTTAGACATCTTCTAGGAACAGCTTTTATTATTTTTCACACAATAATTTCATTCTTGTTAAAATGTTTTCGTAGTGAACTTGGTTTGTTTAAAATTTTTGAAGTAGTCATCACAATAATTACAAAATTACCTATTTTTTCTCCATTTCTTCCCTTACAAGGAGCTTTTCAAAAAATGTAATGTATAAACCTTCTTGAAGAAATTCTCTAAATGATAGTGAAAACCGCATCAAAATTGACCAGTTACTTTTTGAGTTTAGCAAACACAAACATACACAGGCTGAATTTTTATATATATATGTAGATAATAATTTATTGAGCCATTAATATAAGCAGATTGTAACAATATAATAAACTGGATAGGGCATGTGTCATTGAAATAATTTACAATGTTTATATCGCAGGAAGAACAAGAAGCCAATGAACATCTCGCTAAAAAGACCTGTTCAAGAGAGATACGACCAGTCATTGTTAACTGGCAGCCAATCGCTCTTAATCGACCGACATGGGAGAAATTCATTAAGACAACTCTAAATCTACAGGGTCTATTGAGTGAATAATCAAAAATAAACGATACAAAAACTAGAGAGATTTATAGCTAACTTACATCTATTTGCTTATCTTATTCTTAACAGTTATTTAAATTCTTGATTTTTAATCAACCATATATTTGAGGCATTAGTAATAACATTAATTGATTCATTTTTACCTGTTGAGAACATTGGTGTAGAGCCTTGTATACATTCCCTTGCCTGGGCCACCAGCGGAAAACGAGCCACCTCCTCCCATCATGACGGATAGAACGCAGAGCGGGATGAAGTCTGGATCAGTATGACTGCAGCCCTCTAAACCGATCACGACGTGAGCCAGTTCTGGCAGACCAGATGGCCCCATGTGTTGTGGTATTTTACACTCATCCTACAATATATTTAAATCAATGTTTATTTCTGAAAATAAAAGATTCTTATATGTTCGTCTTAGAACAATAAAAATATATATTTTTATTTTTTATGATAAACTATAGTTCCTCTTTTATTTTATTATTAAAACTTCATTTTATTCATAAAAGCCTAATTAATATACACAACCTTCCATTAGATATAAATAAATGATACACCCTTTCTATCTTGGCCCTGTATAAAATAAATTAATTAGGTGTAACATTGAACAAAATAGGCAGAGGAGTCCCATTTTAAAAGAAACAAGCTTTAAGTAGTACTATTCCAGATTTTATTTTTATGATATTCTGAACTACTATACTTATAGTCCAGGCGCGATAGAGTAAATATATTAAAAAGTAGTAAAAAAATTTTTTAAATGTTTCAGACAAAACCGTTATGTAGCAATATGGTAAAAAAAAATCATAAAGGTACCGAAAAAATTTGTTAAATAAAAATAAAAAATAGAGCGTAATAGCATTTAAAAATATGTAAAAATTGAGTTTTAAACAATTGAAGTCAGTCGACAACTTTTTTCCAAAAAAAAAATTAAAAACCGCGAAAAATAGCCATTTTATTACAGGCTTTAAGGCTTTAAATTATCGCAGTAACTTGTTTTGGGACTTAAATTGTGGCTTTTGTAAGTACCAATCTATGATAAAAATTATATGCAAAAAAAAAAATAATAACTTTTCCCGGAAATTGAAAAAATGTAAAAACAGGTGATCTCGAAAAAAGATTTAAACAAGAGCCAAAATGGTCCCAGAGCTATTTATCAATATGCTATTGGTTCCTGAGGAGTTTTTTCTACAACCATATTTTCATGAAATAAATATGAGATTACCAACGGCCACTATAGGCGAGGTAGCGGAGGGGAAGTGAAGAAGGGCAGGGGAAGGCTCTCTCCATCCCTCATCAGTGCTTGATGCTCGGCCATCAGAGATCTTTCCCCCGCCCTTCTTTGACAAGACGCTTCAAATACAAAATGAAACTTGTCATTTAGCCTACTTGACAAGTCATTCCATAGAAGTTCAACAGGATGATCACTTTTTTATTCCCACTGTGTATATACAATAACAATGTAACTTGATTTAAAAAATAAATAAATATATAACAGATATTTGTATGGTTATATATTATTTAGCTTGTTACCCATATTACATACTACTTGTAGCCACGCAGTTTCACCCGAGTTAAATTTGGATTGACACCTAAATTCCAAAATAACCTTTAAAATAATAATCTATATGTTGATCAGTCTTATTTGTTGTAGACATTTTGAAGGAACAGGGTCAGAACGACAATAAATTTTTATGCACAGCGATAAAGTTTCACTTAAATAAGTTTCACGTTTTCATATTTTTTCCACTTATCCTCCCACTTTACAAATTCATAAAATAATGTATTCACACTTATTAAAAAAAATTTAACTTAAAGAAAAGTTGGTAGACGAGGGTTCGGTCAATGAAGAAAAACAAACTACTGAGTGGAACTTAGTTTTTTATTGTGTCCCAATGTTTTGGCCAATGAAAGCCTTCATTAGGGCTAATTAAAAAACAGGATAACAAACTTTAAAGTATGAAAATTTAATAGTATAAAAAGCAAAAATATGTTAATAAAAATAGGTAGACAAATATATAATAGCAACTTTTTCTTAAATTACACCTACAATCAACAATATCTACACCAAAATAGAAAAGTTTCTTTAGTCAACTTGGTTCCAAGGGTATGAAGTTTTCATGACAATGAAACGTACGCAAGTTGGAGTCTTTTTCTTTCAGCAATCTATTTGCGATGCTATCAAGCCTAAAGTCTTCCTCAATAGATGGTCTACTTAATGTTAAAAGATTTTTTTAAATTGAAATTGTAGATCCCACATACTAACTTCAGCTTTATGTACTAGGTTATTACATAAGTTCTTGTGCATTTGTATAGCTTTATTTTAGATTATATATTTTAAACATTATTGAATACTACTCATCAAAGTATAGTCCATTGTTTTAAACTACTTTCACTCATCTTTCGGCCAGTAATTGGATTTGATGCTGTTATCACCCCTTTGGTTTTGAGACAAAGAATTCTTCACATCCAACTTTTACGTCCTCAAAATGATCAAAGATCCGACATCTTTTAAAAAATGAGCCATTGATCTAAACAAACCATAATCTGATGGTTCAATATCAAAGTGGGGTACTTGCACTCAAAACTGTAAAAACTCTGTCAAGCTGTTCACAGTAAAGGTTTGAGTCCACAGCCCGACCATCAGCTGAAAATGCAAAACACCTTCGAAGTTCCACCAAACCCAAAGCATCACTTTTTTCCTAAATAATCTAGGCGAACTTCTGGCTGTGCAGTTTATCTGGCCATACCCATTGCTTATGTTTACAAGGGTTTTAAGAAATATCCACTTTTCGTCACTTGTGATATTTTTTTCCAGAACCTGTCATATTTTGGATGTTGAAGCAAAATTTTCCATAACGACTCGCTGCTGGGCTTGGGCCTCTGTCAAGTCTTGTGGGTCAGACCTTGATCTTAAATTCCGTAAGCCCAGGTTTTTAAGATGATGAGCCACTGTGGCATTAGCAGCCCTTATTACGGCTGATAAATCACGAGCAGTTGCATGTGGGTCCTGGTTCACACATTCAAGAAGAACGTCATCATCGACGACCGATGGGCGACCTGAACTGGGTTCATCTGCAAGGCTCATATTCCCATTGTTAAAAAGCCTGAACCAAAGTGCGGCAATATTTCGATGGATTATTGACTCTCCTTCTATGGCACAAATTTCTTCGGCAGCTGCCTTTGCACTTAAACCTTTTTTCCAATAAAGTCTCAAAAGACCACAAAACACGATTTTTTTCTTCTGACATTGCATGTGCGTTTAAAAAATGTAAATGACCCCATAAAGCCAACTCAAGTCACAAGGAATTAAAGGATTAGTCAAACATTGGCATTAATAGTAGGAACAAAAACATTATTATAGGATTAATTAAGAGAGTTGAAATTAATGGTTGTGTTCATGCACAAAGACTTTTATAACAACCTAGTAATAGTATAACTTTATGACTAAATTAAATTTAAAAAAAAAATTAAAAAATCCTCACCATGACAAGACCTCCAGTATACTGAGCCAAAGAGGTATCTATTTTCCTTGGCGGCATGGCATCCCACGTAGGTGTCTTATCTCCAAAATGCCTATAATAAGGACAAAGCTACAATTTTTTGGCCAGACAATAACCCCAAATCGGTTTGGAATTAGATTTAAAAATTATGTTAACATCTTTATAATACTTTTAAAATAATATTAACAAACTTAATCTTTCTTATTAGGGATTGATAAATTATTTGCCACTTACATTATTTTGTTTTTATTTAAAGCTAGTTTTGAATGTTATACATTCATTTTCAGTTCTAAAATGATGGTCTTAGAGTATCTCTGGTCCTGTCAAGTGCTCAGTTACGTGTCTCTATCTTATTATTCTATTTCAATAGTTATTTACATACATTCCGGTTGAAAATTTATGTGGTTATTGTATATTCTCACTATACGACACACCAGTGAATTATTAATACACTATTTAAGTGAACATTATTAGAAATAGTGATAAAACTTTAAGAAAATTAAAAAGGATTACTTCGTCAGTTGAAGCAGTGGGGGACATTTTGTTTGGCAAGCATAATCCCCTTAGTCGCAGTATAAATAAACAGGTTTATACTATTATTATTACTTTCTTTCGCCATTTAGTTTTATTATAACCTATTTATAAAAATGGTTAATTGCAAAATTTGTAATAAATCATCTGGCCGAGATGACAAAGCTAGATTTGCTTGCGTCATCTGGCCGAGATGACAAAGCTAGATTTGCTTGCGTCATCTGGCCGAGATGACAAAGCTAGATTTGCTTGCGTCATCTGGCCGAGATGACAAAGCTAGATTTGCTTGCGTCATCTGTCAAAATTTTTTCCACATAAAATGTGTTAAAGCTGAATCTACGGACTTCGACAGCTCCAAAAACTGGACATGTACCGATTGCGAAGTTGCATCGCTACCAGCCAAAGAAAGCAGTTCAATGATTGACTTGAGGGCTCTCACGGAGGAAGTCAAGGAAATGAAGACGAAGCTTCAACCGATAGATGAGCTCAAAGAGATAAAACAAACTCTTCAGAAGGCGGAGCTTTCCTATGAAAATATGGAAAGATTTCAAAAAATAGAAACTCTCTTAGAGGAGCAAAAATACCAAGTGAAAAAATTAACACCAGAAAATAATTCCTTAAAATCGAAAATTTCCAATCTAGAGGGTCGTCTAAACCACGCTGAGCAAAATCAGCTTAGCTATACAATAGAAACTAGAGGTCTCCCGGAGAAGTCGGGAGAGACTGTTGTGGGCACAATACTTAGCGTCGGTGCAGGCCTGGACGTTAAGCTGAGCCCAGACGATTTGGACCACGTCGTACGGCTCAGGCCTAAACAAGAAGGAACCCCTGACCCTATAATCACACGATTTGTGAGACAAAGCGTAAGAGACGAGCTCGTGCGACAGAGAAAAACCAAAAGGGACTTCTCTACACGTGACCTGGGCTGGACAGATAACGAGTTGCACCGCGTATACGTCAGTGAAGCGATGACCCCCACTAATAAGCATCTCTACTGGCTGGCAAGACAGAAAAAAGGTAATATCGGAAATTAAATATGTATAGCTCAGTGGAGGTAGAGTCAGGTGCAGGCAATCTGATGGTTACCCAGCCGTAATTACAGGTAAGACTGGTGACTTAGATTTAGACAACTGAGCCTGGTATGCACATCACCTCAATGATGCAAACTTTTCATTTTTCTATATTGAAATTGTTCTATTTTTTTTTATTGAAGACATTCTATAGGTTTACTTTGAAGATATATTATTTTTTATATCGACTATATATTATTTTTTTATATTAAAGATGCCTTATCTCTTTGTATGGAGGATATTTTACTTTTTCATATTGAAGATATTTTATTTATTTTTATTTGCTACGTTTATTTTTACTTTATTATCACAGATAAGTTGCTATTTTTTGTTTACTTACAGACTTTTTCTTTCTCTAATCAATGTTATTCATACTTTTTCTTTTCATATAATTTAATTATTGTTGATAATCTATCTTTATATTCTTTTCATGTTAGAAATCTATCATTATGAATGTCTTAATTCTTAATGTATATTCACATTCTATCAAATCTTAAAATTGAATACTGTATAAAAAGTTGCTATATCCTATTCCTCAACATCGATCCTTCTCCTGCTATTTTACTACCTCACACCCACAGTTATGACTTAGATCCTAACCTCCTGTCACGTTAATGCACAATCCCTTATTGCCCACTATGATGAATTTCAACAATATTTCCTTGATCATTTTTACCACATAATAGCCGTATCGGAAACCTGGCTAAAACCTTTTATCCCTTCTTCTCTAGTACTCCTTTCATATAAATCCCTTCAACCTGACCTGGATATATTCCACTGGGACATCCTATAATTCTATAGATCCCATGGTTTCCACCCTTACCTCAAACCTACAATCTGTATTAGACATTCATGCTCCCCTTAAAACCCGAACCTTACGCCGTCCCACTGCTCCTTGGCTAACCCCTGAAATAAAGCAAATGATAAGAAGAAGAGAAGCAGCAAGACGCAAATTTTGTCGCACCCGTTTTTCAGGTGATTTTGCGTCTTTCAAACAGCTGCGCAATGAAACCCAATCCGCAGTCCGATGTGCCAAATCCCTCCACATCCATTCTACTCTTTCCAATGCTCCTGATTTCGAATCCCAGAATGGAATATCCTTCGAAAACTATCCGTACCAGAATCTAAAAACCTGAGTTCTTTCCCAGTCGTCCCAGACGATCTCAATAACTATTTATCTTTATTTATCTTATCCTCTGCTTCCAGTCCTTCACCTGCTGCTGATATTGAGCATCATCCCTGTTCATTCCCGCCATACCCCTTCTCGGTCTTCAGATTTATATATAACGGCCCACCGATTCGCACGTTTTGATAGATCTTTTCTTATCCGATCATCATCTCTATGGAGTTCCATTTTATCTTCCATCCGTTGCTCCAATACTCTTCCCACCTTTAAATCCCGTCTATTCAGTCACTTCATGTCCATACAGCTCCAAAAGATTTGTAAATAGGTACTCCTTATTTTCAACTAAAATTTGCACCCAATTATGTATTAATGCATTATTTTTACTTTTATTATTAATATAAATTTATTCTCTTTTACTGTATTTATTTTTAATGTATTGATATTGCAAGTTTATATTTATTCTAAACTCTAAGAGTTTATTTTTCCATTAAGGTTTAAAAGTTATGTCATTATTATTTATTATGATTTCATTTTTTTTCTTATTTGTTTATTTATGCTATTATTTACTCAATATCATATTCTTTTTTGTTCTACTCTAAGGCTCTAAAGCTAAACTGATTTTACATTATATTATATTATTATATCATATTATTCTAATATTCTAAGGGACATGTCCCGGAACAAATAAAGAATTTATTATTATTATTATTATTAAAAACACACAAAAATTCAAAAATAAGCAATTCAAAATACAGTTTGGTATTATTATTCATATTAAATTAAATGTAATATAAATTAGTATTATAAAAAATTTAGGAATTATGAATTTAAATAAGACAAGAAATCAAATACATGTTGGTACTCACCAAGGTTTAAATGGATTATATCAAACCGAAAAGTTTGTACTGGTTTCTTCTCACAACTAGCAATGAAAGAAAGATGGAGTGTGTATAGGTAAACGGTTTAAGGATCGGGGTTTTTCCAGTAATTCTGGTGAATAATTGTTTTTTCTGTTATAAATGGGAATAAATTTAAGATTGGACTATTGCAGATATTTATTAGATCATTTAAGCAAAAATCTGGATTGGATTTGAAGGATTTTGTTATTTCAAGTGCTTCATATATATTTAATTTGAGGCTGTTTTCAAAGTGATGTATTAATTTAACTCCTGAGTCTTTGATGAATTTATGTTTTTTTTCATTTAAATGAATCGCAAAGTTGGAATTCTCTGTCTTATTATTCTATGCACAAATATGCTCCTGTAATCTCTGATTTAGAGATCTTCCAGTTTTCCCGTGCATTTGGCTGCACAATCATTACAATTTAGTTCGTATACTCCGCTTTTTTGGAAAGGATCTATTTTTTTAGGAGAACGGAAATATGAAGATAGGGTTTAATCCTAGTTTTTTCAATTCATTTCCAACTTTGGTGGATATGGGGCCGTAATATGGATTCAAGATATAACGTTTCAGGATGGGCCTGTCTTCGGGGGTTGTTGAATAGATATCATTAATTGTAGTGTTTTGTATTTTTTTTTTAAATGTGATTGATAGTGGTTTTATTGTACCCGTTATTTTTTGCTATGAAATATATTATTTCGTTTCTTTATTATAGTTCTTTTCATTTAATGGTATGTTCAAAAGATGGTAAACCATCCTATTGAAGGCTCCAATTTTAATAGCATGATTTACCGTCTTTTGAACGAACCATCAAATGAAAAGAACTATAATAAAGAAATTGAAATAATATATTCTATAGCAAAAAATTAAATTCATAATTCACAAATGTTTTATAATACTAATTTATATTACAATTATTTTAATATGTATAATAATACCAACTTTATTTTTAATTGCTTATTTTTGTATGTTTTTAGAACTGAAGATGAATGTTTAACACTCGAAATTAGTTTTCAATAAAAACAAAATTATAGAAGTGGCAAATAATTTATCAATCCCTAATTAGATTGATCCTTCTATACCACCATGCGGATGTCAACTGATTAATCTTTCTTGTCTGTTGGAAATACAGACCTTTGGCCACGTAATGTGGTATATTTATAGACATCTGTAATTTGTGAGAATCATAATATTGAGCCGCTAATTCCCAGTATGGCTGGTCTCTGAGGATAATTAAACAAAAAAAAAACTTAAAAAGAGGAGGTCACAATAATACTAAAAAATAATATTAAAATAAATAAATTTGTCAGAGCCCAAATGGAGAGTCAGCCAATCTACCATTCATGTTGCTGCTGCAGGCAACTCATGATTTGAAAACGGGCCACATCAACTTCAGTCAAAGTCTTCACTTCAGGAAAAGCCAACTTTGAGGGGGTAAGGTAAAAAAAAACATGAGAGATCCATAAATTATGGATATGCAGAGAGTCTACTCAAGGATATATTTGTACTTTCCAAAAAGAAAAAGGATTACCAGGTGAAAATAAATAAAACGGTAATCTTCAAAGTTTCTCAATAATTAAAACATTGATATACAAATATAAGACAATATGAAATCTGGCTTTAAATAAAAAAATTTTTTTTTAAAGAAATTGAAATTTAAACAGACCCTATTACTCCATCTGCATCAGTTGGCTGAAGAAATTGTGTCCTTTTTTTTCCCTTACTATCTGCTTTAGAGAGGCTTTTCGAAACAAACCAGACTAAATCTGTGTCCGTGTCTGTTTACTAAAAGCTATTATTAATAGAAGTTGAAAACAATGCAAAGTAAATGATATGATGCCAGAGAAAATAAAACTGTCCACTCATGAGACATGTCCATTAAGGGAAGTTCAACTATAATCTGTATTTTCATATCATATTATATAATTTATTATGTACTATAATCCGGAACTTTTTGGAACTTTTAAGTGATTTTTTTATTGTATTATTTTTTTAAATGTTATACAATGTAGTATTTGTATATCATTATGTAAATTTTGATTGTATTCTTTTCTAGTTTTATTAAATTTTGTAATTTCAATAGAAACTTACATTTCTAAATTCCAATACCCTTCTTTCTTTCTTGTTTAGGGTGTCTAGCAAAGTAGCTTGAAGAAATTCCCTGACTTTTCCATATTTTAAGCAAGTTATCCCTGACCAAACAGCAAAATTTACTCAAACCGATAATATTTGTTACCTCACTTAGGTAAATACTAATGAATTTAATATTAATGAGTATACATTATTCAATACCATCATTTTTTAACCATTAAAAGCAGTTATAAAATGTTGATACAGGGTAACTTTATTTCGGGAATAGGACTTTTATAAAGTTATTTATTGGACACTGATATTAAAAATAATAAACCAAAAAATGTTCCAAATATTACATACTGGCCTATTATTATTTATTTGTAAAATTTATTATTAGCTATTAATAACATTATTAAATGATTTAAAAACACTTTATATTCATTCTCTATTTTCATAAATTGCTGATATATGGGTGTTTGAAACATCTGATACAAAACATCATTCAGAGGATCATTCTGTGACTATGATTCAAATCTTAAAAAAAAAAAATCAGCCCAGTAGTCTCAGAGAAAAGGACAGGGAACGGACAAAGGATGAAGGAGGGACCATGGTGGTCCCTTGGCCTTCCTACTTTGTTTGGAATAGGTTGATAACATGTAAGGTAACACGCCCTATCTACCTTAACTGGAGCTAGCAAGGACCTTAAATCCCACATAAAAAAAAGACAGGGGACTGGCGTGGGATAGATTATGGATGGATTTTTTTTTTTTTATTCTACCTATCTTGAAACGTGAAACCTCAAATTATGAGAAGTGTTAACAATTTTTTTTCTTGGTCAATAGCAAACGTTCATTATTGAAAATAATAAACCAAATAGATACTTATTGTTTCTTAATAGTTACATGTTGTATAAAATCTGTATGCCAAAAAACTGTAGATTATGGGCATTTTTGAGTATGACCAAGAAATTTCACGGCTGTTTTCCCGTATTTTTTGTCGGATTCCCAGAATTAAATAACTCTCTGGTCGCTAGACACCCTGTTGTTGCTTAGGAGAAAATCCGATTAAAGGTAAACTATTTCGAAAAAGAGAATGGCCGACAATACATACCTGATCAACTTCTTGAGGGTTTATTTCAAGGTAATCTACAATTTTAAGTTGGGTAGCACGGTTATTATATGTCATTCATAAAAAGTGGATTTCATAGTACAGTAGAATCCCGCTTAAATGATGCTTTGGATTAAATGGCAGTAAAAAAAATATTAAAAAAAAAAATTTCACAGAGGTGACTAGTTTTAGGATTTACGCTATCATCAGGACTAAATTATTCAAACTAAAAGATCACTAAGGGTGTAATCATAGTGCACCGTGTCCCACTTCCCACTCGACCACTTAAACCATGGCAGATACCTGCGAGATGTAAAAATAAATAAAATAGCTGACTTTGTGACGACTATAAAAAACAGAACAATCTCTTGTTCACTTAAATTAAACTTGTATCTAAATACAAATTTTTATTTAATGTTAAAATTAAAAGGTTTAATAAATTTAACTTCACCATACCAATATACATATCACCTATAAATTAATTAGTCGTTTTTTCCCCGAAAAAAATAGACTATTGCAGTGGGTCGAAGGTCGGCAGTGAGCGGCGGGACTGCGATTTCTATCCGTTTCATAACCCCTAGAGCACGATTATGGAAAATTTGGAGATGTCTGAAATATATTTATATATATTTTTTTTTCCCGCTACATTTGAGCACCTCCAGCGGCCCCCTTTGGGTCAAATGAGCTGAAATTCGGTATGTAGGGCTTTCTTCAAGGCAGAACGATACCATTAAAGAATGGGTAAATTCCAGTCAAAATTTCAGGTATGTTTACCTGAAATTTCGGCGTTTTTTAAGATTTGAGCATCGCTACAGCTCCACCATATTAGTTTATAGGGCTGAAAATTTGTATATGAATTGAGTTAGTGTCGGGGAAGTATCCTTTGGGGGTCTCGACTTGGTCCCCCCACTCCTCTGGGTTTTCCGATTTTTTAAAACATTTGCGCACCTTTAAAGTCCCTCCAAGTTGAGTTAGGGAGCTCAATACCTGTTGCATTCCAAAGGAAATTAAATTAACTATAAAACAAAAGAAGTTTCATCGAAATCGGACGGCTATTAGCAAAGATATGGCTATTTCAACTGTTTCAATGCCTTATTAATCGTTTTTTCCCCGAAAAAAATGTGTCATTTTCTGTAAATTGTCATTTCATATGTAAATTTTGGTATGTTAGGGGACTGCCTTTTGTGGAAAAATACGACTTTAGTGACGGAGTTCTACTGCTCATGGATGTTTGTTTTTTTATTATATTTTAAATTTCCTTTTTATTTTATTATTTTGATTTTGATTTTTATACATCACATTAGCCGGCTCTCCCGTTTTACCGACCATGCCTCCGTCCTAAGGGCAAGCAGGTTTCTACTGTATGTTGTTTTCTGTGTGTTGCAGGATAGTATAATCAATTTTAATTCAATTCCTAAATAACATCGAATGCGCTTCGACATGAGCTTATTTAATTGAAACCATGCAATAAATGATAAAATACTTCATAATATATCCAGACCAAAGTAAAAGGAAACTAATTTGGAGGAAAAAAAAGTTCGTCTCAGGAAAAGATATTCATTTGCCTCTGCCAAACGAGTGTTAATAGACAAACTTTTACGACTACAAATGAATTGAATAAAATTAAAGTTAGAATATCACTCCAACTGAAATCAGAGGCTACTAAAAATACTTCTAAATGTGAATGAAAATTTAATGAGTAGGAAAAACAAAATGTATTATGTTATAAGCTTACTTTTGGACAGATTCTACAAGCTGTTTATGCTCGAGGCCAACACCAGCGACAACCATCCTTGATGGGGTAAAATGGTTCTTCATGAATGTCAGGATTATATCCCGCTTGATAGCTTTGATGTTCTGTTCGGGGCAAATCTTTGGTAGGCCAAGTGTATTACTTCGGTATGCTGCCTGCAATAAAATTAAAACAGCATAACTTAAATATATCAATTTTGACTTAGAACATGGGAAGGAAAATATTTCACTTTTAAAAAAATTATCCATACGTAACAAAATATATCTTTTAACACATCATCATAATTTTAATGACTAATATTATTTATAATTTTAACTTATGCTTTAGCATCACCAAGAGACATGAATCGGTGAATGCCACGATAATTGTCGATGTATAGAAGTATAGAGATCAACCATGCGTAATTCCTCACAGTTAATCTCTCATAATCAGCTGCAAAGCAACTCATACAAAATAACGGTTACCCCATTTCATTCCAGGTCAAAACCTTATAGGAAAAACTTCAGGATTTCAGCGACATCTTCATGAAAAGTAATCAGAGTTGTTTTGCGATGATTTCTCTTACCATTTATATGAATTCTGTTTTTTTCGGGAAAATAGGGAAACTGAATCAAAACAGCAGAAAATTGGTTTTATAATTGGTCTCTACACATTGCGGTCTCTACACGGTATTAGGGGTAATGAGAAATCGGACGAACTGGCTAATGCTCAGTCCTTTCAACAGGCAGATGCAAACTTTTCCATTGATGAGGCTAAGACCATTAATAAAACTGACAAAACAAAGATGGACTACTAAAACATCTTCATAGTAATCTTCAAAACACTTACCATAGATTAAACAGATTAGAACAAGTTTTCAAATTCAGACCTCGGATTAACTATAAAAAACTTAAAGCCCATCTTTATAAAAAAAATCAAAATAGTATAAACAGTCACATGTGCAAATGTGGCAGAGGGAAACAAACAGCTGAGCAAGTCCTTCGGAGTTGTATCCTACCTCAAGATGCTAGAAGGCAGACTTGGCCCGAACCATAAGTGTTGAAGACTAAATTCTACGGGACAGTGAAAGTCCTCAGGAGAACCGCTGACTTCCCAGTTTTATCACCCGACACGACCATCTAATCTGGGAATAACAAAGAAGAGATGTTTTTAGCACACTACAAAGGAATATCGAAATCCATGAACTCACTGAGAACGATTTCCACATGCAGATGAAATAAGAGAACTACTTGTACATCGAAGCTTTAGTGTACAGATGGAAGGCTAGCTCAGTTTAATCTTAGGCCCCAAGGTGGCAGAACCCTGCAAGAGGAGAAATTCCTTAGACACCACTGAAGAGAAGAAGAATTAAAAACCAAACATATGTTTACTAGCAGGATTAGCATAAACTAATATAATATATATCTTTATAATATTCTATCATAGCTGAAATCCACAGTGCCAATAAAATATAATAGCATATAGTTTATGGCAATAATCTAAGAAACACTACCAGGTAGATCCGTATAGTTTCTTTACCTTTCCTATTTGGTGCATAATTAGGTATATTTCAAGGTCAGAGATTGTCGTTCGAGAACAAAACCTACAGAACGAATTTTGAAATATAAGCATACCAATGAAAATCCACGTGCACATGTGTTTTGAAAGATAGTTGATGGAATTTGATAAAATTGATACTGAACCATTTTTATACAAATCCCAAACATCCCTCCAAATTTGGGCCAAATCTATCGGACAAGCTGTTTTTGAAATATAGATGTGTCGAGTTAATACATTTGGCATGCGTAAGTGAAAGTAGTAGATTGACTTTGGTAAAATTGATACTGGGCCATCAGGTACCAACCTATATGATTGTTTCTAAAGGACAAACATTTTTTTTCACTTCCTACATGAATACAAAGCTTCCTTGCCTTCGGTAAGAAGGAAGCAAAATCAAAAGATTTTAAAGTTTTCCTGATAAGTATACATTCTGATTTAGTTATATAAATGCATTTTCCTTCCGCAATCTTTGCCATTAATTAATTAATTTCAACAATCTGTGTAAAACGAGTATGTTAAATCACTCACAGCATGAATCTTATCCATGAGAAGAGGTTCCTGTTCGGGTCGTGACATCAGATTCTCCAACTCAAAAGTTATATATTGCGATGCTAAGTCAACCTGTAAAATAAAAATAAAATAAATCAAATTTAAACATCATTTGTAGAGGGAAAATCCTTTTTATATTAGGATGATGTGGGATAAGTGTGTTTTCGGGATAAGTGCGTAATTGTCTTGTTTAATCCAAGCTCTCAACTGGTAAGAGGGTCCATTATGAAGCGTGAAGCCTAAACACTGATGTATCAAAAATCAGCTACAAAAGTTCGCTAAGGTGAACTATAACGAATTGTAAAACTATTAGATCCAACCTGTTGATAAAGTTGCAGTACTTTCAACTTTTGTAGTACAGCTATATCAGTGTTCAATCTACCAGTAGGCCTCTTTTTTTCTTCTTTTTTTTTTGCCGTATGCGGAACATACAGAAGCTGTTCTTCAAAATACTTTGTGATTTACATTTCTCCTTGAGTTTTTTTATTTTTTAACCGCTTGTCCGCAATCACCCAGCAAAATATGATAGTAGTGCCAAGTGCAGACCTCTGTAGTGTGACAAGTGTGCGTGGTTTACACTTGCGCTTGCTATTATGTTTTGTTGATGCAATTATGGACTAGCGAATTAAAACAAAAATTGAATAATTAATAGTTGTCCATAAAAATTATATGAAGGAATGAGATTTTACAATCCTGTAAAATCAAACTCTGTAAAATTTAGTGCGCACTTGTCCCAGATCACCCTACATAATATTAATACCTCTCGACGCTCAAAAATTAGAAACTTTAACTTTTTTATTTAAGATCTAAAAGTGATCAAATCTTGATTTAAAAAAAAAATATATTTTAACCTTCATTTTGATGGAAAAAAAATTGTTTACACAGGAAATTTTTAGGCAATCTATCTTCCAATTGGTAACTTTTATTATCAATTATTTTATATTGTTAACGTTTCGGGGCATTGATCCCAATCTTCAGAACTACAAACAATATTTTCATATTACATCAAACATTTCATTTTTTCAAATCCTTAGTTATAAAATGAATTTTATAACCAAAAATTTCCTAATTAATTTAGAAAAAAACTTCCTACTAAAATTTATTAAATATCTATAATTATTTACACAAAAAATAATGATTAAGAATGTCGAAAAAAAAAAATTTATATATGTTCCACTTCTGGGACAATAGTAGAAAAAAGATTAAGAGACAAATAACAGACCATCAAGTATGCTAAACCATTAGAAGTCAGACTAAAGCAAGTTTGCTCTACTGAAGTTTATTAAAGGACTTTATATGTTTAGTAGGATATTCAATTATCTCATGTAGATAATATTTAATATCTTACAAGAATTTTAAGGCAAATAAAAGAAAAAGGAAGTTTTGAAAAAAATAAATAAATAAATACCTCCTGATGAGTAACTAGTGGCTGAAGAATTACTTCACTAAGAATATTTACTACAGAATCGTAGCCTCTCCTGTCAGCTGAGCTCGCATAGATGAATGTATCTCTTAAAAAAATGTTTAAAAATTAATTAAATGTATTAAAAATTGTATTAACAAACTTTATTCATTTAAATTAATAAACTATTTTTGATACCTGGATGAATGTATTAATTTTATAATTAACACTTGTATGCCCCTCCTCAGTGGAAGCCCCTCTGCAACGGATAAATCTGTCAGGCCCGTGGATGTCTATCATAGAAAAGTTTCACTGTATCTATATGCTATATACTATATACTAGCTATTATTAACTGAATAAGTAAAAATTATCATAAACGCCTTTTATTGATTCATCATTTTTCTCATTATTTTTTATACATATATACACTTAAACACTTACTTTTTTCTCTCTCTTTGTTTATTAGTTTACTTAAACTTCAATTCTAGTCTTCTACTGTCTATTTCAAAGTCATATTTCTGATAACATATCATTTGATTTTAAGAATTTGAAAGATATTGACGTATTATAATCTCTGTTGGTTGTTGATTAATCAGGGTTTAATCCAAAATTATTGAAGTGTGATGTAAAATATGAGCAATCCTGATATGAATAATAAATATGAAAAATCATTAAAAAAAAAAAAATTATAGTCGAATTGTTGATGTTATTAATTTCAATATCTGTTTTAATTTCTAATAATTATATTGGTACATATGTTATATTTGTAAAGATTCCGCCTGATAATGAAGTAAAAACCATGAATTTTCTTGTTTGAAATAATGCTTGGTTCGTAACACTTTACTTATACCATGCATTATCAGAGGTCGACTAACACTCCATGAGCAAATCGTACCCGAAGTTGTCCGAAAGTAGACAGAGGCGACCAGTATCTGATAATTTTTACTTATTCAGCTAATAATAGCTAGTATATAGTATATAGTATATAGATACAGTGAAACTTTTATATGATAGACATCCACGGGCCTGACAGATTTATCCGTTGCAGAGGGGCTTCCACTGAGGTATGCCCCTCCTCAGTGGAAGCCCCTCTGCATTTTTTTTACAACATTAAACAAAAATGAATGAACAAACTTTAGCTATAATAGAGTAGTACACATTTCAAATCTTTGTGACAAGGAATGAAATTACCAATTATAACATATATAAATAAGTGTAAGTTCTACTTACCTTGATGCAAGGCAGTCACAAATCCCACCATGTTTTTCTAAATAATGCAATATACTATCTTTGCTTTTAAACTTGACAGTTGACTAAAATTTAAAAAAATAAAAATTTTAATGATTTGGTTTGAAAATTGCCTTCATATTGAGAATTCAAATTCATAGATAAACAATAAAATACACGTTAGTCTAATATTACATTGCAAAATAAACTAAAACTTAAACATCATGTAATTAAAAAATCAGAAATAAAGTACAACATTGAAATTATTTACAGTTTTACTTACATGAAAAGCAATTTTCTCTAAGAAATGGGAAATTCCACTTGGATAGGCAACTTCAAACCTAGGGCCAGATTCAATGATAACTAAAACATAAAACAATAAATGAAGAAGGTTGAATTATAACTAACTGTTGTCTAATGAAAAATAGTTAACCTCCAATGGTGCAAAATTGTCCAAATCTATTCTCCGATGCAACCCGCAATCCATTGGGCAAGGTGGTAACTTCAGTAACATTATCTTCTTCTCTTGTAGTTGCATATCTGGCTTTTTTCAGACCTGGTAGAGGTGTAGATAATGGGGGTTGTTCAAATGAATTTATTAGAGGTTCAGAAGCCTTTGAAGATTTGTGCCTTACAACCAATGGTTGACACCTGTTTAACAATGAGACTATATATAACTTAATTCACAGATGGTAATCACAGAAAAATATTGATGTGATTCAGCAAAAGAGATGTCAAACCAACGAAAACTACCTTTTATTCCTAAACAAAGTTTTTCCCAGCTCTCGAACACATGATTCCACACCTCCAATCATCACAAATGACCTTCTACCTGTAAGTGAAAGAAAAGTACTATAAAATACGGGAATTTGACCTAATCATGGAAAATGTAAAATTCCGGGATAGTAAAATCCGATGTTATAAAGCCTTTGGGGTGAATCAGGTTATGTTAGGTCACATGTTAACATTTCAAGGTCTTCAGTGATTCATGTACTAAATTTGTGGTTAAGCGCAATTAATCCCAAATAAAAACTAGATTTTTATAATATAAAAATGTATTTAATTGTCTAAATAAAACTTGATGAATACCTCTGTGATTACATGGTAGCCCCCTCCCCTATTTCAAATTATTATTCTCATAAAATGAAATCAGTTCTTATTATCAATCCTATTATTCGCATTAAATGACTAAACTTTATAACATTAACTGTATGATTTTTAAAGACCGTCAAACTAAAAATTAAAATTTATTTGTCGGTTACAAACGAATTATTTGTTTGATTTTCAAATAGATAAATGAGTAACCAGCATGAAAATATTATTATATAGTATCAGGTGTTGTGGGTTATTTACATATGTATGCGGAATAGCTCTATGGCAATACAATGAAAATAATTAACTGATAATCAGGGAAAAAGAACAACTTGTTTCAACAATTATTGTTGTAACAAGTTGTTTTTTAGAATTTTGTACGCATTTTCGAAGTGGTGCTATTGGGTCTTTTGCAGATTAGTCCCACCAGTTATTTTTAAACAGGAAAAGTATCTGTTATTGAAAAGTATCAGTTATATTTGAATCAATGTTGCTATTCTTCTATTATATAAACATCTGTTAACAGATTCATTGAGGTAGCAAAACGAACTCCTTTAGGTTATACTCCAATTTGAATAACTACGGGAGGGAAGCCTTTAAGTTTTATCAGGAAGCTGGGATTATTCATAAACAACGCTTCTGTAATAAAGGACACCTAATGAAGCTCGTAGAAAAAAATGGTGCTTATAATAGGTGGAGGTGTTATGTACGTTCGTGTATGGGAAATGAGAATGGAATTCTCTCCAATACATGGTTAAAGCATACAAGATTACCTTTAACCACTTCCATATAATTTATTTATTCCTGGTGTGATGAGTACACTACCACAAAGTACTGTGCTAAATAATAAGGTATGGCAGAACATACTATAACGGATTGGAAGAATTATCTGCAGGGGGTTTGTGCAAG
The DNA here is from genome assembly GCA_948150685.1 of Rhaphigaster nebulosa. Classification (NCBI taxonomy): domain Eukaryota; kingdom Metazoa; phylum Arthropoda; class Insecta; order Hemiptera; family Pentatomidae; genus Rhaphigaster; species Rhaphigaster nebulosa. The sequence continues at coordinate 7,982,021 of OX411306.1, forward strand.
CAACGTACTGAACAATCCAATCAAAATTGGAGGGCCTAGAACAACTGTCGAGATTGAAGAGTCGTGCTTTATGCTGGGAGTATATTTCCCCAATAATGGGTGTTTGGAGAAATATGTCGCGAGACGAAGGAGTGTTTCCTGTACGCCGTTCCAGACAGAACCTCATCAATCCTCCTTAACACTTAACACTTAATACTAGTTCCTTGTGTTATCTAGTGGTATTTTAAGATAATAATTACATTGTTCGCTGTATGCGGTTATGTTTATGAGGTATTATTGCCTTCATTTATTTCATTGAATGTGCCACTCCCAGGAGGTGTGTTGGCTTTATATTGCCGATTTTTCAAAATGGCAGCCTTATATTTTTAGCTTTTTAGCCAATAAGTCCCAAAGTATAACAATTAGCTTAAATATGTAAATTAGTAAAAATTAAAGAATTAAATTGCGCAAAATTTTAGAACATAAGTAAAAAACTTATTCTTATGTGTAAACAAAAATTGTACAAACCTATTTCAATTTTATTTTATAAATAATATACCTAAGCATAGAAAATATTTCATAGAGTGAGGGCCCCCTTATATCCACGGTTGGATAATGGGATACTATAATGGGATGGATATTTTTAAAGTAGATCCTTGGATGAACCCCCCTCCATTCCTTCCGAAACGAAATCCAGGCTACGCTACTGTATACAGAGTGTACATGATAAAAAACAGGACATTTATGGTACCTCAAGAGTAACAAAAAATTTCATATGAATCATGGCCCGATTCCCGATAAGAAAGCAGAAAATTTAAGCTTTGGTTTATTAAGAGGACATCCGTAAGGCTCTAACGGAGAGGCATCAACGAAGGACTAATGCTAGCAATAATGAGCCTCAAAGGGAATACCCTAAATGTAGTAAGGACATCCAATTGTTACTCCAAAGAGTTTAAAAGCAATCTTGGGATAAGACAGGGTTGCGGCTTGAGACCTCTTCTGTTTATTCTATTCTTGATTCCACTATATCTCAAGCCAAGATCCCGATGAGAAGTTTCTATTTGGGATTTAGGTATTTAAATAAACTTACCTATTCCTTGATGGCCTTCGCAGAGGATATGGTAATACTTGCCAATGACGATAGAGATTTGATCCATAATATTACGATTCTTCAAGATGAATTAGAGAATATTTAAATAAACCCTGACAAAACAAAGGTAATGAGAATTGGCAGGGTGCCTCGGCGAGAGATGAGAGTTATAAGAATTAAAGATAAACCCATCGAACAGGTTAGAAGTTTTAAATATCTGGGAGCCCATCTGGTTGAGAATGGAATCATCAACAATGAGATCTGGGAGAAAGTTAACTCAGCTTGAAAGATGCTCTATGCTGTAAATAGAAACTACCTGAATAAAAGAGAAGTCTCCAAGGACACCAAATTGAGGGTGTGTAAGCAGACATTTCTCCCCATATTAACTTACTCCTCCGAATCATGGTCACTAATTACCAAGCATTAGAGTAAAATTCAAGCTTCCGAAATGAGATTCCTAAAAATGATAGAAGGGAAAAACAGATGAGACCGCATTCGTAACACTACCATTAGATCAAATCTAGGAGTGGAAACAGCAGGAAAAGTTATTGAAGAAAACCGTTGAAGATGGTTTGGGCACGTCTTAAGAATGGAAAACAACAGGCTGGCCAAGACAACATACGAGGCTAAGGTTGACGGAAGAAGATCCAGAGGAAGAAACCGACATACACCTGGGAAGAAGGAGTGAAGTAGTACTTCGTGAAGAGGAATCTGGAATGGAACAGAAGAAGGGAGATGGTACGGTGTGGTTCAGGCTGTACAGAAGGACACCTCACACTGCATGAGCGGTAGAGAGGAATGATTATGTTGATGATGATGACGTTTTTCAATATTAATATTAATTATTTTGGAACAGGAATGTTTCCTTGAAAAAATAATATAACCATACGATTCACAGTCAAAAAACACATAAAAACCATGTGTCATGTTGTATATCAGAAAATGAAAAATATTGCACTTAACGCACTTTGCGCATTTCTAGGGCATTTGAGGCGTAATATTAGAACCCAAGGGATGTGTGAACATTCTTCTTAAATTTTAACGTAGACCCCGAATATGAAATAAATATAGAGATTCTAATATGGAAAAACAAAGCTGGTATTTGTTGTGATTGCACTATACATTTGCGTAAGTAATTTTGATTTAAAAAAATATAACATGACAACAATTTCTCAGCACTGAAATACGAATAATTTGAGACCGAATTCGGGTCCCTAGAATGCTCATTGGTCGAGTTATAGAGAGAAACACCGCGATGCGGAGCCATCATCCTCCTCCAGCCTAAGCCTACCACATATCTGACTATTCCCGGGCGACAACATGCAGTTTCTTGGTCAGCAGGACGACGCCCTGGACTAGAATCAAAAGAGAAACCGCGGTGCCTGACTTTTGCATACTCAACCACACTCACCGCTTAGACTAAATAGCTAACCGTTGTATGGTAAAAGTTTTCCAAACTTAACATCCTTATTTTTTTCATTGTGTAATCGAAATAAGAAAGGACAGTTTATATAATTAAATAATAATTTCTAAATAAGAAATTTTTAATTTGTAAAGGCGAAAATAATCGATTGCAGCCGAATCTTCTCATTTTTTCTCTCGATTTTTTATTTCTATGAAAATTTAAATTATAGGGTTTTATGGGACGAAAAAAACTAATCTAACTTGCTTTTTGCTAATATAATTTTTTTTAGCCAACTTTACAGGAAGCGTCTTTTAATTTTTGTGATATTTTATGCAATTGAATTCATTTAATGCAATGGGGACAGCAATATTTTTTCTTATTTTACACAAAGAACAAATCGATTGGCATACAAGAACTTTGAAATCCAAGGCAGAAATCAATAATATAAATAATTGTTTAAATTATATAACATATTTTGTCTAGGCTAGTTTTTTGTTAGTTTGAACTAATTTAATATAATCGGCAATATTTTTTCTTATTTTACGCAAAAAAACTAATCGATTGGCATATAAGAATCTTGAAATTCGTGCAGAGCAAAGGGGAAAACAATAATGTAAAACATGGTTGAAATTATATAAATTAGTTTTTTTTCTCGGCTCCTATGACGAATTGGTAAGAACCCTCGGACAGGTGTCTAATATTTTTCGACCAACTAACAACAAAAAGAGTTTCATAGAAATCGCTGATTCCACCTCCAAATTTTCGCCTCTAGACAATACATTTAGTACCTATTCTGGTTGGAATAGGAATTGGATAATAGTTATATTTTCTATTCTGCCTAATAGTTTAAAATTCTATTCATATTATTTATATCTTGTGTAATATCTAACGGTTGCTTAATATTATCGACTTTAATGAAAGGTATATATATCATCATATTTTCTATTTATTTCTATAATTGTTATATTTAAGGTAGGTTCGTTAATTCTTGGTATTTTATATTTGTTCAATTTATACCATTTGCTGGTTTTCTTTTTTGAGAAATTAGCTTGTATGATTTCATTAATATTATTTATACGTTCTTCATAAAAGTTTTTGTTATTACCTGATTAATATATTTTTTAAAGGACCTTTTACATAGCTGTTATTTTCTAATTAATATACCTAATTGATTATCCAAAAAGTTTGTTTTCTTTCTAAATTTAAAATATATTATTTATAGAAATACTAGTATACCCGAACGAGAACTCTCGCATTAGATATCAATCCTAATACATTAGAAGTATAAGCGATATTATGGAAACATATTTATTCGTGTAAACAATAAAATATTACCAAAAAAGTTTATTTAACACACGTATTTGGTGAAGCTACATGGTTTGTAATGACTATGTTGAAGTTACAGTTCATACTTAATAAGTAATTAGCTTACCCCACTGGAAAACTACTCTTCAATTTAACAGTTAGACAATTAGATTACCAATTTCAATGTGTAATATTCATAATTAACAATGCCCTTTAGGGTTGGACATGGGAATCAATATATAATTTCCCACTCATTAAAAGTGTTTGTAAACAGACTCAAATTGATATAAAGTTGCCATGACAACGGCACGTACGCAAGATGGCATGAGGCCCGTGCGGACCTATATCGTACGTTATCTCGAAAACGGTAGGTTTTTAATCTTTAAAACGCGTGATCATATAAAACGCGCCTTTGGAGTGTATGTGATCATGATGCCCGCGTCCAAAATCTTTCAAACCCAACTTATCCAGTCTCGATCCGCTGACTCTCAGTCGTCAAAGTTTTGAAACCTTTCAGTTTTTTCATCACTTTTATTTAAGCCCTTGTAAGATTTTAAGAAACAAAAATTGGAATTCGTCACTTCTCCGTGAAATTTCCTTTCTTTTGATACCTCATTCGACAAAATCCATCGCTCCTGAGAGCCGGAAAAGGGATCTATACTACCGTAATAATATATAGTAGTGATAATATAAAACCTTATGGCGCCTCAGTATATGAGCAGAGAAGTCACGCAGGAAAAGCAACGGACAGTATTGGCAGGTCAGCCCTGTATTTTTCCCCTAAGCTTATCTAAATTTTCCCCTAAATGCTTAATTCTTATTTTTCTATTAGTGTAACCAAAATTATCTCCCCCCCCCTCCTTAGTATAAGATAAGAATAAATGATTAAAAAAATACTTAAGATTTATTTTATTTTATTTAAAAAAAATATATAATTTATCAGATCAAATTACCGATTGAAACTTGGAAAACACAAAAAAAAAAACATATATCAGAAATGAACGTTTAATTATAGTAATAAAAAAAAAAGGATCCACAATTATTAGTTTAAAATTGTCATCCATTCAGGTTTGATCAGATTATTTATGGAATATTTTAATATCAGTATACTAACATATATTTACTATACAGTAGTTTAAAATTAAACTAGTTTAAAGACTAAGTCAAAGTAATGATTACGAAAAAACTAAAAACTAGACTAGAATTGAATACAATCTACAAAACAGAATCCAAAAGTTTTGATTAAAATTATCTCCTTACAGATTTAGTATTACGCAAATAAAAATATATTTGATATTAGGCAGTATAATGTGAGGTGGGAATTAAATTACATAATAGAGATTAAATTGGGGAAAGAAATGAAAAGTTAAAACAGTAAAGACCAAGTTAATAATGCAACAAAAAAATTAATAAAAAAATTATCAAAATAAAAGAAAAATAATTCACAGAATCCGTAAATTCCATGTATTTTTATTAGGTTGGGTGAAAATGAGAAGTTAATAATATGAATAAATTCATAAATTTTTTATAATACTAATTTATATAATTTAATATGTATAATAATACCAACTATATTTTGAATTGCTTATTTTTGAATTTTTTGTGTGTTTTTAGAACTGAGGATGAATGTATAACATTCGAAACTAGTTTTCAATAAAACAAATTTATAGAAGTGGCAAATAATTTATCAACCCCTAATTAACAAATGTATTTAACTTGTTACAATAATCGTTACTAAAATCCTAACATTCATACCAATATTTTCTAATCATTTCAACATATTGTTTATAATCCGCTAAAAATGGTGGACATTTAGTACAAGATTAAAAAAAAATATCTGATGCGGGCAACACATGACTTACTTGTACTCCTATATAATTATAAATCTGTGGCTCAAAAAGTGATACTGAATTTGATTACTAGTTTCCGAAGATTACAGTAAAAACGACACTCGGCGTCCCGACATCCATCTATTGACACACACACACACACAAAAACACACTCTTGTTACTGGAGGTCTCATTCCGTCATTACATGTCGTTTTCCTTCAGTAGGTAACTAGTTTCCAAGATATTTCTTCATGTTCCGTGACAACAATAGAACTGTCAATATCACTGGATAAAGCATTGGAAATCGACAGTTTCGACATTTTAAGCTGAAAAGCCCACTTAACTAATATCTTATTTTCATGCTGAATACTTGTTGATCTCACAAATGGGAAGGAAAACCAGTATTTTACTTTCAATTTTAACACTTAAAACAAGTAATAAAAATGTTTAATTGGATTGGAAAACAAAATATATTAAATACATTAACATCAATATAAAAGTCCTATTTACCAAATTTGAGATGTTTTACATTATATTTTAATATAATTTTTGATGAAAGTCTAATATGACCTTCAAGTAAAGTACCACTTCCGGTAATTAAGCAGTAACCAAAAATGGAGGTTCGCAACTAGATTTTAAAACAATCCTAAATACAAAATTTCAACTTTCTACGGCTAACCGTTTTTGAGTTATGCGAAATACGAACGAACATACGTACGTACGTACATACGCCACGACGAAACTAGTCAAAATGGATTCAGGGATGGTCAAAATGGATATTTCCGTTGAAATCTGAAAACCGAAAATTTTCGCGATTACAATACTTCCTTTACTTCGTACAAGGAAGTAAAAACAACCCTAGAAAGATCTCCAAAACTTTTTCACCCTTAATAAACTCTATTTTCTAACTCTAAAAAGCCCTAGACATTTTCAAACCCTAAACATAACTCCAGAGGATGAAAAAAACCTAAATCTAGGGAAAAAAATCCAATATGGCAACACTGACAACGAGAGAAAAGAAAGGAGGATTCGACTGGAATATCCTGTCCTTAGACTCTAGTAGCTATTATAACCTCTTTGTAAACATCCATAGTTCACCGAACGAAGAACTATCTGAGCTTGGAACTAGGGATGGGCCGTTCCAAGTTATTTGTAGTGCCCTTCCTACCGTTTTGTTCCCGGTGAGGTACCGGTACTTTTTTCCTTTCGTTCCAACCTAAACTGGTTCAATCCCCTTCTCGTTCCATTCCTATGCCGATATATACTTTCCGTTACCGACAGACCGATGCCCAATACTCTCGTGCCCTACCAATACCTTTTAACTTGAACGGTCTCTCGAGAACTTTCTGGTTGGTGAAGAATAACTTAATTGTTTTATGATTCACTTATTGTAAATAATTCGTTGAAAATAGAAATGTATAATTATTTTGTTTTTCATGTTTTTTATTAATGCTTTTTCAATTGTACGAAACCGAATAAAATAAATAATAATTATAATTTCTCTAGTATATTAACAGCTTTTAAAGATAGAAAATTTCAAATTATTAATTTTAAAACACTCAATAATACTTATTAATTACTTTCCCTTGCCTATATACGAAGTATATAGTAAGGGGAAGTATTGCGATCTTGAAAATTTTCGAATTCGAGTTTTCGACGGAAATACACGTTCTAAGGTCCCCTGAGTGCAAATGACCAAGTCTCGCAAAATGGACTATGTGTCTGTGTGTATGTGATCAGTCTAGCTCAAAAACGGAAAGCTGCACGATACTGAAATTACAGCAACATTTTCGTCAAAATCGACAAACCGGAAGTGCCACTTTATATAATCGATTTTACACATTTTTACAATTTTCTCGAAAACGGCTCTAACGATTTTGATGAAACTTCCCTAAATTATTCTTCATAAATACCTTTAACTTTTCATTTAAGTAGTAAATCACCGAGGAAATGCAGGGAAAAAAGTTATAATGAAAAGAATATTTTATTTGCGCATAGCTTAAAAAGTATGCATTTTACGGTGAAATATGTATGGAATTGTATGGAAGGAAATTAAGTTATCTAAAAAACAATAAAAGAATCATCAAAATCAGACCAGTATTAGCAAAGATACAACGCATCGGACTACTCGGATTAGCTATTATATCGTGGATTTTACACTTTTTTACATTTTTCTCGAAAACGGCTCTAACGATTTTGATGAAACTTCCCTAAATTATTCTTCATAAATACCTTTAACTTTTCATTTAAGTAGTAAATCACCGAGGAAATGCAGGGAAAAAAGTTATAATGAAAAGAATATTTTATTTGCGCATAGCTTAAAAAGTATGCATTTTACGGTGAAATATGTATGGAATTGTATGGAAGGAAATTAAGTTATCTAAAAAACAATAAAAGAATCATCAAAATCAGACCAGTATTAGCAAAGATACAACGCATCGGACTACTCGGATTAGCTATTATATCGTGGATTTTACACTTTTTTACATTTTTCTCGAAAACGGCTCTAACGATTTTGATGAAACTTGCCTAAATTATTCTTCATAAAGACCTTTAACTTTTCATTTAAGTAGTAAATCACCGAGGAAATGCAGGGAAAAAAGTTATGATGAAAAGAATATTTTATTTGCGCATAGCTTAAAAAGTATGTATTTTACGGTGAAATATGTATGGAAGGAAATTAAGTTATCTAAAAAACAATAAAAGAATCATCAAAATCAGACCAGTATTAGCAAAGATACAACGCATCGGACTACTCGGATTAGCTATTATATCGTGGATTTTACACTTTTTTACATTTTTCTCGAAAACGGCTCTAACGATTTTGATGAAACTTGCCTAAATTATTCTTCATAAAGACCTTTAACTTTTCATTTAAGTAGTAAATCACCGAGGAAATGCAGGGAAAAAAGTTATGATGAAAAGAATATTTTATTTGCGCATAGCTTAAAAAGTATGCATTTTACGGTGAAATATGTATGGAATTGTATGGAAGGAAATTAAATTATCTAAAAAACAATAAAAGAACCATCAAAATCGGACCAGTATTAGCAAAGATTCAGTGTATTTTATGAGAAACATAAAATAGATGGATAACCGAGCGCGTCCGAAAGGAGATGGATGCGACCGAACCTCCTTCCACCAATCCGCCAATCTGTTGTAAACAATACGCTCTGTAAAAAAGTAATTTAATAATACAAAAGCAGAAATTAACTTAATAATTTCTACTTTCACATTATTTAATGGAAAGAAAATGTTTCCATTGAAACTAAACCAGAAACTTTTAACTTGACAAAGTTAAAATATATAGTACAGAATTGTTGTACTAAAATTGTTTAAAAACTCTTTTATTGTACTTAAGTGAATGTTGCTGAGTTTATTTCAGGTATTGTTTATGTGAACTCTTTAAAATTATATTAAAATGATAATTATTATAGGACGATAAAGGAAAGTTGTGTGATGCGCGCACCGCACCAGATTTTTTTTAAATTCACCTATATTAATTTAATCACTTGGTATAATGATATGATCTACACAGAAGGCCAAAACACAGGGAAAAAATAATTTAACTTATTTGTTACAATTAGGAATTTTTTTTTTTACTTTTATTTATTAATCCGCACCTGTTCATTACAATTATAAACAATCAGCAAATGGACTGGCATAATAACAGATACAAAAATAAAAAATAAAATAAATAAATAATAAGACTTGATAGACATGAGGAAGGGCCGTTCGGCATCCCTTCCATGGCTTTAATTTGCTTTTATAATTATGCAAGTATGTCTCTCACCCTTTTTAGTCGTCTTCTGATATTCATCGGCATACCATGGGGAATAATATTAAACGGGTTGTGGAATAAAATTAAACTTTTATTCATCGGTACTGTATTACTTCACTGTAGATATGAATACGAGGGCAAGTTAAAACGTAATGTTAAAAGATATTGATAAGGAACCAGACAGAATAAGACCGGAACGGAAAAACGGAGCGAGCGTACCGTTCCAATCATTCAAACTAATGGAACGGTTCCTCGTTCGCTCCCTTAGGAACGGTCCATTCTACAAGGAACTAGTTCGTTTACGAACTAAAAATCCCCATTATTTTGACAGTTGATATCAGGATTGAGTTAAAGGCTAATTTGTCACTCTATACCAGTGTGTTGTGATATTCCTTAAAAATCAATGGATCAAATTGGTTAGTATAAGAATTATTTTATTCTTCCATCTGAATCACTCTTTGAATCAGATTAAAAGCATTTCTTCAGTTCAATGATTATGATTTTGCTATAAGAATTACACATGAGTTTTCTATTCATGTTTCCTTGAAAATTATTAGTGTATTTTTATCTTGGTGTATTTTCAATTAAAATTGCTTATTTAATCAAATTGTCTGGAAATTTTTTTTTGTGATATGGCTTACATTTGCCTTTTACTATATTTACTAATTTTTTTTTTTTTCAAAATCCCATGGAGGGTGGTGTTGATTTCAGGGGTTGGTAGGGTGATTTGGATCTCTTATGATGCATTTGGAAAGGCATCTGAGGAGAGGAATATGTTGGAATCGTGGGTATTTATTTAGTTAAAATGGTTTTAGTGATGGGATTCACCAGTTGTATTGTGTCAGTCCAGTTAGTTGTCCCCAGTTTAGTCTAAGGCTGTTTATATGTGTTTGCCACCTCTGTTGATGTCTTATTGGGGGTGAGAGTCCTGAATAGTGAAGGCTATCAAAAAATTTGACAGTCCTCCGTTTGATAATGATGCCTCAGTTACTAATGGTATTTCGAGGGTTGTATAACCTACTTAGTTATATCACATCATTAGCCATATCTTTATCATGCCTGTTTAATTAATCAGGAATAAGTAATTCTTGCATTTCAACGGAAGCAGAATGACTTCGTCTATTCGTAAAGTTTCCTTTTTTAAAATTGTGAATGTTGCATTGTAATAATTTTTTTTTAACTTCTTAGATGTTAGTCCATTTATTTTTTATATCTAATTCATTTGTCTGTTTATTGGGATTTAACGTACTTAAATATTCCAACTAGGGCAATGATGGGTTATCCTACAGGTTCCCATCTTATTCTTGCCAGAGTTGGAAGGTTGAAATTTATTCCATGGGTTTTCCGCAAAGTAAAAGTCAATCCCTTAGGCCCAATGCAAACTAGTGCTGCTTCTGACTTGAAGGTTTTTGACCATTTTCTGATTTATAAAACATTGTCTTCTAATGTTTATTTTTTTTTGAAGAATTTTCGCTTTAATCAATTATATTAGTTTGGAGTACTGTTTTCTTTCTTCCTATCTTGAAAAATGGGGTCATTGAATTAAGTATTTAATTCTATAAGGTTTATTTATAGAATAATTATCCATATATTTTGTTTACTTTTTCAGATATAGGTCAATCTGATGTTACTGTAAAAGAAGAAATGGCAGATGAATCTGAGCCTGCTTGTAAGTTTTATGGTCTCTAAAATTTTATGAGTTTTAAAATTTAATAACAATACTTATGTTAAGGGTATCTGATCTTTACTGTTATTGGTTTTAATCCTGATTTAGAATAAATGTTATTTAAACTATCCCCACTTATGGCATTTTTGCTATTAATTTCAGTGCAGACCAATAAGTATTTGGTGTGCATGCCACAATTATCTCTTAAATCGTTGGACCGATTCTGTTTTTATTTTGATAGGTTTCGGCCCTTGATACCTGTGTATCAAATCGATCACCCTATGTGCAATAGCGGTTGCGCGATAGACAAAAAACTTACTTTTCTGTGGAATGTAATGCCAAAACGGCTCTGACGGTTTTGGTGAAACTTGCCCAAAATCCTCTTAAAGCCTTCAAATTCTCCATACATATATTATACCCCAAAGAAAAAGTTGGAAATAAAGTTATGATGAAAAGAAAATTATATGCATAAAACTCAAAAAATATGCATTTAATGGCAAATTATATAGATTGTTAAAATATATGTCTTTTTACTAACTTTGAAGATTTTAAATGTATAACATTACAATATGGCTTGAAAACGACAATGTCAGGGTCGCCAATGTTAAAATATAAGCCTTTGTTGGTGAGAGTTTTGTTGACCGTAAAAGAAATTTTAAGAAGAAGTTGTTCGGGGGTGCGGTCAATGAAGAACACACTAATAAGTATGCCGCTGCACCATGGGAACCATGGTTTGCAGCAACATGAGGTTAGGTGACCCCTCCAGGCTGAGTTCATGCAAGCGATAAAATGTCTGTAAGAAGACTACATCCTGCGGCCAAAGATCTACATGGTCTATAGTGCCAACAGAAAAAAAATATATATATATATATATATATATATATATATATATATATATATATATAGAGAGAGAGAGAGAGAGAAAAGAATTTAAATGATAAGTTTTGGTATTTTTGCAAATAAAGGTTGATTGGTTTAATAATGTTGAATATTTTTATTGAATATGTTTTTACTTCCTTGTACAAAGTAAAGGAAGTATTGTAATCGTGAAAATTTTTGGTTTTCAGATTTCAACGGAAATGTCCATTTTGACCATCCCTGAATCCATTTTGATTAGTTTTGTCGTGGCATCTGTACGTACGTACGTTCGTATTTCGCATAACTCAAAAACGGTTAGCCGTAGAAAGTTGAAATTTTGTATTTAGGATTGTTTTAAAATCTAGCTGTGAACCTCCCTTTTTGGTCACTGCTTAATCACCGGAAGTGGTACTTTACTTGAAGGTCATAATTGATTTCCATCAAAAATTATATTAAAATTCTTTGCAAAATTTCTCAAATTTGGTATTTATAACTTATATATTGATTTAAATAACATACTAGATTTTGGTCTAAATTTGAAAACTGGAAACGGTACTTTACTTGAAGGTCATATTAGACTTTCATCAAAAATTATATTAAAATATATTGTAAAACATCTCAAATTTGGTAAATAGGACTTTTATATTGATGTGAATGTATTTAATATATTTTGGAAAAATTGGTGAGCCGAAAATGGTACTTTACTTGAAGGTCATAATAAGCTTACATCAAAAATTATATTAAATTAAATACATAAATCATATGTTTCGGTAATAAAAGTTACAATCGCAATTTGGTTTCCAATCCAATTAAACATTTTTATTACTTGTTTTAAGTGTTAAAGTTTAGTGTAAAATAATGGTTTTCCTCCCTATTTGTGTGTGTGTGTTTCGATAGATGGATGTCGCAACACCGAGTGTTGTTTTTGAGATACTGTGATCTTCAGAAACTAGTAATCAAATTCGGGATCACTTTTTGAGCCACTGATTTATAGTTTAATAGGTGTACAAGGAAGTCATGTGTTGTCCACATCAGATATTTTTTTTTATTATTACTGATACTGCCGCTGTTGTTACATCTATTGTTATCTTGTTTTTTCTTTGCTCTGATGATGTTATAAAACTTAGGCCGAAACGTCAGGACATATTATAATAAGTTTTTCTTATTTGTGGTTTATTCATTGAACACACCCCCAACCAAGATTCTCCTGCATAAATATCAACTTTGTTTTAATAGAAATTTGTAATTAATTTTTTCATTACAAAAAATGAAATCAGTAAGGACTACATATTAAGGCAATATGCTTCATAAAGCTAACTATTGGAATTTGTTGCAGTTCCGATGATTGAAATCAAAGAAGAGGAAAGGCCGCAGGTTTATTATGGTGAGAAAATTTTTAAATTAATTGATACTGTTTTAAATTATCTGATAAAAATTTAGTTCTAGAAAAAGGAATGTGGGCCTAATTACGACGATAATTATGATTGATACAATAAAAAGACAAGTAAAACTTCTTACTAATTGATGCGGCTTCCTGAACTAGTCAAGAATTTTTGATGTGTTTCTAAGATAAGCTCCCTGGTCTTCTCTGTTTTGTCATGAGTGGTAGCTCAGTGCAGTGAGTCATACTGATCTGATGCCAGAAAAAGAGTTGTTTTGGCTATTTCTATGATGGTTATGATCTGCCTCATAAAGTTATAAAAAAATTCCCAAAACTAGTTCTCTGGTTCCCCACGCGGACAGAGAGATTAAAAGAGGAATCCACTATGGATCAGCTATTTACACTGAGATTGATGGAAAAATGTAAGGATTATAGAATCGTAACTTTGTCAATTTTAAATCTGTCTATGAGAGTGTTGCCAGGCCGGAGCTTTACCAGGCCCTAAAAGAGACGAACGACCCGAAGAAATTAGTTAGACTAATGAAGATGACAATGGCGAGCTCAAAGTGTGTGGTGCGCCTTGGAGTTGATCTTTCTGACCCATTTGTCACAAATTGCAGTGTTAGGCTGGGAGACGCTTTGGCCTGTCTCCTTTTTAATTTTTCAGGGTAGAATGCCCTAAGGAAGTCTAGAATCCAACTCCGATCAATCCTGTTTAACAGCACAGTCCAGCTGCTGGAGTACACTGATGATTTTGACATTGCTGCCAGATCGAAACGGGCCCTGGGAGAATCATTCCCGGCCTTGGAAGATGCTGCTAAGGATCTTGGCCTAGTTATTAATGAGACCAAGACTATATGCGAATTGAATACCAAGTATATGCGAATTGAAGGAGCCGAACCAGGAACTGGATATTTTGATGCAGGAGAATATCGCTTTCAGAGGGTAAGCAATTTCACATATTTGGGTTCGCAAATCGACACTCAAAATGACATCAAGGAGATTGCAGCTGCTAACCGTTGCTATTTTGGCCTTGCCAAGCATTTTAGAAGTAGACTTCTCTCTAACTGGACGAAGATCAAGCCCAGTTGTCACTTATGGCTCAGAAGCCGGCAAGAGTATCGGCTTCTTGGGTTCAAAAGGAGCATTCTCAGACAAATTTTCGATTCTTTTAGACAGGATGACATCTGGAGAAGAAGGAAGAATAACGAACTAATGAGACTCTACAACTATGTTGACCTAGTTAAGTTCGTGAAGCTCGGAAGACTTTGATGGACAGCATGACGTGGAAAGGATGGCTGCCAACGAGATCCCGAAAATGATTCTTACAGAAAAGTTCTATGAAAAATGGTGAGTTGGACAACCAAATACGATGGATGGACTCAGTCTCTACAGACGCTCGGGTCCTTCTTAGAGTCCAAACCTGGAGAGCTGCAGCAAATGACTGTACAAATTGGCAGGGATATTTGGAGGAGGCCCAATCTCAGTGACGAGACGTTATTCCACTCATGATCATGATTATTAGTTTGGTTAACTTATCTTGTGTATGTCCCATTATCATGAAGGTGGGTGTGAAGATGGTTAGCAAATGAGTTGCTTCAGGTCCTCAGAGAGCTGTTGATATTTCCTCATCTTCTCTTTTACCACTTTATGTACATTTTCATCATTGGGAACTCTTATTTCAATTATGCAGCCGTCTTTTACATTGTGTAATAACAGAAAATTCCTTATATATTCATGTAAATATATAATAGAGAGAAACTTAGTAAAACCAAATAATTTGTCTTGTTTCTTTGTTTGGAAAAAATAACTATTAAAATTTTAGTTTCTATTTTTAGATTCTATCATTAAATTTCTGTCACATAAAAGGAGATATTTCTTTTAAAAGACTTGTTTACTGTCTGCAGATGGGCTGGTTCATGTGAAACAAGAATGCGAATTGCTTGTCCCAGTTGAAGGTAATAAACTTTTATTTTATTAACATTATTTATTTATCTGCTAATACAGAAAGATCTCATTTATCCAGCCCTATATCGGGATTGGTAGTGCCAGATTATTAGAGTTATATTTAAAAAAATAAAACAAATTAACATGGTTATCTCATATAATAGCTTTGAAAGCTATTTACAATGTATAATATTTGATTGAAATGAATGGTAGTAATTTGTAAAACAATAATAATCGCTATTATATTATTTTATAATACAGTACATTAATGTTCTCTGTAAATTATAAAAGAACGAAAGATTAAATCACTCCAAGAACAAATTTGAAATGTGTGCTGAAACTTTAGTAGTGAGAAAGTTTCTTTATATTAAAAGAAAGTTTTAACCAACCGACGCTTAACGAAAGTCTTTTCATAATTTTGTTATGAAACATTTTTGCCTTATCCATAAAAACTTCGCCCGATACTGGACCGTGCCGTGTCGGTTTCTTTTTTCAGAAACTCATCCGCTTTCAAAGTTTTTCTTATGCTCTGAGATGAATCCTTACTCTTAAATTAAAATAATTAAATTGAATTCAGGACATAAAGAAGAGAAAGGACTAAATTTTCATCCTTTTTCTTCATTTTGTTTATTGTTGACTGGCCAATATCTTTTTTTTTTTTTTCACTTTTTTAAAAGTATTAAAATCTCATACTTTTTATCTAAGGTTTATGCGAGATATTTTTGTTTTTGTAACATCGCAATAAGCTTGTACCATACTATGACTGCATAGAACATTCACCCATGATAAATTAAATATGATACACCACAGTCACCGACACACTACAGCAAACAACAACGCACTAGTTGTGTATATTACATTCTCCCATTGTTACAGACTTATGGAGGCATAAAAAAAGCTGACCTTATGGCTATACGTGCCCGAATTAGGAATGGGTTATTACTAGAAATTTTTGTATCTGAATTAGGGTTGGAACATCGAAAGAAAAATATCGATATGCGATATCGCGAAACGAAATATCGATATCCATTGATAATCACTAGAAAAATATCAATATATCGTCTGGAAATGGATGAAAAAGCAAAGAAACAGTGCATTATATAGTTACTAACTATTTTAATTACTATTAATAATTATTAGCTATAACCGGGACTTAATTTGGATACATCCACGACAATATCCCATAAACAGCGTCATAGATTGATTAAATAACTAAGCTATAATGTAATGTACAGCTCATTGATAAAATTTAAAATATGATAAAGAATAAAGAAATTTTCTAATTAAATAAAATAATAAAGTTTAAAATATATGTATCATCGATATATCCGATGTTCAGATATCGATAGAAATTCGATATATTGATATTCCAATCCTAATCTGAATGCAAATGATGCTGATACTTATTCGGATCTGTTACTTGTATCTGATAATTTTGTAACTGATTCAAATTGATTAGTCATTAGTTAATCACCCTATAGGCCATGATCATTTGTATCAATGTATCTGGATCAGGTTCATTTTGACTAGATCGACTACTTTTCAGTGCCTGCCTACAAAATATCCAATCAATACGATCTTATCCTCCCGAATTTCGGATCTGTGTGACTGTTTCATATCCTTACCCTAGATTGATTCGCCTGGCTTCTGATTTCTCTGAATGTCAACACTATTTTATCACACTAATAAAATATTTTTTATTGAAAATAATTCATATATTCCTCCTTCATTTTCTGTTTATGAAGAGAAATAAACATATTGAAATTTTTTTAAATTCTACATAGTTATGGACAATAATGAATTATTTTTACTTAATATTTTTGTAACTGAATACAGAATTAAACAGCTGTTTTATTTTTCAACTACTGTTTGTTCCAACTAGTCCAGTGTCAAACTTGAGTCTATCACTATGGACAAGGGTTGAAGTCGCTATGAATGTGCTCTAATGGTTATAAAGTCTGTTTAATTCAAATATAAAGGATTCAATATCTGTATCAATAGTAACTGGTATATGATGCAACCAAAGTTAATTATCCGGGGTATTCGTTAGTATTCGGTATTCAAAACTCTTTCTTGTGAGGTTTATAGGTGTTTTGTATCATGCACAGTTGCTATCAACTTCTACATCCCACTCAACTGACTCTTATCATAAGTAGTGTCCACTGAGTATCTGTACCCAGTCCATTTTGACTATTTTTCAGTATCTGATACAATCGCTAGCCTAGAATAGAGAACGGCCGGTTATAGAAACTGTACTATACTTATAATACAATAATTCTATTATATGATGCTATTGAACTTACATATTAATCTATAAGCTATATATTAATTTAATTTATACTGGAAGATCTATTTATTATGTATTTAAAATAATTGTGAACATAATTTCTTCCTTATTACTTTATCAAGTTTTTTACACTATAACCTTCGTTTCATGGCCATTCGCCTCATCTTCAGGGTTCAATATTTTTTTAAGTTCGCATGTATATTAATTTATATTGCTAATGGCCATCAAACTTTGGTTCTAATGTAGAAAGCTTAATAAAGTAATAAGGAAGGAATTTTGTTCACTATTGCGTTAAAGACATAATCTATAAGTTTTCTGCTACTTTCCCAAGAGTAAAAATATCTTGGTGGTAAAAATATCATATAAAAATATACCCCAAGACATGTTAGTGTTAAATCTGTGTAGTTTAGATACCTAACATACTTGTCCTGGCCTTCTCCATTCCATGGACTATTCATTGCAGCAGCAAAACCGTTCCTCTTTTTGAGCAGCTGAAAGAATTTTTGGAACACATCTTACACTCACTTTGCTCATATGCATGTTTTTGAAAACTCCAAACTTGCTGTCTTTGGTCTTCAGCTTCCGATCAGACAGCAATTCAGCTTCCACAAGTTGGATTGTTTCAGAAGTGATAGCTTCCAACGGCCGACCAGGACAAGGGTCATCACCCAGACTTTCTCTCCGGAACTTGAATAATTTTGTCCATTCTTTTACAGTGGAATATGGGGAGGGGAGGACTCCACATACACACCATCCAAGCGCTCTTTAATTTGCGCCGGAATAAGACCCTCTTTACACAAGAATTTAATAACCACACGGTATTTGATCTAGAACATTGTTAAAACGCACACATTCGGAGTCCGATACGGACTGACAGAACTGAGGAAGTGCGGGTGATGGGTATGAAGAGTGCAGGCATAGATATGCACGGCGAGCAAATCTCAGTCTGCTTGAAGTAGAGGAACGTGGTCAAACCAAAAACTTATGGTCCTTACTACGTATATAGAAATAATTAATGTGAAGTTGGTAGGGTAGGGAGAGTGGAGGTACAGTTGTGTCACGCCTCAATATTGGGAACCTTTGGTTGTGGCAGGCGTAATAAAAAGGTTGCACTCCCCTGATCTTATGAATGAGAGATCTGAAGGATGACTTTACTGGTTCCTATGCTAAGGAAATCTTGTCACCATATTTAAGTTAAAGGATTTCTTTACTGAATTCACATTTTATAAACATTCCAAAAGATTTTCTTTCCTTAACAAAATTACTAGTTAGTAAAGAAATAATTTATTTTTTATCATCTGAGAACCAATTAGAAGAACGATAACTGAATAACATTCTTGCTTTGGTTACAGTTTAGTTTTCAAAGTATAACAACAAACACACGTTGAGTTTTCCATTTTTACCGAGACTAGTTTTAGTATAAAATAAATTGCAAACCAACATAAAAAAATGTTCATCAGTATTTTCCGTTTAGGAAAAATAGTTTTTCAAGTCTGAAATAAGTTTTTTTTTATAAAAATATTGTCAAAAATAAAAATACTGAAAGTTTTATTGTCAAACAGAAGTCAGAGGCCTGGAGCAAAATTACAGTTTAATCTGGTTCCTGAACATTGCCAAGTAAGTAAAGTGATTTATTAATTATTTTTAGAACTCCTGTATGGTTAAATTTAATTGAAAACTTTTTATTATGTCAACTTCTGTTGATTTGTTGTTATAATGAAATTTATGCTGTGATTAAAAAAAAAAAAAATTGAAAACAAGAATTACACATCACATCTCTAACTGTAAAAACGTTAGAAATATAAATGCAAAAGCACTTTCGTTTCATAGCATTAATCTGCAACATAAGCTTGAGTGTCTTAAAATATTAGATAGTATGAATAGAACAAGAAATTGCAAATTATTAGAGGGGGAGAGGAAGCACATTATCAAAATTAAAGAAATTACCGTTAAATATAAAACTGATACTAGGTGTTCAGGAGCTTATTATGCACAGAGCATAAATAAAATAAAAACTTTTTGCTCATAAGTATAATAGTAGTATCAATTCAAATAATTATAAAATTGATAGCAAATAGTTAAAATGATAAATACTTAAATAGATTGAAAACAGTAATTACAAATAAATGATTTAGAACTATTAGATCTTATAGTAAATATTAGACATGAGTTTAAAGATTATAATGCCCAATTAGGACATTCCAATAATGAATTTAGCATGACAAATTGAGGTTATGGCCAAGCTTTTATCAAAATTTTCAATAATATTGGATAATTTTATAGTTTTAATGACAATCATAATATTGTTGAAATATCTAAGGTAATTAGTTTTATTCATTAACATAACTAAATGGGTTATAAATATTGTTGTGTGAATGTTAGGTATACTTGGTTGTCTGATTTCTTGGAGTATATTTTGAAGTTTTTAATGTTTTGACACAATAATAAAACGTCAACAGTTTTAACTCTATGGGTAGAATTCCCTAATGAATTTTAAAAAAAAAATTCTATTCAAATTAAATTCAAATAACATGTTTTCATTCAATCGCCATTCTTAACATGTTAAAAGGGCCATTCTCCAATTGTTTGGTGTTGGTTTTAAGCACATATATATACATGGCATCTCTTTTCAGCTATGCTTATCATTGTCCCTTGAGGGACATTTTTGTTCTAATAATCGCCTCCCAATCTAATTAAAATTTATCATAAGAATCATAAAAAAATTAAAAATCTATGATCTAGAAAATAAAAATTAAATTACTAAATGGAAGAAAAAAAAACAGTTTTGTGGTAGAAAATGTAAAGACCGATTATTATATTTAAAATTTTATCTAACTATTTTGTAATATAATAGAAATAACTTAATTGATATAATTATATATTATATAGAATAACTAATACAATAAATAACTACTAAAACAAAAACATATTTACTATTTTTTTTTATATGGAATATGAATAATTATTTTTCAATTTTGTTTTAATTCTTGAAATTTTATTTATAAATTATGATAAAATTCTATACCATAAATCAAATATAAAAAATTAGTTCTGAAACGCTGAATAGTGTTAAGCCACTAATTGTCAATCATTTCACCGATATTATCTTAGCGACTAAATATTTCTTAAAGATTTTCATCAAATTTGTTTCAGAGTATCTTTTAGAATATTCATAATACTATTTCTATGGAAGAAAATGTAAATTTAAAATACAAAAATAAAAAATTTAAGAAAAAACTTTTTTAACAACTTGGACGTTAATGGGCACTGGTAGGATAACTCACCAATTGTGCATAACCCCCATCTGCTTCACCTAAAAAATGATTTTAAGTGAAACAATTTCCTTAGATCACACTTGTGTCTCATAAGAAACCGGTGGTAGCTATACGAATGCCCTATAAAAGGTTAAAAGATGATAATAAAGAATACAGTGGAAAATTTTTTTTGCTCATATACTTAAAGAAATACCATTACAAAGCTTTTACTCTTGATAATGTTTTGATAACTTGTATTATTTAAAATGCACATATATTTTCAGATGGTCTGATGAATAAATTAGAAGAAGAGCTGTCCTCATTAATAGAAGGGAAAACATCTCCTCAGCCGGACCATAGAAATCCATTTCTGAGAGGGACAGGAGGTCTTCGAAGGAGGAGTGTAGCAAGGACGCGGAGGGTCGAAGCCCAAATAAAGCATGCTAAGTCGATTCATTCCTTCTTGCTAATGGAAGCGATATACAAGGACTTGGCTGCCAAAGAAATGTTAAAGGAGAAGCAATTTCTTGCCACTTCAGCAGAGATTGAAGTCCAAATAAAAAAATTGGAGGAACTTATAAGAAAAAATTAGGCGTGATAATCACAATATTCTTTTTTATTTACTTTATTAGTTACATTTGTACATTTTTTGTTTGACAATTCATGAAAATAAAAAATTTAATTACTTAAAAAAATTTTTGTTATCAATTTTATTATCACAAATATTTCAATGTAATAACTATTTATTTCAATGGGAGTGTTGATAAACATTCTCTTGATTTTTTTTTTTTCCATCTTGATCAATGCACCCCTGTTTCTTTTTCTATTGACTTGCAGTAGTTCAGGTAAGTTTTCGTTATCAGAATTGAGCTGTCCCATCTTGCCCCTTCTCCTCTTCTCCGGATATTCCCACATCTGCAGTTAATTTCAATTAATTGAAAATAATAAACAAATGTTTATGCTGATAGCCTGATAGTCACCAATACTGAAGAACCAGGGGTAGGTAAGGGACTGTCATTCTTGTGGCAGCTGCTTTTGAAAATATACAAAACAAAGATGTGCAAACAAAATATTGCTGTAGGGAAAAATATAGTACTAACCTATATTTCAGGATAAATGTCCCTCACTGTCTAGTCTAATTCAAGAAGATTTTCAATATTTTAAAGACATTTTAGGTGCTTGTGGTGATATCACGATATAATGGTAATATTATTATTATTATATAAATGATCCTTTGAATCTTGAAAATAAGCAAAATATAATGACAAATATTCTCATTCAGTTATAACAATATTTAATAATATTACTTATATTTAATTTTATTTACTGTGAAGCCTCTCCTAACATATCTCTCTCTCCAACGGACACACATCTCTAAGGACAATTTTAATTGTCCCGGGCTGAAAATACATATGCATGGGCCCATTTTATTGTTTTTCTTTAGTTTATTTGTTTACATTATAATTAATCAATTCCTCCGTCTTAGTCTTAAAATATGTTTCGATGGCTGTATGTAATTATATACAATAAATTATAAGAAAATAAAATATACATTTTGTTTTGTTATATAAAATAAGCTTTTGAATAAAATTGTGGTGAAATTTATTCCACTAAGTGAATATCATTTATTTACAGTTGAAATTATTGTTTCTATGCTGTATTTTCAAATTGTGTTTATTTTTTGCGATGCGATGAGTTCTCAGTGTAAGAAATAAGGTAACAATTTTTTATTATCTAACAGATTTATAATTATTCCAATTCATTCTCAAGTCCTAATTGTCATTTTATCAGGAGACGACCTGGTTCTGATTTTGTTTTAAATTAAATTCAATAAATCGACGAAAGCTACCTTGAGTTTTAAAGTTCACAGCCTTAAAATACTTGAAATTTTTCATCTCTTATCGCTGAACACCCTGCAAACACCATTCCTTCTCATTATATTGTATATCCCTAGAATGCATCGGAGCTCGGCAATCTCCGACATGCTGTTAGAGCATTGGGGTTGGCATTCTTCCAAAACCATGAAATTTGGCTCAGACGCTCACATGCCAAGAGAGGAATTGAAAAACCCAATAGTCAGGGAGGACCCATTCTGCCTCCATTCTTGATTTTATGGTTAGGTTAATTTTAAAGCCTCCTGTTGGAGGCTTCCATTGAGAGGAGATGTCCTTTGGAATCAGTCCTTCAGACTGCCCTATGGTAGCTTTTAATGAGTTGCTCAGAGAGCTTGAGGAAGAATGGTCCTCTGCCACAGCCTCTGTTAAACACTCAGAGCATAACTGAAATAAAAATAAGAAGCTGAGCGATGCACCAGCTTGGTGGCTAGATGATGTGAGGGGAAGATGATAATTGCCGCTGCCAAGAACTAAGAATTCTTTTAAGGATCAGTATAATAGATTAGGCACACCCTGTCATCATTAATTGAAAGGATAGAGGATATTTTTAAGTGAGGTGGTAACCTATCTTGGTGTAAGGTTAGATGAAGGCCGTAATATAACACATCACTTAGACTATTTAGTAACTAGAGTGTCCCAAACTGTGAATGGATTGAGTTATTTAGCGGTGCCTTCCGGGGCCTCAGATATACAGCCACAATTTCAATTTATAAAGAAGTTCTGTTTGGTAACCTGAAGTATGCTTCCTCCTTCTGGAACTGTATCCTTAAACGGCGACAGAGGAACAAGTCGGCTTCAACCAGAGAATGGATCTCCTGCAAAGTACCATAGCTTAGAATTCAGCATCATATGAACTGGTGCTGGTCCTAGCGTAGACAGTTCCTCTCAACATATGCTTGCTTTTTCGATATAAAGTGACTAAACATATCGTACATCCAGGAGGAAAGAAGCGCAATTCAAAATTGCTAACGTCAGAATTATTAATTTTTATATCCCTGTCATATCAAATATCAGGCCAAACCAATGGACAAAATAGCTGGTCCAGTAGCTACATGTGTTAGAGGAAAAATACTGGCGCATTCTATGTTGAAGTTAACCTGTGTCTATTGTTCCTTATAACAAAGCCCCTTTCATTCTAGATGTGGGATATGCATGTATGAGAGAGAGAAGGCTCAGCAGGGTTTCCAAAAATTCCTCAGTTGAGAATTGGGGAAGCATTCAACGGATGGAAGAAAATAATCCAGAAGGATACGAACCGAAAATGGAGTTAATGTTGGGTGACTGTCCTGTAAATGTGTAGCCCCAAAATTACTTCCCCAGCATACAATCATCTCTTCAAAAAAGTAAGAGCTTCCAGACTATTGGTTTTAACAATTCCTCATTGGTCATAAGTGTTAAGAAAAGTTCCATAGCCTTGGCAAGGATGTTAATCTATTTCCTTTGTGTGATGTTCTGGAAAGTGTTATCGAGGGGATAGGCAGCATATTGAGAAAGAGGACAGGTGTTTAGAAAATGAGATGGCAAGATTTTTCGTAGCTGATGGAGAAGGAGAACAAGTTCAGCATTATAAGCATTAATGGCCTCATGTTTCCTATTAATATCATGATAGTAATAATAATATTTGAAGGATTTTGTTTCGTTAAATGATAAGCATTTTTAAGCCTTGAAAAAATATGAATATTTTTATTATAGAAATATCTGTTGTTGTAGGTTCCAAGGATTTCTTTGACAAGAAAGAGGGGAGCAAACAGGTTGGCTTAGAGGTTAACATGGATATAAAAGGTGAAATGTCTCATAGAGGTGAAAAGTCTCATATATGTGGTTATTGTGCTTATACAGCAGTTAATAAACGATATTTAAAAATACACATAATGGCCCGTCATACAAATGAGAGACCTTATCAATGTCCTCATTGTGATTATAAAACAGTCGAAGTTGGTAGTTTAAAAAAACATACAATGGCCCGTCATACTGGCAAAAAGCCTCATGAATGTCATCATTGCGACTATAAAACAGTTAACAAAAGTGATTTAAAAACACATATAATGGCGCGTCATACAAGTGAGAGGCCTTATCAATGTCCCCATTGTGGTCATAAAACTGTTACAGAAAGTAATTTAAAAACACACATAATGTCACGTCATACAGGTGAGAAGCCTCATCGATGTCCTCATTGTGACTATAGAACAGTAATAATAAATAGTTTGAAAAATCATATAATGGCCCGTCACACTGGTGAAAAGCCTCATGAATGTCCTCATTGTGAATATAAAACAATAAACAAAAGTGACTTAAAAATACATATAATGGCCCGTCATACAAGTGAGAGACCTTATCAATGTCCCCATTGTGATCATAAAACTGTTACAGAAAGTAATTTAAAAGCACACATAATGGCACGTCATACAGGTGAGAAGCCTCATCAATGTCCTCATTGTGACTATAGAGCAGTGGTAATATATAATTTGAAAAATCATATAATGGCTTGTCATACAGAAGAGAGATCTATACAATGTCCTCAGTGTGATTATAAAACATCAAGAACTAGTGATTTAAAACAACACGTGATGTTTCGTCATATGGTTGAGAAGCCTTATCAATGTCCTCATTGTGACTATAAAAGTAAAGGAACAACAAATTTAAAAAGACATATAATGATCCGTCATACAGGTGAGAGACCTTATCAATGTCCCCATTGTGATCATAAAACAATTACTCAAAGTAATTTAAAAGCACACATAATGGCACGTCATACAGGTGAGAAGCCTCATCAATGTCCTCATTGTGCTTATGGTGCAGTATTAATAAATAGTTTGAAAAAGCATATAATGGCCTGTCATAGACATGAGCGGCCCTTACAATGTCCCCAGTGTGATTATAAAACCGTAAGAACCAGTGATTTAAAAAAACACATGTTACGTCATACGGGTCACAAGCCTTATTAATCTATTTTCTATGATTACAAAAGTACAGGAACAACAAGTTTAAAAGAGCATTTAATGAATGGTCTGTCATACAGATGAGAAGCCCTCACTGTGATTTTAAAACAGTAGAAGCAAGTGATTTAAAAAGGCATATGTCTTGTCATGAGCAAATAGCAGTTGAAGTTAGTCATTTAAAGAGACATATAATAGTAATTTATATTTTTTTTTCCAGTCATAGATTTTTAATTTTCTAAATTGTAAAATTCTTTCTTTATATGAAAATTATTTTGACGCATTAAGATTATAAACTGTTCACAAAAATGTAGATATTATTTATTTTCTTTTACCAGGATAGTTTGAATTTTTTTAAAATAAACTATTTTTACAACTTATCCACAATTTTTCCTTAATCGTGCTCTCCGTGAGAATTAATGAAAAATTAAAATAAATAAAAAAAAAAGTAATTTTGTTTACGTAATTGGAATTTAATATTAATTTAATCATATTAGGAATAGATATTTGTCTTTCACTGTTAGTACTCATTTACCCAGTGCACTAGATAGCTTTTTATAAAGCTTTTACGAAGACTTACTGGTTAAGAACTAGAGAGGGTTTTGGGTCCTTTAGAGTTAGGCCATTCTCAGCGTGATGTTGGGCATAGACTTGGTTGCTTGGAAGAATTTGTTCACGATACCAGGGCACTGCTCAATATACTTATGGCGGAGGCCGAGTTTTAACATCCAGACCACTAGGCAACGTGTTCCAACAACTCGACAACTGCAAAGCGCTTTTGAGAACGAACCAGGGGTCTGCATTTCAACTCAAACAGTTAAAAACAGCCTCCATGAAGTCGATTTGATGGCAAGAAGAGTTTTTTTAAGACAGCAGATAGCAATGCGTTTCATATGGGCTGGTGTGCCTGTTGATTGCACTGATGAGAGCTGGGACGTCAGTTACAAATGCGTTCACCAAATAATCTGGAAAAGTTGTATTGAAAAGTATGGGCAAATTTCGGTATGTTAGAGAACTGCCTTTTGCGGTTTTTTTTCTTTTTTTCACTCCCCCGTTTTTTTAAATATTTTGTTTTAGTGAAAATACGACTTTAGTGACGGAGCTCTGCTGCTCACGAATCTTTTTTTAATTATAAAAATTTAAATTTGATATTTCTTAATTATCAATTTTTTTTTCAACGCTCGTTCAGATATTTTTTTATTTGCTAACCCTAAAGTAATCTATTGAATTAATAAGATTTTATAGACAAATTATCAATAACCATATTTGAAAGTTTTTTTTTTTTAAATTAGTCCTATCTGAATTTTTGTAATTAGTCTACTTCAATTTGTGAGCAGTTTATTTTAATAACGAAAAGGAAGGTAAATATACTTCGAGAGTGTATACCATCAAACTTGTTTATATTTAAATTTATTTAGAGGCAATTTTTATGAATGAGTGATTTTATAATGTGTACTACAACCGTCTCACTTCTTTCCCAAATATTGCCAGCGAAAGATTGTATTTATTACTTGTGTATTATTGTTAGTTATTTTGCGATGTACAGTTTCTTTTTTTCTTCATGTCTGTCGATATCCATGGTTGTTTTTTTCTACTCATCGGAGTTTGTTATATTATCAAAGTAAATTCGACCTAAAATTCCAAAGAAATTTCGTCTTTAACACGTTTATTCGCCAACGAAACTGATCAATAAGAAATCTCGATACCGGAGTTAGGCAGCTTTTACCTGGATTCTCAGAATCCTCTACCCCACTCCTACTCTACCTTATATATATCCTCGCCTCCTACACTCAATAGCTCAGATGCACTTTTATTCATGTACTTTTACTTATGCACTTGCACTTGTAGATAATGCAATAGATTGCAATTGATTTCATAATATCTGCTTATAAACAAACCTACATGAAATCCATTGAATCACACTTAACCGCTTCCCAAAAACAAATCCTACAATCCCATCTAAACTATGCCCAAGACAAGCTTGATCACATCCTTTTCAATTCTCTTCACAAACAAAATAAACGCGGACTATTTAACAGACTAGGAACCGCTATATCTTGGATAATCGGAAATTTAGATAACAATGACAAAGAACGATATGGCAAAGCTATACGCACGCTGGAAACAAATGAATATCATTTGGAAAACGATATGAGAAATCAAATTTCCCTAAATGCCAAATTAATCCATGAATTTAATGAAGAGATGAAATTCGTAAAAACAAATAATTACAAGATTAAGAAATTTTTAACATCCAATATTACGCATAATATTCAAAATAATTATTATTACTTTTTATTATATTCTACCCTGACGCTTTTGATCAATAAAATTAATGATTTAGATATATCTATATAATATTATTCGTAATAGTATCATTTCTGCCTCAGAAATAGAAGCATTAATAAAAGTACAAAATGTTAAATTACTGTCAAATTCCCCCTATGTTTTATGGCAAATAGGTAAATTACATTGTTCCCTAACTGCTACCCACCTTTATTACTTTATATAACTTCCTTTATCTTCACCATTTATTGAAACTTATTTCTTGTTATCTTAGCCATATATCTTTAACAACTTTGTATATACTGCATATGCTTATCCCTCCTTTATTTTACATGCTAATCAACTATATACAGGAAATTGTATCCTTATATTAGATTATTATTATTGTACTAACACTTCTAGTATTAAGGACCATTATAATATTAACCTTATGTATAATCATAACAATAAGAATTGAAATCATTATCAAGTAACTTATCAAAAATCATTTAGCAAATATGTTAGCATTATAAATCAATATTTAACATTTAATCATTCATTAATAACAATTGTACAACATAATATTCGCCTTAATTTAAGAATGAAACCTACTTCCCTTCTACAATTACATCCTTATGAATCTATTACAGATTTCCCACTTCCTTTTTAATTTATGGATGGTTGCCTTCCTTTACATATATCCCAAATCCTATCTCAAGAAAAAAACAGAACTCTAAATATTACTTTCAACGAACTGCACACTATTAATTTGCAGCAAAAACTCTTAGAAGAACTTGAGGTACAACCGATGCCAACACCAGATGATACTTCTCCTCTTCTTGTTCTGATCATCATTCTCTTCATTATTCTTATTGGCTTCATCCTCCTACAGTATCAACACATCCTACGACAACCCCTTATCAAACTATTATGATCTGCAATACCACCAATCAGCCCGAATCAATGGAAGCTGATGAACCGCCGATAGAACTTCATCACGTACCTCAAGTCTATCCTCGAATACCTCCACTTCCTTTTTCATGAGGACACTTCAAACTTCGCTGGGAGGGCAGCTTTCACCTGCAGCATTCTGGAGAATCCTCTAACCCATTCCTACTCTACCCTATATATACCCTTATATCCAATCATGCCTCCCACACTCAGTAGCTTAGAACTGTAGTTTAGATCTTAGATGCACTTTTATTCTTGTATTCACTTATGCACTTTTATTCTTATTTGATCAGTAGTATTGTAATTAAAAGTGTTAATTGTAATATTGTCTATAAAATCCTTTTTAAAAAAGTGAGTCCAGTGTCGTTCACCATAACTCGTGACCCTCGTGGTCTCTATCATTTCTACTCGAGACCTGAGAAAGAACAGAGTTTTGCTGCTATCGCTATTAAAATTGTGAAGATATTCTTGTGTTTCGAGTGAAACGAAGTTATATGAGAGAACGCGAAGAAAATGCGCGTCATCGTGATAGAATGATGAAGAAAAATAACGACAACGAAGAGAAAGAAGGTACTGTTGGTCCGTTGTACAATTGAATGAATTTCTTATCTAAATGTCTCCGCAATAACATTCAAGATTGATGAATTATTTAACAGCAATCTTAACTTGGAGGAAGGAGTTTAGGAAATAGGAAAGATGCGACACTTAATGACCACGACTCGAGATCTGATGACCAGGAATTCAAGACCTCACGACCCTTTTATTAATGACTCTGATTTAGTAAATTACGAATCTGTTTTAGCGGCTAATAGCCGACAATCCGAGTCTCGGCCCACGTCCTAGAACTGAAGAAGAAATAAGAGCTTGAAGGGAATATGTAAGAAAAGCAGAGGTAGAGATTCATAGGCTAGAAATGAGGATGTAGAAGGCTAGAGTCATCGATAGAGATTTTTTGGGGGGTCTTTCAAGAGGTCATTGACTAGGAAATGCAAGGACTCTACTATTCGACACCCTGCGATGGCGAGATTTGTTCATAGCGTGGACGATATCGCGTGACCTGTACGAAATGCCTACGTGTCTTCTACACAGCATGCGTTTCCTTGCCAGACCACGATTACGAGACAACTGTATTCTTCTAATGCCTTCTGTCGGATCCTGAATGTGATATAGATGATGACAAGACAGAAAACAATTTACGGAATAACATTTATAAATTGTATTTATATTAAATAAAAATTATCAGTAATTTTGTTATTATATTTAAATAATTTATGAAACTAAAAACATATTTTCTTATTATCATGTTTTATTATACATTTTTTAAATTAATAAATAATGGCCAAATTGTATTCTAACTGATATATTCCCTCTCTTTCTAATCTACTAACATTATTAAGATAGGAAAATGTAAAATATTATATATATTTTTTTTTCAATTTTCTAGGATGCCATCTAAAGATTTTATAGATAGTCAGGACAAAGTATGATTTTCCTTGTTAAAATCATGGCATGCATTAAAATATATTTCGAAGAGCACAACTCCTTGTCTTCTGTTATGTAGTAGTATTTCTGGAAATATATTTTAATATGTGGCATAATAGTAGTTTTATTATTATTAATATAACAAAAGTAAAAAGCAGTGAAAGACTGGAACGGTTCCGAAACATCTTTTATTAATGAATAGCAATATATTTAATGTAGTAAAAAATATATGAGTTTATTCTAGCTTTTTTCTTTTCCTTTCAGAACCTCAGTCAATTTATCTAAGACGTATTGGTGTAATATTCTCTGCGAACGAGTAGATAATTCTACATATAGGTTGTTATTGTTAACGTAACCTTTTAGATATAGCTTATAGTGAAGTTCTTTTGACGATCAGTTATTTAATTTTTCCTTTATTTATTCTTTCATTTAACATGAAGGAAATATAATAATATAATCAAATATCCTATATGACTTATGCTTGGGAGAAATTATCATGAGTGTCCAATGATATTATGCTATCAATTATTCCTCTTTATACCAAATGTTTGTAAATTTCCATTTTTATATTAAAAATGGTATTATTTCGAACTGTTTCTACCCTTGGTTGGTATTTCTAATAAGGTTATCACTGGTTTATCTTTTGTTAAAAGGTTTACTACCTCTTTATTTTAGATCAGATTTGCTCTGATGATGACTTTTATTTTCAAATTCTCCTTAGTGAGTGTGGTTCTTCAGAACAATGCTATCTCATATGTTACTTCTTCTTTGACAAGATGATTTGAGTTGGCTACAAAATTGTTTTTTTTTTCCAAATTTAAATCCAATTCATTAATATAGCCTCGAATTACCTCTGTTTTTTGTAAGCTTAGATGTAAAATCAGGATTTAAAATACTACTATGATGGCAAAAAGTTTGTTTTCAATATCAGATTAGGCAAAAGTGATGGGGAAGAACTGCTCCTCAAGTAAGGAAAGTACTGCAGATGGTCAATTAAATTAGGGTAACGGTAATTATTTATTATCAAT